>JAHRHZ010000016.1:31920481-31934708 GCA_024137785.1 Ginglymostoma cirratum | reverse complement strand
GAATCCATGTTGACTATCTCCAATCAAATTGTTGCTTGCTAGATGATTATAAATCCTATCTCTTATAATCCTTTCCAAAACTTTTCCTACAACAGATGTAAGGCTCACTGGTCTATAATTACCTGGGTCATCTCTACTGCCCTTCTTGAACAAAGGCACAACATTTGCAATCCTCCAGTCCTCTGGTACTAAACCTGTAGCCAATGATGACTCAAAGATCAAGGCCAAAGGCTCCGCCATCTCCTCCCTAGCTTCCCAGAGAATCCTCGGAAAAATCCCATCCGGCCCAGGGGATTTATCTACCTTCACACCTTCTAGGATTGATAACACCTCCTCCTTACTAAACTCAATCCTTTCAAGTCTAATAGCCCGTATCTCAGTCTTCTCCTCTACAATATTCTCCTTTTCCCGAGTGAAAACAGACGAGAAATATTTGTTTAGCACCTCTCCGATCTCCACAGGGTCCACACCTTTGTTCTACACTCATTAGCACATACACTGGGAATAAGCCAGAGATTACACCCTTTAAGGTCCTGCTTTTTAATCTGCTATTGTGCTTCCTAAATTCTTGTTGCAGTACCTCATCCCTTTTTCTACCTATGTTGCTGGTCCCAATGTGAACTACGATCTTCGCCTGTTCACCAACCCCTTTCAGAATGCCCTGTTGCCATTCATTGACACAATTATCTAGCCGTTGAAACTTTAAGGGGAAAATTAGACTTTTAATCTCAACATCAAACACCTCATTTTTCATTTCCTGCTGTATTATAGAGTCGTCGAGTCATACAGCATGGAAACAGACCCATTGGTCCAACCAGTCCATGTCGAACACAATCCCAAACTAAACTAATCCCACCTGCCTACTCCTGATCCATATCCCTCCAAACCTTTCCTATTCACGTATTTATCCGAGATAAAAGGTTCTGCAGATGCTGGAGAATCCGAGATAACAATCATGGGGCTGGATGAACACAGCAAGTTAAGCAGCATCATAGGAGCAGGAAAACTTGACGTTTTGGGCCTAAACCCTTCATCAGAAATGGGGGAGGGGAAGAGGGTTCTGAAATAAATAGGGAGAGAGGGGGAGGCGGATAGAGGATGGATAGAGGAGAGGATAGGTGGAGAGGAGGCAGACAAGTCAAAGCGGCGGGGATGGAGCCAGTAAAGGTGAGTGTAGGTAGTGGGGTCGGGAGGAGGTAGGTCAGTCCAGGGAGGACGGACAGGTCAAGGGGGCGGGATGATGTTAGTAGATAGGAGATGGGGGTGTGGCTTGAGGTGAGAGGAAAAACAGGTTAGGGAGGTGGAGATGAGCTGGGCTGGTTTTGGGATGCAGTTGGGGGAGGGGAGATATTGAAGCTTGTGAAATCCACATTGATGCCATTGGGCTGCAGGGTTCGCAGGCTGAATATGATTTGCTGTTCCTGCAGCCTTCGGGCGGTATCACTGTGACATTGCAGGAGGCCCAGGATGGACATGTCATCTGAGGAATGGGAGGGGGAGTTGAAATGGTTCGCGACTGGGAGGTGCAGTTGTTTGTTGCGAACTGAGCGCAGGTGTTCTGCAAAGCGGTCCCCAAGCCTCCGCTTGGTTTCCCCGATGTCGAGGAAGCCACAACGGGTACAGCGGATGCAGTATACCACATTGGCAGATGTGCAGGTGAACATCTGCCTGATGTGGAAAGTCTTCTTGGGGCCTGGGATTGGGGTGAGGGAGGAGGTGTGGGGACAGGTGTAGCACTTCCTGCGGTTACAAGGAAAAATGCCGGGTGTGGTGGGGCTGGAGGGTAGTGTGGAGTGTCTTTTAAACATTGAAATTGTACCCACATCCATCATTTCTTCAGGAAGTTCATTCCACACGTGAACCACCCTCTGTGTAAAATATTTGCCCCTCATGTCTTTTAAATCCCTGTCCTCTCATTCTCCCCCATTTCTTGAAATTACTGATCAAAGGCTATGAATATTCCATTGTTTGCCTCTAACTTGCTTTAAACAAGTAGAGAAATACTTGGCACTAACACTGGGTGCAATGATGGCAAAAGTGAGATCGAAGTCCAAGTTATTTCTTTAGAGAACATCCCATTTGAAATGATCTACAATGGAGGTCTGCACTTGAACTCCTTTGTCCAATCTTTAGCAAGCTAAATATTTTAAATTCATTGCCATTTGTTATAAAATAGTGCAGAAAGCAGTTTTGTATGGAAATTTAGGTGGGCAATGCGATTTTGAGGTTTGTTTCTTCCCCAGAAATGTATGTTAAAATAAACTGATAGAACAAGTCAGAGTTCTCATTCAAAGGAGAAAAGTAAAACGACTGATATAGCTAAATGACAAACTTTACAATCTCTCAGGAAAAGCAAACTGATTTAAACTCAGTTTCCAACGAAGACTAGACTCTAGACTTGAAATGTTTAGTCTGTTTCTCCATCCACTGATGCTGCCTGACTTATTGACTTTCTCCAGCTTTCTCTGTGTTCTTTTTTAATCTCCATGTTGTTCTGTAAACTACCATTGGGGTTATGCGTAATTTTAAACAAAAGTCTGAAACTATTGTCTGTGGAAAAACTCCACTAGAAGCCATTTGGCAAAGCACTTTATAGGCATAAATAGAGCCTTAGCTTCTAGGCACAAGGGAAACCTTTCTAAAATTGTGTACCAGGATCTTTCTGTTGCTACCAGCTGCTCTGACAGTATATGAAGGAGCAATTTTGTTTCAGTAGGTAATATAATACAACATTATGGATGAACACCCATCAGGCTAATTTACAAACCCATCAGGGACACAGGAGCACAGACTTTGAATGAAAAATATATTAACTCATTCATGTACAAACCACAAGGTCTGACATCACTTCACAGATGGACAGGGTGCTGAGAGGACTAACAGCAAAAGGACTGAAAAAAAAACACCTGAAACCTGAATTATGGTTTCCTGTTTTTCAATGTCTGCTGAGATTCTCAAAGTAATTAGATCAATTTTTTAACATAATGATGATTTTGAGTTCCCAATATGATGTTATATGCAACCATTATGCCTGTCACCTTTTTCTAATGAAGAATTTTAACCCTTTCACTGAAATATTACAAGAAAGCAACACTGTTTAGGCTTGAATTTGTTTGGAAAGTGGTGAAGGGAAACAGGACTGGTCTTTGTATCAAAGCAGCATGCAAACTTTCAGCCTGAATCCCGAGGGTAAAAATAGTTCATGAGGCCAGATGTGCCCTTTCCAGCACCTCCATTTCTTACAGTAGGTCCATAATTTTTCACAAACTGAGGACTCATTCTCAATTAGTGTATCCAATGAAAGCAGCTATTAGCTAAGGGGCTTCTTCAAAATGAATAAAAAGACCAGTCAACTGTACCCCATTTACCAAAAATCTGACTCAACAACCCATGTAGATTCTAACATTTAACTGTTGACTATTCCAAGGAGCAGAATATTAAAATGCAAAATGGTGAAAAAACTTAAAACCAAGGATGATTCACTACAGTTTAAATTTTAAGAAGCATCTATTTTTAAAACTGGCACAATGTCTCAAAACTAAATTAACAATTTTGTTGTAGAAAGGCCACAAGAGAGCTGAATTTAAAGAATAGAAGTAATACATTGGTGCCATAGAGGTTAGTCTTATGAGGGTGGGGCTGAGACATATTGCAGTTATTACAATCTACCTGCTGCTTTTGTTAGAGAAAAAACAGACGCAACATGTTCCATATTCTGAACTGAATTTGGATAATGGGCTTTATAAATTGGATACTCAATTAAAAGAGTAATATGCTTTTAGCCACAGCACCAGTAATTGGATCATTCAAACTGCTTTGGTTGTCAGACAGAACCACTGAATCCAGAGCCTCTCAATCAATAATTCAGACAACATACGGTGCTACCCTGTCACTCGATATACAAGCAGAAAAGTACATTACACTGGTAAAATCACTCACTGGCAGTGTAGTGATCAGCTTTATCTGTTAGTACATCTGAGTGTGAAGCTCATGTTACTAAATCAAAAGCAAAACGTGGTGTTGGCATGATTACCATGGTCCCAACAGCATACTCTGAGTGACTCAGTTCAACCCTGTCACAGACTCCACTGACAAAAATGTTTGCTTTTAGTTAATTAAATTTTTATTTTGTTAATTCCTGCTCTCCTGACAGTATTATTGAAAATGTTCTGATAGGTATTATTTTCATATCAATGTAAATCTCTTTAAAGTAGGTATCTTAATGCCAGTGATCCATGATTTTACACTGCAAACCAGAGGTTTAGATGAGGCCAGAAAATTGCTGTCTGTACCCACTGAATTCATAGAGAAGAACTTAACTTAAAAAAAGGACAATAGGAAAACTCTAGCATGATGGTAGTGTTACTTGACTAGTCCTCTAAAGGCCTAAACTAAAGATCCACGAATTCAAATCACAATTTAGCATTTGGAGGAATTCAAATTCAATTAATTAACAAATTTGAAATGAAATACTAATCTTATTAATAATGAATGTGAAACTACTGGATTGCCATAAAATTTCAGTTAGTTCGCTAAAACCCTTTAGGGAAGGAAATCTGCTGCCCTTACTTGGTCTGACATGCATGTGACATCAGACCTACAGTGTATGGTTCATCTTGAGAGCCACTCAGTTGAAGGTGGCTCATCACTACCCACTCAAGGAGGGACAGGCTAAATGCTGGCAAAATGATATCCACATCCCAAGGCTGAACTGACAAACAATCCAGCAAATTATGAGTCTTGCTTTGTGGACTGTATGATTACATTTTTTACCATGCAAAGTTTTGCACCTTTGGAGGTCACAGTTGCTTCATTATGTACATAATATAAGATGCCAAACATACTGAGTGTGGCATTTTTGATCCAAATAATACAAGGCACCTGGAATTAGGGAGAAAGTTCTTTTGTTTATGGTAAAGACATGTCTCTTCTAATTTCCATCATGCTGCTGTAAATCAAGTTTCCAACCACAAATGAATTTTAGCTGTCATTCGAGCTCAGTGCTCCTAATTCCCAATTATTATCTTGGCACTCCTCAGGTTCTTTTCTCTTGTACCTTTTTTGTTCTGTATTCCACCTTTCATTTCATCTCTTGTGGGAAATTGCTTTCTCATCCAATCTCTATCTCAAACCATCTCTATCCCATTGACCTAATCATGGTGAAGTTATTCCAAGTTTGCTGTAAGTCCATGCTTTAAACTGCTGATCCTCTTTGGCATTCTTCAAAAGACCTATTGAGGCACACATCATAGGCTTTCTTATAAACGGAAATCACAAAAGGTACATAATTCCATGATGCTACACTTCCTTCCCAAATTGCATCCAGGCACAACCCTGAAAGCGCCTTGACAAATGAGCACAATCCTTTCTTTACCCAACGTCTACTAACCTGTAACTTTCTAGCAGTTGTCACTAAACAGTGATCAGGAGCGGGAGTGCTTCCTTTTTCAGGAGTAATTTCAACAAACACGTTAACTTATGTCAGCTAATTCAGCACAGGAGAGATTAAATTTGAGACTTACTGGATGGGAAGGCTTAGCAATTCATTACATTTTTCCAAGATGGCAGTGGAGTAGGTGGGCTGAGCCCGGGGCACATCTGATCCCATCGGCTTTCTTTCTCTTTCTTCTTTTTTCTTTAGCTCGTTTTCTTTTCCATATTTTTCAGTTTTCTTCATTTTCTTTTATTTTAAGTCTGGAGAGTTGGGGGTGAAGGAGGGTGCCTCTGGCAGCATCAGTAGCGACAGCAATGGCAGAATGAGCCAGACACAGCTCCACCCCGGCCAGGGGTCGCCCAGGGAGCGAGAAGCACGTCCCAGCCTGGCTGCTCCGGCTCGGACACGCAGACTAGGCCAAGGCTCCAAGTTCGCAGCTAGGCCCAGGTGCCTGAAGGAGGAGGCGAGACGGTCTCGGCACAGCATGGTGGTGTCCTCCTATGGAGGTCTGGTCCCCATGTAGAGGTCTTCTTCATCTTCGACTTCCGGGTATTCCAGTGACCTGGCAAGTGGTCTTGTCCAGGGATGGCAGACTCAGCACGGCGTGGCAGTCTTCTTCAGCGGAAGCTTCCAGCTCAGTATTCCAGTGGCCCAATGTGGTGGTCTTGTCGCTGAATGGCAGTCTCATCCCAGCTGCATTTTCACGGTATTCCATCGTTCCTTAATCAGCTTTCCTCAAGCCCAAGAGCCGTAAACTGAATTGCAATGAAATTTGTCTTAATTTTACATTTTTCATATTGTTTTGTAGTGTCATTGATATAGATGCCATATTGGGATGACTTATAAAACTTTTTGTTGTATATTTCATGTAAAAGTACATGTGACAATAAATTTCTATTCTATTCTATTTATTCTAACTGCACCTTCGGCAGAGCTTTATGAGTCTGTCATTTTATTTTCTGTTGATTCAATCAAATATTTATTAGCTAGAAAGTATTTCTCCTTATTTTTACATCCAATAACAGTATCACAGATCTTGGGTCAGAAAGGACTCAAGCCAGAAATACAAAGGACCTTCCTCTACAATGCAATTCTGTGCAAGCCAGCGAGAAAGGCACACACATCCACCTCAAGAAAAAGATTTTTTTTTTCTTGGCTAAGTGCAATTGTCTTCAGCAACCTTGTAATTTATTCGAGATGATGGGGAGGGTCATTCTATTTTGAATAAATTATTCATAATGCACTTGTAGAAGATAGAAACGGAACTGAAATGCGAGAATATAAATTCTCAGTGGAATTCAAATCAAACATTGATAACTTAAATAAAAGCTCTTGAAACAAGGACCACCATGCTTTCTGAAGCTCTGCCCTCATGCAATGAATGTGATGGAAGAGGGATCTATTCCCCATATTACTTTGAGATAAGCTGCATTATAAACTTTAAATGTTTATGTTTAATTCAAACAAAGCCAAAGCTTTGAATTGAAATCTTTTAAAATACTACATAAAAGACTTAGAAATCAAAAATATTTATATATGTGTTAAATGTGACTTGAATGTGTTTGATGGAAAGTGTAGAAAGATCTTTACTTGGGAAAAACTTTACTATCAGTATCAGTAAACACAGAATATACATTTAATGTTATTACCTAAAGAACAAAGGGAGGGATTAGGTGAATATTTTGTATGCTTTACCAGAATGAGTGAAATTAGAAATCAGAGCAGCTTTCAATAAGGAGCCCTCTAAATAGGGAAGTAGAAAACTTTCAATTTAAAGAGACAGTACATTTGTAAAGGGGGCCAAATGTTTCCTTGTTGCTGTAAAAATCTATTATCCTGAAGTTCTGATAAGCCTGCTCCATCAACAGCAGAATGTGCTGTAAATTCATGAACATCTACAGCCACATACTCTTCCCCGGTTGTGGATGTGGGGTTGTTTAGGTAATCGAAGTTTACATCCCACACATATACCAGCACATCAACAGCACATGCCTTTACCCTCAGGCAAAGTTGCACAAGGTCTACAGACTCTCATTAAATTAGCCTGAGGTCATTCCAGGACTGAAGTCAAAACTCAAGGATCATTTTTTAAAAGCTTCTGCAAGAGCAATTAGTTTTGATGTTTTGGTAATTGAAAGTGATCACTGTAGACTGGATTACCTAAGGTTGATGTCGTTTTAGGGCTCCAGCAAACCTCACATTGGCTCCTGACAGAGGGTCTTTCACAGGACCTGCGATAGTTGTTAAGTTCCCTCAGACATACAGTCTTAAGATGGTGGGAATAGGAATGGGCAAATGATTCACTTTTGTTTCCCACTGTCTCAATTACAAACATTCACAGTAATGTGTCAGTGTGAAATGCAGCTAAACCTGTGATATGTTTTTGAAATCAATACTTATATTCATAGAACAGCTTATTACATCGCCCAAACTCAAACTCCACGCACCTTCCACAGCTTTTGAGTCCAATGACTATTAGACATATGAATACATCAGATAGATTCCACAGTCCTCCATAAAATGAAAGGTTACATAATCCAGTTTGATGAAGTTGTCTGTGGAATGTTGGTTCAGGCCACTGAGAACTCCCAGATCATCTTCAAATAGTAAACAATTTTAACACCTAGCTGAAATGACAGATAGGATCTTCAGTTGAATCATGTGCATGAAGGATAGCACCTCCTGAATATTGCTGAAAACTTTCAGACATGAAAATTGCCAAGTCTCCCAAATGAAAAGGCAAAGTATGTTTTAGAAGATTGAACAGGCTAGGCAAGTAGTCTCACATTGTTGCTTTAGTAATAGCTACAGGAATGGAATTTTCCACTAACAAAATGTTTCCATCAGTCCAGAAAGACATTCAGCCAACCATACAACCAAGCAATGTCATGCGTTAATTTCAGTGTCAATGCAATGCTAGATATGCAGGTGATTTCTCTCAACAATTGATTGATAAAGTTAAACAGAATAGCCTTGCAATTAATTGTAACAGGAAGACTAGGAAGAATATGAAAAGTCACTATTGAGAGGGAAACCATGCTTGACAAATCTACTGAAGTTCATCAAGGATGTATCTAGTTGAAGTGATGAGGGGGAGCCAGTGGATATAGTTTACTTTGCACTTTCAGAAGGCTTTTGACAAAAGTCCCATATAAGAGATTGATATGCAAAATTAAAAAGCATGGGATTGGAGGTAATGTATTGGAATGGATAGAAAACTGATCGCTAGACTGGGAACAAACAGTAGGAATGAATGAGCCTTTTTCTGAATGGCAGGCGGTGTCTAGTGGGGTAACACAGGGGTCAGTAACAGGACCCCAGCTATTCACAATGATATTCATATATTAATGATTTAGATGATGGAACTAAATGTAATATCTCCAAATTTTCAGATGAGACAAAGTTGGGTGGGAGGGTGAGCAGTGAGGAGGATAATTGAGTGAGCAGTGCGATTTGGACAAGCTGGGTGATTGGGCAAATACGTGGCAGATGCAGTGTAATGTGCATAAATGTGAGGTTATCCACTTTGTTAACAAAATCAGGAAAGTATGTCACGAATGGCTACAAATTGAGAGAGGGAAATGTACAATGAGACTTAGGTGTCCTAGCAAACCAGTCACTGAAGGTAAGCATGCAGTTAGAGTAGATAGTGAAGAAGGCAAACGGTATGTTGGCCTTCACAGTGAGAGGATTTGGGAGGAGGAGCAGGAATATCTTGGTGCAATTATACCCGACCTTGGTGGGACTTAACTTCGAATGTTGTGTACAGTTTTGGTCTCCCTTACCTGAGGAAAGTTTTTGTTGCTACAGAAAGAGCACAGCGGTGGTTTACCAGACTGACACCTGGCATGGTCAGACTGACGTATGAGGAGAGGTTGAATCTATTAGGAGTTTCTTCACTGGAGTTTAGAAGAATGACGGAGGATCTCATGGAAACCTATAAAATTCTAACAGGACTAGACAGTGTAGATGCAGGAAGGATATTCTTAAAGGCAGAGAGTCTAGAGCAAGGGGGTCACAGTCTGAGGATATGAGGTAAAATATTTAGAACTGAGATGGGAAGAAATGGATTCACCAAGAAAGTGGTGAACCTGTGGAATTTGCTACCACAGAAAACAGATGAGGACAAAACATTGTATGAGTTCAAGAAAGAATTGGATATACACTTGGAGCAAAAGAGATCAAAGGAAATGAGGGAAAAGCGAGATTAGCTGAGAGAGTTAGATGATCAGTAATGAACCTAATGAATATGGAGCAAACTGAAAGGACCGAATAGTCTACATAGAACATAGAACATAGAACTGTACAGCACAGTACAGGCCCTTCGGTCCACGATGTAGTGCCGAACTTTTACCCTAATCCTAAGGTCTATCTAACCTCCACCCCACCTTATATTATCATTCATATGCCTATCTAAGAGCCGCTTAAATACCCCTAATGAGGCCGCTTCTACTATCCTGTCTGGCAATGCATTCCACGCCCCGACCACTTTCTGAGTAAGGAACCTACCTCTGATGTCTCCCCTATATCTACCTCCACTCACTTTAAAACTATGCCCCCTCGTAATAGCTACCTCCACCCTAGGAAAAAGTCTCTGGTTGTCCACTCTATCTATACTTCTGAACATTTTGTACACCTCTATCAAGTCACCTCTCATCCTTCATCGTTCTGAAGAGAAAAGCCCTAGCTCTCTCAACCTTTCCTCATAAGATCTTCCCTCTACTTCAGGCAACATCCTGGTAAATCTCCTCTGCACCTTTTCCAATGCTTCCACATCTTTCATGTTACTATTTTCTTTGTTTCTTTTAAGTACAGATCACACACAACCAGCCTAAACTGACAAAGTTCAAAACATATTATCTACTGTTAGAAAAACAGAAACTGTTAGAGAAACTCAGCAGGTCTGGTAACATCTGTGGAGAGAAAGCACATTAACGTTTCAAGTTCAGTGACCCATCTTCAGAATTGATGAATGTTAACTCCTTTCTCATTACAGATCCCACCAGAGTCTCTCCAGTAATTTCTGTTTATGTTTCAGCTTTTCAACATCCTCAGTTCTTTGTTTATCTACTGCTAGATATGATTCCATGATTTTCCAGCAGCTAATTCAAAATAATCAATTGATGTCAAAATATACAGGTATTTTGTTTATGCTTGCTAAAAGAGATATAAATTCAAATACTGGGATCCATTCTCTGTAAAACAAAAGAATGTTCAAGCTTTGGAATTAGTAAGGATTGCAGATGCTAGAAATCAGAGTCGATAAAATGTAGAGCTGGAGAAGCACCACAGTCCTGATGAAGGGTCCAGACCTGAAATGTCAACTTTCTGCTTCTCCGATGCCATCTGAGCTGCTGTGCTTCTCCAGCTCCACATTTTATCGACTATGTTCAATCCTTGTACTTATTCTTAATAACTCAAAACCTTTAACAGCCTCAGTTTCCCTTCTGACTTTTCCATGGCAGAACCTTGACTTACTAGAGTTGACTTAACCAATCAGTACCCTTTTACTCTGCAGCATACATTATCGTAATTGTTTGAAATTTAGCATTCGGAGGTTTATCCTGTTGAAAGCAGTACATCAAACTTAAGTAACATATCTCTCTGTTCAGCAATATTCAAGATAGCAGCTCTAACAACAATATATTCTCTGCTGACTGAAATATCCATTGTATTTCCAAGTTGATTCAATCTAATCCAGTGTTAACGTAGTAGGGCTTCTGCACATTGATGAAGTTCCTCCTTCACATCTAAAGCCACTGTCTAAGTTAAATAGAGTTCCTGATTAGTCCTCCAATTTCTGCTACTTAATTCTTATTAATACCTAGATAGTACTAGCAAGCTGTTTGATTATTGAGGAGGTATCAAACCTGGTCATAATTGATGCGGTATTTATGAGTAGAGGTCATTCTGACTCCTTGGCCACGATATTCTGTCTAGGTTTAGGAACTGTGTACCTGGATAATTTCTGTGTTCTTACCCCAAAACAAGTCTGCATCAGGCAAGTCATGCTATCTTTACATGCAGATGCCCAAATTGGGCTAGTGGTGAGCTAGGTGCTGGTGCTGATAGGAAGCAGGAGCTGACTGCTCAGCGCCATCTCCAAAGGCAGCCATGGCTGGCTTGTCACTGCCATTGAAAATAGAGGAGGCAGGACAAAGAAGTGGCCAGTTAATGAAAAGGAAATTCATTTCATATGAGACAATGGACAATAGCGAGATAATAATCAATATTTTTTTCTTCAGAAAGTACATTGTTAGATATTTTCCTCTATTGAGCCCAACAGCTGTGTGTTTGATTTTGCATCTATGACTTGAAAGTTGCTTTCTGGTCCTCCCCTGCCCATTAGAAAACTCAGAGTATTTATCAGGCAGTGAATTGGACTTGAGTGGCTACCAGGTCCCCCAACCTGCCCACACTTTGAAATTATCAACACAGTCTAGGGGTATCATGACACTGACATTCCATCCAGAGGTAACAAAGTGTAGAGCTGGATGAACACAGCAGGCCAGGCAGCATCAGAAGAGCAGGAAAGCTGACATTTCGGGTCTGGACCCTTCTTCAGAAATGGGTGGCGGAAGTGGCGGAGGATGATGCGTTGAATCTGGAGGTTGGTGGGGTGATACGTGAGGATGAGGGGAATTCTGTCTTTGTTGTTATTGCGGGGAGGGAGTGTGAGGGATGAGTTGTGGGAAACACGAGAGATGTGGTCAAGGGCGTTTTCGGCCACTGTGGAGGGGAAATTGCGGTCCTTGAAAAATGAGGACATCTGGGATGTACAGGACTGGAGTGCCTCATCTTGGGAGCAGATGTGGCAAAGGTGAAGGAATTGTGATTGGGGATGGCATTCTTGCAGGAAGGTGGGTGAGAGGAGGTGTATTCTAGGTAGCTGTGGGAGTCAGTAGGCTTGAAATGGATACCAGTTTCCAGGTGGTTGCCAGAGATGGAAACAGAGAGGTCCAGGAAAGAGATAGAGGTATCAGAGATGATCCAGGTGAACTTAAGGTTGGGTGGAAGGTGTTAGTGAAGTGGATGAACTGTTCGAGCTCCTCATGGGAGCACGAGGCGGCACTGATACAGTCATTGACGTAACGGAGGAAGAGGTGGGGGATGGGGCCAGTGTAGCTGTGGAAGAGGGATTGTTCCACGTATCCTACAAAGAGGCAGGCATTTCTTGGGCCCAAGTGGGCACCTATGGCCACATCCTTTGTCTGTAGGAAGTGGGAGGAATTGAAGGAGAAGATGTTCATTTTGAGGGTGTTTGTATTTATTCTCATCCCCAAAGGTAATTGAAGATCAAGCCTATTATTCCTCTCTTTAAACAAAGTTACAGAAAACATTTGTAACATCCTTCCGTGCACTACAGATGAGATCACTTATCTTCGCAAAGTTGTTATTTAGCTAAATATGCCAGACATTTATTGTTACGAAAGATTATGTAAAAAGCAATAAAATCAATCTGTTTTATTGTTGCTGACTGGGAGAAGAAGTCAACCAAATCATTGAAGAATTGGCTTAAATTGAAGATTCTGGAGGGTTTTAATGGGCAGTTTGAACTACAGGTATGGGTGAAACAGCTGGTCCTGGAGAAAGCAAGAGAGATGTAGATAGGGGAATAATGGATCTGGGAAGGAGCAGAGGTAGGGGTTTAAAGAAGAAAGTGATTGGATGCTAGACAAAGATAGAGAGAGGAGGGGTTGGGAAGAACCAAAAAGCATAATTGTGATTGAGGGGTGAAGTGAGGGAAACTGGAATATTTCTTAATTTGTGTGAAGACTGTTGTGGACAGATTTGTCTTCCTGTTTGTTGCTTTGTTGTGAGAGTGTCTTTGCTTTAGTTAAAGGGATGGAAAAGTGATTTCAGTCCAAATCCTGCTTAGATTGGAGAATAGGAAGATTGTTCAGGTGCAAGGTGTCACTTGTGTAATCTTATTCAAGGGCCACTGAAAATTCATATTATTATGTTTAGTTCTGACAGACCATCAATGTCTGGTTGAACCAATCAGTTATGTGAACCTAAAGTTCTCTAAATGTCTGAATATCTGCACATCTTTTGCAAGCTTGAAGGGATTTGTGGTTTCAAAGTTATAATAGATGATGTGGATGAAATACATCCTTGTAAGATGTTAATGTTAACCATTGAGTTCTGCCACCTGCACTAATTTACAAACCTTATTTAAAAAAATCCTTAACAATGTTTTTTGTTACGTTGCTACAGAGTTCATAACATTAGAAAACCTAGTAAGTTTTGTTCTGATATACAAACAAACTACTTATAAACTGTAAGGATGGATGTTTCCTATGGGAATGTCATGTTACGTTGCCAGAGGTGCAATGTCTTTGGAATGTTGTAGTTACTCAACATTTTTAATATATAATGTATAAAGTGTGACTGGGATGGTTTTTACAGCACAGAATTTTGTTTTTCCTAAATTTCAATTTACGTACTGTTCCAGGTAGGATTTTTGAATACTTAAAGCAGTGTTATTTGCCTTTATCTTTATTATTACCCTCATTAGAGGCTATCGGGGAATAGGAAACAGTAAGGTATTCTTTTATTGTTCCGTATCACTCACAGACTTCCTTCGTCTAGTTTTGCCTCTGCTATGTGATGGCTTGTATTGCCCACAAAGAAGTGAATCATTCCTTGCCAAGATAACAAGCATGGGGCTGGATGAACACAGCAGGTCAAGCAGCATCATAGGAGCAGGAAAACTTGACGTTTCGGGCCTAAACCCTTCATCAGAAATGGGGGAGGGGAAGAGGGTTCTGAAATAAATAGGGAGAGAGGGGG
>JAHRHZ010000016.1:31888664-31920081 GCA_024137785.1 Ginglymostoma cirratum | reverse complement strand
TGACCTGCTGTGTTCATCCAGCCCCATGCTTGTTATCTCGGATTCTCCAGCATCTGCAGTACCTTTTATCTCTGAATCATTCCTTGCCTATTTCTTAACTCCATCCCCCATATAGATTTTGTCTTAAAACAGTTCCATCAGCTATCTATATACTCTATGACAGTGATAAAGTCTTTTGCTAACACCACCGTGCATCCTTTTAGTGCTTCCCCATCTCCCAGAAATTTTCATAATCTAGAAATATTAACCGCATTAATGCCAAAGCAAAATACTGTGGACTATGGAAATCTGAAATAAAAGTAAAAAATGCTGAAAATACTCAGCAAATCAGGCAGCATCTGTGGAAAGACAATCAAAATTAATGTTTCAGATCAATAATCTCACTTCAGAATTGGAAAACATTATACATTTAACAGGGGTTGGGCAGAAGAAGTGTTCAGTCCCTGTACAGGATAAATGCAGATCAGCATCACAGAATTGCTGTAATACAGAAAGAGGCCATTCCACTTGTGTCCACATTGACTCTCTTGAGTAGTTTAACTTAGTGCCCATTCTCCAGCCTTTTTGCCATAACCCTGCATGTTGTTTCTATTTAAGTAACCATCCGTAATTTCTTGAATGCTTCAATTGAACCTGCCCCACTGCAGTTTCAGGCAGTGCTTTCAACTGCTGCATGAAAATGTTTTATTTTAAGTTGCATTTCCTTCTTTTGCAAAATACTTTAAAATTGCATCCTTTGGTTTTTCAGCCATTTACAGATCTGTCCAGATCTCTCATGATTTTGAAAATTTCTGCAAATCCCTTCTTAGTCTTCTCCCCAAGGATAACCACCCCAGCTTTCCGCAGAACTGAAATAACTCATCCCTGCAATAATTTCCATGAGCAATTCTCCCAGCAATTTAGCTTTTCTAGCTTATCTTTATTATAAAAACAATGTACCTTTTCAAAGACTCTAATAATGCTCTCCACCACTCTAACTAGAAGATCTTTTAAAGTATTAATTACTTCTTAGATTGAGAAGTGTTTCCTGACATCAGTCTGGAATTTACCTTCACCCAGTTTTGTGTGTGGCCATGGTGTAATTTCAAAATGAATTCAAGATTCATCTATTCATTTTTATATAGCTTTATACTTGGATTGTACTTTTCTGCTCAAATGGGGGGGGATCAAAAATCTCATGGCACTATTTAAAGAGCAGGGAATTTTTCTGGTGCTCCAGTCAATTCTTCCTATCTTGATCAAAACTACCAAATAAACAGAAAACAAAAAATTGTTTGCTCATCTCATAGTTGGCTGCGTGACTTTCCTGGTGAGAAAATCTTTGCAACATTCTGTATAAAATTACTGCAATTTGAAATACCTCACTGTACAGGAGATGTTTTACAGTATTTTTGAGAAAGGTGCTAGGCAAATAGAGGCCCTTTAGCATATTTCAAAACAGTTCACGTCTGCTTCTTATTTCCAGCATTCTTGATATTTCCTTTTAAAGCAAAAATTCAACTTTAAGTGCTGAAAGAAAGAAGAAGCCCAATTTGACAGCTTGCTATGAACCCTGTAATGAATGAAGTAGCATAGCAACAGTAACTAACTGCAACATTGCAATGACGATTCTTTGCTGCCACCCATTGTATACAAGGGATATTTCAGTGAGAATGTTTAAAGGTGTCAGCTATCGACTGTGCAAGTATCAATAACACAAAAACAGTAGAATTTAAGATAAAATCATTTGCAGACGTCTGAACACGTTGAGTCCTTCTTCTCCCCAAACATCTGTCTCAGGGCATTATCCGATACCATCTAATAGCTCACTAATGTCCTCCAAATTCACTTTTCATTTCATTCCCTAAGAGCCAGGCCAGAGTGAATAATTGTCTCAATTAGTGTTGTCACCTACTGCTGAGTACAAAACAGATCAGTAAAGAGAATGAGCAAGAGCGCCCACAGATTGAGCTTGCATGTTTGCTCTAGGAATGATCAAAATTAATTGATGAAAGACTTAGAGGCTAACAGCAACACGTCATGAGAAACAGAATAGAAAAGATGGAGATTTACTTTAAAAGGCTGACTTTTGTGCCTGGATTGCTCCTTCAAGATTTTGAGCTAAGACTCAAAAGTCATATTATCCAATTTAAACATCAGACCCTCAGAAATATCGGTGCCAGGAACTTGTTGTGGGTATATTCTGTCAGCAGTACCATCACAATAATTAGTGTATGCACAGGCTAATAAATTTGTACAATTACTGTATGTAATGCAATTCTCAAAATCCCAGTTATAATCATTTTAATCATTTTATCCATTTTATTTATTTTATCCATCCTATTTTGATCAAATATCTTGTTGCCCGGATTCTGTATTCATGGGCTGTTCTACCTGGTGGGTGGTAGAAAAGGAGTGTGCATATTAATGAGGTAAAATTAAGTAATATTGAGGGTGATAATGAGTGATAATAATACACCTCTTTCCACTCAAATAGTAAGTGAAAATCTTATCATGACATCTGGATCCTTGTTGAAAAATGCAACTTGTACCCAATGTCAAGGCCATCATCAACAGTTTTCCATGTTTCTCACCACAGTCAATGGAAAATTGTACCCTGTAATTGTATTTTAAAAAATCTTATTTTTAAAAACTTGAAAAATCTTTCTTAATAACCATACCTTATTTACCTTTTGTCTGAATGACAGAATATTTCTTTGTTTCTACTCTGTACTCTGGAGACCAAAAACATAACCCATCTAAATGAATGAGAGATATTGCAATAGTCTGCTGGAAAATATATATGTGAAAACAGAACTGAGACATCATGGTTAAATAGCTTGCCAATGCTGACTACTTAGACTGCCACAAAACGAACTGTTTCTGGAGTACGATAATGGAAGATGCCAATGCAAGTGCACCCAAGCAGAACTCAGTTTTTACTGCAGAGTTGTGAAGGAAAATCAGTAAAATGGAAACAGATCAACATAATTAAACTGCATCAGAACTTAATATTGCATCTATTTGTTCAAATTTCAAATGATTCTTTGGACCGCGAGCCATGTGGCATTCAATAATATTTCCAGCAGCAGTTATGGCATGTCTCCATGATCACATCTGACCTAAATATTAATGTGCTGAGCTACCTAGACTCCAAGAAGTAGTACTGTGTTTAGGCATAATTTCAGCCTGGTGTGCTAACAAGGACAATTCCAACGAGGTATGGGCATCTGTTGATCCTCCCCAGACATTTTGGCAATATCCTCTGAACCAGTTTGGGTCAGTTGCAACATGGACAGTGGTCCTCAGTTAGGTCTAACAAGATAAACTTTTCTGGAATTTAGAAAAGCTGGGTAGTGAATTTCAGGGAAGCCACCATTGTTTTGTTGGGTGGAGACGCAAAATAGAATGATGATCCCATGATGCATTTCTGTGCCTATCCAAAATGCTTTCGGAATTAGGAGCAATCTCTGCCCACCCCTAAACTTTGAGCAGTTTTCTTTAATGGTAACTTAACGATAAGACAGAGATATCATACTTTTTTTTAATTTATGCTTTAGCAGCACTGGTATAAAGGTTACCTGCTTAATCAAGCATCTAATCATAAAATCTCCACAGTATGGAAGCAGGCTTTTCAGCACATCAAGTCACACCAATCCTCCAAAGAGCATCCCACCCAGATCTAGTCCATCCCTGTAATCACACATTTCTCATGGATAATCCACCCAACTTACACAGCCCTGAACACTATGGGCAATTTAGCACGGCCAATCCACCAAACCTACACATCTTTGGACTGTGTGAGGAAACTGGAGCACCCGCAGGAAACCCACGCAGACACAGAGAGGATGTGCAAACTCCACACAGACAGTTGCCTGAGAGTGGAATCAAACCTGGATCCCTGGTGTTGTGAGACAGCAGTGCTAAATACTGAGCCATTATACTGCCATTTTGCCTCATGTTGCAAAATATCTGTTTGGTATCTGAACATTCATGGGCAAGTTTTGACCATTTATTTATTCCCGTGTAAACTATCCCGTAATTGCATTCAGTCCCAGTAAGTGGAATTTTCTGCTCTCACCCTTAGCTTTTAGAACGGTGAGTGGGAGAACTTATTTAAGTCCTTAGGTTCTCAGCCTCTGTCAGGAGGGCATTGGAACCTGTTTAACATTCATTAGCAGGTAACGAATACTTCAGCCTCATGGAATTACGTTAGCCATAAACACGAAATGTGTGCTCAATAACTTGACTACATGTACAATCCACGGATGTGGCAGGGTTGTCTGTTTCCTCGAATCTCTGGGTGTGAACAAACATTTTCAGAAACGAGCATTTTTTTAGTGCAATAAGCTTACAGTGTTAATGTTGAATGTCCTCCGCTTTCACCATCTCATGAGAAGTCTCATTCATGTGTGCGCTTGTTAGAGCTGAAGTCTGACTAAGCTCACTGAATTGCCCATGTCAGCTATTCACACAAGTGACCTCAATAAACCTGACCAGGCAAGGCAAGTGGGGATCAGCTTAAAAAGAAGAGCAAATAAAATGGGGGATGACCTAAACACGGGATCTACTTAAAAGAGACATTAATAAAAAAGGTGGACAGAAAAGTGGCTTCCATTGGTTAGGAAGCTAGGAAAGCAACTTATAGTATATGGTTACTGGGGGCATTGAATGGATCTGGAGAATGGAGCAAACTGGGCATACATGGGGGACCTCAGCAGTGATAGAGCAGCAGGGACAATGAACAGTAGGAGCTGTATATTAATTATTTATTCTGTCTGGGATCTGGTACCTGCAGAGGTAACCAAAGATTTGTTAGTACTCTGAGCTGCCGCCATTACCCAAGCCATTATTTAGACTTATCTGCTTGATATCCACTGGGAATGGCAGACCAAGTGCTTTCTCACCTGTCTGGCAAGATGTATTCATTCTTGACTTCAGCATAGACTGTCCTGCAATCTCCGTAGCCTCTTTCTCTATCATGGCAATGACCCTTATGTCAGACCATTACTATTCCCGTACCACTCTCCCCATAGTGGCTGGGCATATTAATGCTGATTATGCACATTCTTCTCCTGTCGAATTTGTGATGCATTCAAGAACATTAGCATGGGTACATGAGTATTTTACCTGCATTGGTATTTAAAAAGAGAGATACCAATCACCAGAGACAGCAAGATCTGCAGATGCTGGAGTCAGAGACAACACAGTTTGGAGCTGGAGGAACGCAGCAGTTTAGGCAGCATTTTACCAGTGGGATTCTGTCTTTATTTTTGCTGGGGGGAGGGGGTTTGAGGGCAGAAGTCCTGCCTGACCTGCTGTGTTCCTCCAGCTCCACACTATGTTGTCGATCTCCAGAGCTGTGATTGTGCATGTGTCATATATGTAAGAAGAACATGGTATTGGAGGCGCTATGAGTTCAAGGGCTCTGAAAGCAAGGTGATTCTGTTAACCAAAGAGCTATAGATGATGGAAATTCAATAAAGCTTTGTTTGGGTTTGTCTGTTATTCCTCTAAGTGATGATCCTGAAATCACCTTTTGCGATTGTATCTTTGTCTTAGTCAAGCCTTTGAGGAAAAGCTATCTTGATGACAGAGGTAGATAAGTTCTTGATTAGTAAGGGGATCAAGCATAATGGGGAGAAGGCAGGAGAATGGGCTTGAGAAACATATCAGCTATGATCAAATAGCAGTGCAGATGCAAGAGACTGAATGGTCTAATTTTGCTCCTAAACTTGTGGTCTATAGTTTTATCGTCTGTCAAATGTATACATTCCCTACTTGTGATGAAAGGCCTGTGAGCTGGTAGTGCATTAACTGCTGAGTGTTGTCACTCCTTTTACGTTTTAAACATGAACCCTGCCAGATGTGTGAGAGGCAATAGTGCAGTGGCACTTGTAGTGCAACCTTGTAAGGTACAATTAAGTGACAGATAGTGATTGTACATGAGGCATTTGATGGAGATGTTTGGCACCCAAACCTGTATGTGACAGTCATGTGCAATGACAAAATCATACTCAAAGGGACATGAAGCATTGAGTAGATAATGACATTTTGAAGCAATAGGACAATCGTCAGTTTCTAACCTGGGCTTATTTAAGCACTCTTAGGGGTTTCTACTAATCATGGTTACGTACAAGTGTTACAGGAGATTCTAGAAAATAAGCTACTTCCGTTTAGGAACAACACTAATCAGCGTCTTTTAAAGATGCTCAATTTTTTTTTATATATTTATGATGGAACAGACTACTGTACCCCAATATAACTAGAAGATGATATCATTTAAAATCTAGCTGCTTATAGCCATTGGAGTGACACTGTGATTGGAAAATGCTTATTTTTGTGATTAACCCAATTTCAAACTGCACCAAGTTATCATCCTTAAATAGATCAAGCAATTGTTCTCAAAAACAGAATTTATATTCCAAAACACTGTTAGATTGCACCAATTCATGGCAGATTTTCTGTTTAATAGTAAACAAATACATTCAAGCAGAAACTAGTGCAATTCTGAGTGCAATTTGCACTTGGATCTGCCCATTGCATTGGTTTTGCCCAGCAGAAACTCTACTTCTTGTGTTTGTGAGCATAGCTACGCAATTAACTGCTGCGGGCTGCCTAAACCTTTCCCTGGTATTTATCCTAAAACAGTTACTTTTAAGGTCTTGTTTATCAACCTGTGTCTTAACAGTTGTAAATCTCTTTGCAGGATGTAGATTTCATTTTTCGCTGCATGGTTAGTTCTGTCGCAGACTCAACTTCCTAGAGTACATACATCAATTCTTTTCGGACCTTCACCCTGTCACCTGGGAGGCAATGAATTATTCAG
Organism: Ginglymostoma cirratum; assembly: GCA_024137785.1. Classification (NCBI taxonomy): domain Eukaryota; kingdom Metazoa; phylum Chordata; class Chondrichthyes; order Orectolobiformes; family Ginglymostomatidae; genus Ginglymostoma; species Ginglymostoma cirratum. Next base: position 31,913,273 of record JAHRHZ010000016.1, on the reverse strand, counting down.
GCTCACGTGTACAGTTACATTGCGATCTTCCACTTCATTTTCTATTGAGCTCCTCACATACTGTTGCTGCACCTCTTTTCTCAACTCTCTCCCTTTAGGTCACTCTGTTGTTCTGCGGTTCCATGACACTATGGCTTGAAGCAAATACCCAGCGCTGAAAACTTTCTGGAGACCCAAGAATGAACTTAACCCTCAATTAGAAACTCCAAGAATTGTGAAACAGTACTTGCCTTTCATCCATTCTGAAATGCTATGAAAAAGAAGCCAATTGATTTACCTGCTCGCACTCCTAAGTGGTGGTGACACTGTATTTGAGTTTCAAGTCTACGTGCCTCGCTGTATCCTGCAGTCTGGGAACTCCATCAATGGTTTAATTGATAGAGACAATGCAGACCAGAGGAACCAGATGATGAATCTGTGTTGAGTTAACTCGTTTCAATTCAAAAGTAAGAGAAGGGACTGAAATTCTTCTGTGCTGAATTTCAGTTGGTTATCAAGTTACAATAGACCACACAGAAATTTGATGTAAATGTACACAAAAACTAATTGAGAGGAATTATATCATCATGCCTTTGTTGCATTCATGTGGCAGCATGGAGTGGTTGCACCTTCAACCCCGGATTGGTAAATCTGTTAAAAATATCTGCGTGACACAAATAACACTGGAGAGGAACCGGGGGTTTGGCAGGGTGGAGGGGTGTGTGTTGTTGGGGGGCAAGGGGGTGTTGGGGAGTAGCGACGAGAGTGTCTTGGAGCCCACAAAGGCAGAATGGCTTACTTTGAATGGATGCAGAGTCTTTGTTTCCAGATGGCAGGTTTGGATGCGTAGATAAAATCCAGCATGTCCAGACTTGTACCGGCTTGCAGCAGGTTCCTACTCGTTACATATTTGTATGCTATGAATATTCATTTGTGGGAAACTATTTTTCAATTACCAGCAAGATGAAGTGAGTGGTGCATGAGAATTTTGTGGCTCCCAGTTCACATTTGATTAAAGGTGATGTACACAGGTGTATTTATGCAGATACTGTCAGGTCAGTGGTTTTCCTTGTTTCATCCGATGGGGCAAGGGAGGGGAGAATAGAATGGCAGCTTTTATGGAGGATGAGAACCAGTGTGGGTGGGGCAGCTATGGGGTTGGGAATTTGGAGTGTGAGTAGGAGCATAGGGGAGTGAAATATGAAGAACCTGGCTTCATGGTTGTGGTGTCTGTGGTGTTTGAAACAAGCAGAAGGCAAGAAAAAGAGGGCCTAAGAAATTGTGTCATCAGTGTCTGAATGTGGGCCTATCTTGGGATGTTAGTTGGCAGAGTGTTTAAAGAGCTTTGGGTTCAGCCACAACATTTCAATTATCCTCTTTGAGTGTAATCTCAGATAATGTCTTGTGCAGTGCAAAGAAGAGAGGGCTAGCTGAGACTGCAAATTCAACCATGTACCAGAGAGTGACAAGTGAAATACTGAACAATAATTCAATAGAGAATAAACAAAAAAAAAAACAGAACATTGTTTCTTCCACAACAGTGGAACTGTTTCTGGAAACTAACTCCCTAACTCCCCCGTAACCACCAAGTTGTACCAGTCATGAGATCTGACAATCCTATGATGCTGTTTGACCTGCTGTGTTCATCCAGCCCCATGCTTGTTATGAGAATGTGTTATCTAAACTATTAGTTTATAATATAAGTTACCGGGAACATATATATCTTGAACTTCTTGAAAGAAGGCTTTGCAAAGCAAAGGATACTAGCCACAGTGGCAATAAAGTTGCATTTGCAAAGATCAAGCTGCTTGAATGGAAACGCTGAGTCTGCAGCACTTACAGAGAGAGGTCACATGACTCAGTTGGACGATTGAAAACAAAGTTGGTTTTGAACATACGGTCAGACAGAACTTGCCGCAATGCCCTCTTTGAGCCCTCACTTTCTGTTTCTTTGAAGCCTCTGTCATCACAGTTTGAGAGTTGAAGCCCCACTAGTTGACCTCACCACTGCAAGTGCAGGGTTCTTTGAGGAGAAATCTGAATCTACATCACTATCTCCAGGGAAAGAGGCCTCAGCCAATCACAACTGATCCAGGAAGAAACACATGAGTGCAATTATGCTGTCAGGTCAGCAATGCCAGTAGTATGTATGCTCACTGACTTTGGCTACAACAAAGATTTTGGGACAATGGAATTTGGCAAGAATGTTATCGCCATGATGAAAAGCTTCGCTGGGGACCAGAACGCTTTTTTAAATAGCCCAGTCTTATCTTTGCATTGTAAGCCGATGGCAAGTTTCACGACTAAAAAGCTTCCCTTGTTTCGTGAGCACACGTCTCCCTTGCATGCCGCCAGCACTTTTTCATTTTAATTACAATTGCAAAAAGCAAGTGTGGAAGTGGAACCCACATTTGGTTCCACTGTTGAGAATGGCACATTATTAACAAAACTCACTGTCCACCTACCTCTTTCTTCCATGTTTCACAGTCGGATCATCTCAGCTGAACAGTTTTCAAGTCTACAATATCGAGGCTATAATGTCCTTTTTTCCCCAATGTTTTTAAGACTGAAGACTTTAGCCACACAGACCACGAGAATAAATGACCATCAACTGTTTTAGTGATGTTAGGTGAGAGATAGATGTTAGTTAGGATAGTGGGACAACTCCCTTACTCTTCTGTTACACCAGCTGAGAGGATCTTGATTTAAAGCCTCAACTCAAAGCCAGCACTTCCAATGATGCAGAATTCCCTCTGTTTAACAGTGAAATTGTTGGCCTACGTTATGAGATCACAGCAGGATTTTAGAGACTTTTAATCATCTGTTCAAACATGTTACTGCATGCCTCTGGAGCAGGTAGGATTTGAACCCAGGCCTCATGGTTCAGTGGTAGAGACATTATCACTGTGTCGCAAGAGCCTCAGGAATTTGTGCACCCAGAAGTCGTAGGAAGAGTAGTGGGCAGATGAACTTAATTGGGAGAGAGGGCAAAAATTAGATTCTTTTGATGAGATAAACTGCAGTGATAAAGTTTTCCTGCTTATGTCATAGATTGATAAACTTACCACCCGGTATCAATAAAGTTATCTTACTTGTTAAGTATGTATTGCATCTCATTAAAACTATCACTAAGACCCTGATGACTATCAATATTTTGACACAGCTTTAAATGATGCTTATAGTAACTTGATGTGAAGATGCCAGTGTTGGACTGGGGTGAACAAGATCAGAAATTACACGGCACCAAGTTATAGTCCAATAGGTTTATTTGAAAGCACAAACTTTCGAATCCTCACTCCTTTTTCAGGTGTTAGTGAGAGAGGCAGTATCAGACACAGAATTTATATAAATTATGTATAAAGAACAGGAAAGGCAGGGAGAAACATACGCAGTTGCTACCCTCATCCTGACGGCCACCTTTGTGTGTGGCTGCGTCAAGCTGTGTGTAGACCCTCAGTACACAAACACCAAGTGTCACTACTTACTGAGGTTCTACCTGTCCCTGGTGTTGCGAAGGATAGGCTTGGCCTTGTTGCTGCAGAATGCTCCAAGTAGTCGGACTGTCCTATACCACCTGTCCTTTGTGGAGAAATTTGTGAAGAAAAACACCTTTGACCACTAGGCCATCAGGCAGTGGTCAGCAAGTAGCATCTTCAAGACCCTTTGGGAAAAGGAGAGAATGGATCTGGTCATGTGATTCCCTGTGTAGACTACCAAAGTCGTTTGACAGAATGCCTCATCACCAGAGCTTTCCAACCAGCACCAGGAAATTACTTGGCTGGTGCTGAGAAGGGACCTGCCTGTGAGACCCTTCAGCATGCCCGGACTCTCTGCACCACTGCACACTGCTCTCGAAGTGCACGGAGGGGACGAGACCGTCGCACACTTCCTTCTGGAATGTACCTTTGCAATGGGGGTCTGGAGGAATATGCAATAGTGTGTGTGACGATGTTCATCCCAAGCACCTCCATGAAGCGGGACTCTGTGCTCTACGGGCTGTTACCCGGGACATACACCAAGACCCAATATCACCTGCACTTGGAGGACCATCAACACGGTGAAAGACACGCTTTGGTCTGCCGAAATGTGCCGGTCTTCCAGTTGACCCCAACTGAGTGTTACAGGCTGGCACATTCCAGGGTCCAGGACTACAGGCTGAGGGACGCAATAAAACCTGGGCAGCTGCCACCAAGGCACAAATGGGAAAGACCATCATGTAAGGTCCTTCTGCCAAAGCATAACGGATGTCCATTCAGTAACCAGACCCTGCTGGTGCCTCAGCTATATGTCAAGAGGTTAATTGTAAATATAGAGAAAGATGAACACCAAAGTTTATTTTATTCTCTGCAAGTAATGACAGTGCAGATTGGAATGGCTACATTTACTGTGCATGTACAGAAAGACTTCCTTCTATGAATAAAGTATATTTTTGCAATGAAAAATCTTGCTAACAATGTGCCATTCTCAACAGTGGAACTGAACTTGGGTTCCACTTCCACACTTAATTATTGTAATTGTAATTAAAAATGAAAAGTGCTGGCAGCATGCAGTGGAGGTAGACAGCATGTCCCTCTGGGCCATCTCTAAGCCGAGCTGCCATAGGGCAAACAGGGGCAGCTCGTAGGTGAAGGGCATGGAAGCAGTAGCAGTGTCTGAGCTGCATGGAGCTGTAGAAGTGATAAAGAGAGGGAGACAGTTCTTGACAGCGTGAAACCTCGAAAGTGGTGAAGGGGAAGAAAAATAAGTGGGGCAATGGTGGGAGTCATTCTGGGATCTGTGCTGTGGTCAATCCAGGAACTGTGCTGTTGTCAGTCCAGGAGCTGTGCTGTGGTCAGTCCGGGAGCTGTGCTGTTTTCAGTCCAGGAACTGCACCTCCATGAAGCGGGACTCCGTGCTCTATGGGCTGTTCCCCGGGACACACACCAAGACCCAATATCACCTGCACTTGGAGGACCATCAACACGGTGAAAGACATGCTTTGGTCTGCCGAAATGTGCCGGTCTTCCAGTTGACCCCAACTGAGTGTTACAGGCTGGCACATTCCAAGGTCCAGGACTACAGGCTGAGGGACACAATAAAACCTGGGCAGCTGCCGCCAAGGCGCAAATGGGAAAGACCATCGTGTAAGGTTCTTCTGCCAAAGCATAACGGAAGTCCATTCAGTAACCAGACCATTCCAGGAACTGTGCTGTGGTCAGTCCAGGAGCTGTGCTGTTGTCAGTCCAGGAGATGTGCTGTGGTCAGTCCGGGAGCTGTGCTGTTGTCAGTCCAGGAGATGTGCTGTGGTCAGTCCGGGAGCTGTGCTGTTGTCAGTCCAGGAGATGTGCTGTGGTCAGCCTGGGAGGTGTCCTGATGTCAGACAGGAAGCTGTGCTGTGGTCATTCTGGGAGCTGTGCTGTGGTCTGGGAGGGGAGTTCTCCACTCGGTTCAGGAGCTGTCTGGGTTTTGATTTGTTTGCAGTCTGTTAGCCTGCAGTCAGTCCAATACAAGGCATAGTCAGGAGTGTGATAGAATACTCGCTACTTGCCTAGTTGGGTGCGGCTCCAACAACATTCAAGAAGAGTGACACCATCCAATCAGCCCACTTGGTTGGCACCATATCCACATACTTCCACTCCCTCAGCAACTGATGATCATTAGCAGCGAAGTGTAGCATCCATATGACACACTACAGAAATTCACCAAAACACCTTAGAAAGCACCTTCCAAACACATGACAACTTCCAACTGGAAGGACAAGGGCAGCAAATACTTGGGACACCACCAATTGCAAGCACCCTTCAAAGCCACACACCATCCTGAATTGTAAATATATCACCATTCCTTAAGACAGAATTCCTCCTGTCCTCACGTATCACCCCACTAATCTCCGGATTCAATGCATCATTTCCGCCACTTCCGCCACCTGCAATCTGACCCCAAAATGAAGAATATATTTCCCTCCCCGCCCCTACCTGCCTTCCATAGGTACCGCTCTCTCTGCGACTCCCTCATCCACTCCGCACTCCCCACTAACCCCACCGCACCAGGCACCTTTCCCTGCAACCACAGGAGGTGCTACACCTGCCCCTACACCTCCCCCCTCACGTCCATCCAAGGAACCAAAAATACCTTCCACATCATACAGATGTTCACCTGCACATCTGTCAATGTGGACTATTGTATCCGCTGTTCCCAATGTGGCCTCCTCTACATCGGGGAGACCAAGTGGAGGCTTGGAGACCACTTTGTACAACATCTGCACTCTGTTTGTGACAAACAACAACACCTTCCAGCTGTGAGCCACTTCAGCTCCCTCTCCCACTCCCTGGACGATATGTCCATCCTGGGCCTCCTCCAGTGTCACTACGACGCCACACGGAAACTGCAGAAGCAGCATCTCATATTCCGCCTTGGGAGCCTACAGCCCAATGGTCTCGATGTGGACTTTACTAGCTTCAAAATCTCCCCACCCCCAGCCTCATCCCATGACCAACCCTTCCTCCCATTCCTGCCTCCTTGACCTGACACAACCTGTCCATCTTCTTACCCACCTATCCGCTCCTCCCACCTCACTGACCAATCCCCACCGCTCCCTACCTGCACTCACCTATCACCGTCCTACCTACCTTCCCCAGCCCCACCCCTCCTCTCTCTATTTCAGAAATCCTTTCCCCTTCTCCTATTTCTGAAGAAGGGTGCCAACCTGAAAATTCAGCTTTCCTGCTCCTCTGATGCTGCCTGGCCTGCTGTGTTTCTCCAGCTCCACATTGTGTTATCACCATTCCTTAAGTGTTGCTGGGTCAAAATGCTGAAATTCTCTCATTAATGGCATTGTCAGTTTGCCTATAGCACATGGACTGTAGTGGTTCAAGAAAGCAGCTCTGCACTATCCTTCTCCAACGGAAGTTGGGGAATGAGCAATAAATGCCTACTCAGCCAACAATGCATCCCATGAGTGCATTAAATGAGTGAAACTTCTGCAGTTGCTGTAGGATGACGGGAATGATGCTGCGTCATATGTCATGTATGTATTATGACAAACTGCACTGAATTCAATGATAACATTTGTGGTTGATGCGGATCTGGGATGGTAAGGGGATCGGAGAGCAGCAGGTACTCCCACTTTTAAGTAATATGTTGTCATTCAGGTTTCACCAGGTTAGTATACCTACTGTGAGCAGGGCCATGGTGGCGAAGTGTATAGGGCTGCTGAAGATGTAGCTCTGCTGCTTGGAGCGGTCCAGGAGGACCCTTCAGTATAGTCTGGACAGAGTATGTTGTATCAGCCTGTCTCCCTGTATTCTGCTAAGTTGAAGGAGGCAATGAAGTGACGTAAAAGACACTGAGGAAATAGGGAGCAGGAGCAGTCTTCCATGGAGGAGGGTGAGGAAATTGGGAAGGAGGAAGCTCTCCTTTGCATGAAAGGGCTCTGCTGTGACAGGCATCACAAGCCAGGCAGGACCTGATTGACACCCAGTTCCAGCAGATGGGAGCTGGGTACAGCAGGTCATCATGCAACATTAGGTAGTTGTTGGTCATTATGCCCAATTTTTGGTTTCCATTATGAGGTGATGTGCAACCTCTACTAGTCCCCACTATCAGCGCCTGAGGAATACAGAGTGTCATTCCTCAAGTCTGCATTGTCTCCCTCATAAACAGAAAATACGCAACTTAAGTATAGAAACCCCAGAAAGGGGAAAGAATATTGTCTCTTGCTCCCTGTAGATGACAGCCATTTCTCTGCATCACTTCCATTCATAGTCAGTGTGGTTCACAATTGATAGCTGTCCCAAGCACAGCACCCTCTTGTTGATTTCGTCACTCAAGTTGAGCATCCTATCTCTGGAGCTTTGACTGCATTCTTCAAACAGAAGGTCTATGATTCACTGGGTTATGGGAAGAAGTACAGACACACACATTGCTGATGCTGGGACATAATCAAAGGTGTTCCAATGAAGGAGCAACATCTTCTTGTAATAAAGGAAGTTAACAGCTATTGGGAAATACACTGCAACAAAATGCTAGAAGAATGGAAATGATTATATGTTTACATATGTGAGAAATAGATACATTGATGAAACACTCATGCTATGGATATGCCCTCAAAAAGCACTTTTCTTCTGTCATTGTCTCCCATGTATAACTAGGTGCTGCCCTGATATCTACAGCATGGACTGAGATAGCTTGCTGACTGGTTTGCCCTGATGATGGTCAAGACTTAGGGGCTCAAATCCTTGAGGGTCCCGGCCTGAGGAGGATCTCCTGTACAACTACAGATGCAGCTTCCTTGGCCTGAGCAGCTTCAGATGATTAAATGAAATGGAAGAGGGAGGGTAGACAGGCTGTGTACCTCTGGAGTATTCTGAGATGAATCTCCCAGTGTCTATCTGTCATTCCTCCTCTCTGTGAGCACCATCCTGTCTCCCTGAGAGGAAGGAGTACTTGGAATGAGATCAAGGTGCCTTGATCCCCTCTTGCCTTGTCATTGACACTGAGCATCCATGGCCAGCGAGATGGATACAGAGCCAAATGCATTTCTGGTAGCTGCTTAGACATTCTGCTGCTCCTGGATCTCCAAGACATTCCCATTTTTCCATGGAGGTAGCTGAACTTTCACATGCTGTGGCTACAAGAGCAGGCCAGAAGCTGAGAATACTCCGGCGAGTAACTCACCTCCTGACTTCTCAAAGCCTATCCACCATCTACAAAGCACAAGTCAGGAGTGTGATGGAATACCCCCCACTGGTCTGGATGAGTGCAGCCCCAACAACACTCAAGAAACTTGACACCATCCAGGACAAAGCAGCCCGCTTGATTGGCTCTATATCTACAAGCATTCACTCCCTCCACCACCGATGCTCAGTAGCAGCAGTGTGTACTATCTACAAGATGCACTGCAGAAATTCACCAAAGATCCTCAGGCAGCACCTTCCAAATCCATGACCACTTCCATCTAGAAGAACAAGGGCAGCAGGTACATGGGAACACCATCACCTCCAAGTTCCTCTCCAAGTCACTCACCATCCTGACTTGGAAATATATCACCGCTCCTTCACTGTCACTGGGTCAAAAACCTGGAATTCCATCCCTAATAGTATTGTGGGTCAACCCACAGCAGGAGGACTGCAGTGGTTCAAAAAGGCAGCTCACCACCACCTTCTCAAGGGCAACTAGGGATGGGCAAGAAATGCTGACTAGCCAGCAACACCCACATCCCACAAAATGAATAAAAAAAAGAAAAGCACAAAGATACACGTATTCGTCCACCGTTTGCCATAGTCAGGGCCTCCAGTATCACTGTTATATTCCCATGCCTGTCTCTGTAGGTTGACCCTGTCACTTATGGGCTAGTGCAGAGGCACATCTTCTGCATGAGCTCTGCAGATGTCTGATTTCTGGAAATTCTCAGATGCTAGACACCTCGGTATTTCTTCCTCCACAGGCTGTCGTCACATTTCAGTAATGTGTTCACCAGATGGTGCTCCTGGGCTTATTCTGGCAAGTACCCGCTAGGATGAAAGACTCTGAACTGCTGAGGAATGCAGCTCCATTATCATACACAGAGCTGATGCTTGGCAAAGGCTGTGTCTGCATCTGTTGGCCACTTGAGCTTGTGGAAGAGAAGACATAGAATTAGTGAAGGTGCACAAACATTTATGCATATTATTATGCATATGTTTTGTTGCTTATAAGAATTAAGAGAGAGTGAGAGAGAAATCTGATTTTGATGAGTACTGAGTAAGGTTGTATATTTGGCTCCTAGTTTTTTGTTTGTAATTGGTAAGGTTCACAATGGAAGGAGAACTCGGCCTCATGGAATGTTCCTCTTGCAATATTGGGAAATCAGGGACATGCCCAGTGTCCATGGTGTCCGCACATGCAGCAAGTGTGTTCAGCTGTAGCTCCTGACTGGCTGCATTGAGTAGCTAGAACTGTGGGTTGACTCACTATGTAGCATCTGTGATGCTGAGGATGTCATGGATTACATGTTTAGCAAGCTGGTCACACCAGAAGTAAGAGTACACAGGCAGAAAAGCATTGAGTGACCACCAGGAAGACTAATAAGTGTGGGCAGGCAGTGCAGGATTCCCCTGTTACCATTCCTCTCCCAAACAGACATACCATGTTGGATACTGTTGGGGGGATGGCCTCTTAGGGGAAAGCAGCAGCAGCCAAGTTTGTAGCATGACTGTCGGCTGTGCTGCAGAGCAGTGGAGGAGAAAGACTGGGAGGGCTTTAGAGATAGGGTGTTCAACTGTGAGAGGAACTGACAGACAGCTCTGTGACAACAAACAATACTCTCAAATTGTATCAGAGATAAAAGGTACTGCAGATGCTGGAGAATCCGAGATAACAAGGTGTGGGGCTGGATGAACACAGCAGGCCAAGCAGCATCATAGGAGCAGGAAAGCTCGACGTTTTGGGCCTAGACCCTTCATCAGAAATGTATGTTGCCTTCCTAGTACCAGGGTCAGGGATGTCTTGGAGTGGCTGCAGGGTATTCTGAAGGGGAAGATGAACAACCAGCTGTTGTGGTACATGTCATTACCAATGGCATGGGTAAAAATAGGAATGAAGTCCTGCAGCAAGAGTTTAGAGAGTTAGTTAGTAGATTAAAAAGGAAGACTACTAAAGTTGTAGTCTCTGGATTACTTCCAATACCACACATGACTATGTATAGGAATAGGAAGATAGGTCAAATGAATGTGTGGCCAAAGAATGGTGTAGGAGGCAGGGTTTGGATTTTTGGATTATGGGACATCTTCTTGTGTAGGTGGGACCTGTATGAACTGGATGGTTTGCACCTGAATAGGTCTAGTATCCTTGCTGGGAGATTTCCTCGTGCTATTTGGGATGTTTGTAAACTGATTTGGCAGGGGCACGGGGCACAGAGCAGATGTAAAGTCAAGAGAAAGGCCCAATCAGTGATAGAAGGAATACCAGGATATTCCAATAGGTAGTGAAGACACAGGCTGAATAAGACACATGCTAAGTTGTAAAAGCTTTAATTGTAAAGCTAAATTGAATCTATTTGAATGCGAGGAACTTGACATGTAAAGCAGATGAATTTAGAGCATTGATCAGCATGTGGGGAAATGAAATTGTCGCAATCATTGAGACATGGTTCAAGAAAGGACAGGATTGGCAGTTCGCCATTCCAAGGTATAGAAGCCTCAGATAGGAGAGGTGGGTTGGTAAGAGAGATGGGCGCACTATTATTGAGAAAGAAATAATCACTGCAGCAATGAGGGAGGATGTTATAGGAGGGTCTTCAAATGAGGCCATCTGGGCAGAGCGTAGCAATAAAAAAAGGGACAATAACTTTGCTGTGGTTATACTACACGCCTCCCAACAGTCAGAGGGAGACAGAGGAACAGATATGTAAGCAAATCACAGAAAGGTGTGAGAGAAATAGGGTTATAGTTGTAGGGGACTTCAATTTTGTGAGCATTAACTCAGATTGTCTTAGTATGAAAGGATTATACAGGGTGAAATTTTAAAAGTGTATCCAGGAGAGCTTTTTGTACCAATATGTAAGCAGCCCTACTAGAGATGGGGCAGTGCTAGGCCTAATCCTAGGGAATGAAGCTGGTCAAGTGGTTGAAGTTTCTGTGGACAAGTGTTTTGGGGATAGTGACCACAACTCTGTAAGTTTCAATGTCATTATGGAAAGGGATAAGGGTCGTGCAGAAGTTATGTGCCAAAATTGGGAAAAGGCCAATTTCAACATTATTGGTCAGGATCTAGCAAACAAAGACTGGGAACAGCTACTTACAATTAAGTCTACATTTGGAAAGTGGGAGCCCTTTACAAGTACTACAGTGAGAATTCAGGGCTAGCATGTTCCTCTGATTAAATATATTGACATGGAGTTCTGATACTTCAGAAAATCGCATTGCTGTACCTTTCTATGGGATTATGCCATGTTTAATGCAAAAGAATGTGTCTTGCTTATAGAATTGGTAATGATGCAGTATTAGACATTGTACTATAAAGGTGTATAATTCAAGAGGTATTTCCAATTTAATCCAAAAATACGCTTGCATTTGGATTTGTGATGAGCCTTCTATTTTTGTAACAACGCTAACACTTTAATTTCTGTTTTAATAAAGGCAGCATTTAAGCTGACCAAAATAAAAAGTAAAGAGCAGGGGCAGCAGGTCCAGGGAACCTTGGATGTCAAGGGATATCGACAGTTTGATAAAGAGAAAAAAGGAAATATATGTTAGGTACCATGCATTAAAAACATGGGAGGCCCTTCAAAAGTATAGAGTGTGTAATGGGTTGCTTAAGAAGGAAATTATTGATCAAGGAAACCCTAAGGCTTTTTATAGGTATATTAAGAGTAAGAGAATTACAAGGGAAAGTGTGGGACCGATTAGAAACCAAAGGGGCAACTTGTGCATGGAGCTAGTGGGCGTGAGTGAGATCTTAAATTAATGCTGCTTATTTGTATTCACGGAGGGAAGGACACTGTAGTCGGGAACTTCAGTTGAGATGGTGAGGTTCTAGCTCACATTAATATTAATAAGGTTAATATTAGATTGATAAGATTAAAATGAAATGTTTTAGAGGGTATACAGGTGCATAAAGCCCCTGGGAGTGATGAGATGTATCCCGGGCTAACATGGGAGAAGACTGCTGGTCCCTGGCAGAGATATTTAATTCTTCGTTGGCCACAGGCAAAGTGCCAGATGACTGGAGGATAGTTAATGCGGTTCCTTTGTTCAAGAAGGGCAGCTGGGATAAGCCAGTAATTACGGACCAGTTAGTCAAAATCAGTGGTAGGGAAATTACTTGAAACATTCTGAAGGACAGGATTAATCAATACTTAGAGAGGCAGGGATTCATCAGGGATAGTCAGCATGAATTTGTTAGAGGGAACTCCTATCTGATTAATTTAAGTGAGTTATTTGAAAAGGTGACTAAATACATTGATGAGGGTACTGCAGTTGATGTGGTTTACATGGATTTCAGTAAAACCTTTGACAGGGTCCCACGTGGAAAACTGGTCTAAAAGGTAACAGCCCTGGGATCCAAGGCATATTGGTAAACTGGATCCAAAACCAGCTTACAAATAAGAGACAAAGAGTGATGGTGGAGGGTTCTTTTTGTGATTGGTAACCTGTGACCAGCAGTGTACCACAGGCTTCATTGCTGCAACCCTTGCTGTTTGTAATACACACTAATGACTTGGATGTGAATGTAGAAGATATGCTTAGTAAGTTTGCAGACGACATGAAAATTGGTGGTGTTTTTGAAACTGATGAAGATGGTCTCAGGTTACAGTCTGAAATTGATCAGCTGGTAAACTGGGCTGAGCAATGGCAGATAATTTTGATGGGTGTGAGGTGATGCACTTTAGGAGGTCTAATAAGGTAAGGACATACAAAATGAACAGTAGGTCCCTGGGGAGTATTGAAGAACAAAAGGACCTTGGTGTACAAGTCCATAGATCCTTGAAAAGGCCAGCATAGGTAGACAGAGTGGTGAAGAAGGCATATGGGTTGCTTGTCTTCATTAGCAAGAACTTGGAATATTTTATTTCAAAAATATACTTTATTTATAAAAAAATCTTTATATACATACATAATCACTAGAGCAGTTCAATTCCGTACAGTCTTTGCATATTGAAAACAAAGAAAAATACAAGACATTTCTTACTTTTACAGGACTATATTTACATTTATTTGATGCACCAGGAGGGTCCGATACCTACTTAACTTTGGCTGAAAGAAGTGAGATCGTGGTCTTTCCTTCCTACACCTTGGCAGCCCCCAAGCTTTAGAACATCCCTCAGCACGTAGTCCTGGACCTTGCAATGCGCCAGTCTGCAACACTTTATCAAGGTCAACTCCTTACTCTCAAAGACCCACAAAGTTCAGCCAGGCCAAAGGGAATCTTTTACTAAGTTGATGGTTCTTCAGGTGCAGTCGATGTTTGTCTCAGAGTGCATCTTCGGGAACAGACCACAGAACACAGGGTGCTGCATCACAGGCCGAGCCTCAACAAAAACCATGACATCTCTCTCCAGACTTCCTTTGCAAAGGCACATTCCAGAAGGAGATCTGTGACAGTCTCTATGCCCCCACAGCTGCTCCAAGGGCAGTGTGCAGTGGCACAGAGAGTCTGGACATAATGAAGATTCTCACAGGCCCCCCTCACCACCAGCCAAGCGACATCCTGGTGCTTGTTGGAAAGTTCTGGTGATGAGTCATTCTACCAGGGACAGGTAGTACATAGTGACACGCGATGTTTGCTTACGGAGAATCTACACACAGCTTGATGCAGCCGCACACAAAGGTGGCCATCAGGATGAGGGCAACATTGCATACATCCTTCACCCCCTTATCTAGAGCTTTATACATGGTGGCCCTGGGGACATGGTCCATCTTAGACCTCCAGATGAAGTGGAAGATGGCTCAGGTGACAGCAATGACACAGATTTTGGGAATTGGTCAGACCTGCATCACGTAAAACACAGAGAGAGTACCTCACTTCTGATGACCAGGTTTTTACCCCCAATGGAGGAGGTGAATTGCTCCCAGATGCCACTTTGGCGATACGCTCCTCCCAGGTTTTTACACACACCCCAGCCCCTCTACCTTATTCCCAGCAGCTTCAGGTAACCTGTCCTGACGGTAAAGGGGATAAAGGATCGGTCAGCCCAGCTCCCAAAGAACATGGCCTCACTATTGCCTCAATTTACCTCCCAAGACCAGTTCAAACCGGTGGCAGATGTTCATGAGTCTGTGCACTGACAACAGATCCAAGCAGAAAATGGTAACATCATCAACGTACAGGGAGGCTTCGACTTGCAGTCCTCCACTGCCTGGAACAGTCATCCCCTCAGGCTCGCATCCTTCCTGATGGACTCAGCAAAAGGCTCTATATAACACACAAACAAAGTGAGAGAATATGGAGACAAAGATGTCTTGTTACAATTTTATAAAACATTGATTAGCCCACAGATGAGATACTGTGTGCAGTTCTGGTCACCATACTATTGGAAGACATAATCGCACTAGTGACGGTGCAAAGGAGATTCACCAGGATGTTACCTGGGATGAAAAGTCTCAGTTGTGAGGAGAGACTGGATAGGCTGCATTTGATTTCCAGCAGAGGAGGCTGAGGGGCAATCTAATTGAGGTATACAAAATTATGAGATGTATAGACAGAATAGATTGTGAGAATCTGTTCCCCATGGCAGACATACCTAAGACCAGCAGGCACAGGTTTATGGTGAGGAGCAAGTGGTTTAGAGAAAATCTGAGATTTTCTTTTACCCAGAGGTTGGTAGCTATATACAATGTGCTGCCTGGGAGGCAGTTACTTTCACAACAGTTAAGAAGCATCTGGCTGAGCACTTAAAATGCCAGGGCACGGTAGGCTATGGACCAAAGGCCGACAAAGGGGATTACTGTAGTTTGCTGTTTGTTGGTCAGCACAGAGATGCTGGGCCAAAGAGCTTGTTTCTGTGCTGTATGCCTCTATGAATGTGTGAGACTACCTGCACATCTGAGATGAGCAGACTACAATGTTCCTCACTGGGCTCTCCTCCCATTCTGATCTCTCTACTGGCACCAGACCAACTCTGGACCTGTCAGTTCCAATGCCTGCTCCTCATAACGGATGAGGATTGAATAGCTGGCACCTGTGCTCTGGTCTTGGTCTCTTGAACTTGTTGTGCGCCAGTTTTGCCCACAATGAGAAAAACAGGAGGTTTGAGCCTAACGGGAATGTGTGTACGAGTACTTGATGAACATAGCCCTGCCAAGTGGTGATCCTTCTCCAATAAATGAGTAGGAAGGGCAATGCCCAGGAAGTGTTCAAAAGTTAGCAGAATAAGGTGAGTATGGACCCTTCAGTGCACATTATGCATGTGATGTTAAGGTTAGAATGCCTGTGTGATAAGGTGGTGCAGTGCCAGAGTTAGATTGAGTGATGGCCCTTTGGGAATGAGGTTGCAGTGTGAAGGTGGTGGTACCTTCTCTTGCAGAGCACAGGAGACCATTTATCCTCATCCTGCACCATGTTCTGGTTCTTTGGCAAGAGCCATTGGCACTCACCTGTGAGGTGGTGTTGGCGTGGACAGCCAGGGCTGCTGGGAGAAGTTCATTCTGCCATCACGTCCCCTACTTTCCAGGACAGCCTGGAGCATAATGTCTAGTGAGTCATTGCAAAATCTTGGAGCCACCTTGTGCCTGCTCTGCAACGTCTCTGTGAGATGTGAGGGCAAGAAACACTGGCTCCTACATTGCTCCTGATTTACAGTGAGTGGTTAACTAATGTCACTTGAGGAAGGATACCTGCTGTCCTGATCTGGTCTGGTCAATGTGTGGTCCCAGACCCACAGCAATGTGGTTGCCTCTTAACAGCCCTCTAGATAATTAAGGATGGGAATAAATGCTTGCTCAGCCAGCGGTGTCCATACAATGATTTTTTTAAAAAAAAGGTACCTGAATGACCTTGAAATAGTGCCCAAGTGTTTCAGCTCAGAAGATCATGATGGGGGAAAGACTTACAGCCTTCCAACTGCTTAAGGTCTGTTGTTTAATTCATGCTACAGCTCACTTGCGTATGGAAAAGCAAGAAATTGTGCAAGAAATCCTCAATGATGCCCAACACCAAATGAAATTTCCAGTGTCTAGAACTTACAACTTCAATCTAATCCCTGGTGTAGACTGCTAGTTATTCCTCCAACTAAACTGGATTTCCCTCCAAGTTTCTTATAGTCTGCAAATTTAAACAGTTAGTTTCAAAATTCATGTGATTAATATGCATAATTATCAGAAACCATTCAAATATAAATCTGTAAGGTGCAGCACACAGCACCTGTTTTCTTCCCCTACACTAGGGCTGGTGGGTCCCACCCGACCTCATTGTTTCAATCATCCTCTCCAGTCCAACAGCTTTTGTTCAGTCCATGTTCAATATTTTTATAAGCAATAAATAAAGATGTTAAAAGGAAATGCAAAAAAAACATTTTTAAATATTCTTGAGATTTTTCACTCAAATTGCTCACAGGCACGTACCTAAGTTATTCTTCAATTGTTAGAATCTCTAGTACAATCCTGGAGGGTTAACAATACTACCCTCCTATAGTCTGCACAAGTGGATGACAGCAAAAAAAATCACTCCACCATCATTATTGTCTGCAAATCTCAAAAAAGTCAAGGGAGCAGTTGTAATGGACTGTAAACCTAAATGATTATAAAGGATTCGTAACAGCCTTAGACCATGAAATAAAATCATAGAATATTAGTGTCTTTCAACACGTCATTTCTATGCAGTCCTTGAAAGGTTTTGTTTGCTTTTTGCTCCAGCACCTATTATTTTGCAAAAGGCAGTAGCCAGTGTTGCCAGTAGGGGATGCTAGAGGTCCACAAAGTCTGGTCAGCTTTTGATACATGCTTGGTGCTCAGTTACAGATATTTCAACGAATTTCCTGAGCCCATTATAGAACGACTGCTACCTTTCATTTACTTTCAGTCGCATTTTCAAAAAAAAAAGCTACTTGAAAATAAGACCTGATGGTGTAGGGAGTGACATACTAACACGGAGAGAGAACTAGTCAGCAAACGTGAGAATGAGATCAGGCATGAATGGATCATTTACAAGGTGGCAAGGTACGTCAAGTGGAGTACCACCAGGGCTAGTGCAGGGCTTCATCTATTTACAACGTATCTCAATAACGAGGGTGAAGGGACTCGTGTTATTGTTGCGAAATTTGCTGATGACATAAATGTAGTTTGGAAAACAAGTTGTGAAGAGGACAGCAGGAGTCTGTAATGGGCTTTAGACAGGGTAAGTGAATAGGTAAACTTTTGACAGGTGGAGCATCCTGTGGATAAATATGAACTTGTCCACTCTGGTAGGAGATTACAGAACTCAAAGGACATGGATGCCCGAATGACAAAAAGTTAGTCCACAGGATAGCAAGTGACTAAGAAGGCAAATTGAATGCTGTTAATTATTGTGAGTGGAATAGAATGTAAAAGTAAAGATGTTTTGTTATAGTTGTGGAGAGTATTCTTGAGACACACCTGTAATGCTGCATGCAGTTTTGGACACCTTATTTAAGAAAGGACATAAATGCGTTAGAAACAGTTCACAGATGGTTAATTTGATTAATACCTGGGATGGAAGCATTATCTTATGAGGAATATTAGGATCTGTGTCTGTTAGACATCATAAAAATGAGGGTACTTGATAGGGTGGATGCTGAAAGGATGTTTTCCCTTGTGGGGGAATGTCAAACTAGAAGAGAGAATTTAAAAATTAGGGATCTCCCGTTTAAAACAAATATAAAATTCTCTCAAACGGTCCTGAGTCTCTGAAACTTTCTTCCCCAAAGAATTGTGGAGGCCAGGTTGTTGAGTATTTTTAAAGCAGAGTGTGGATCAGCAAGGAAATCAAAGGTTATCAGATATAGGTGGGAATGTGGAGTTGAGGCCACAATTAAATCAGTCATGATCTTATTAAATTCAATGGGCTTGAGTAGTCAAACAGCCTATTCTAATTATTGAAGAACTACAGCAATTACAGTGAACTATCCAACATAATTAAAGCAAGGAACAAGATAACTTCTTCAGCACTTCATGTAAACATATACCTATTATGCAGAAGTTGGTGGTGTTCCCTCATTGGTTTGACAAGTGTGTGCAATTGCTGAAGCTGGATTAGATACTTTTTGAGACAAATTGGCACAGGCGCTTTCAGCTGGAAAACAAGAAAAGAATTAACCAGCAACAACCTTTGGATTGGTTTTATGCAGCAAATTGTCACAGTAAGGAAAGGAGAGAGAGAGAGGAGCGATTGAGCTGTCATTCCTCCTAAAGCCTATAAACAAGTGAGAACCCTCTCTCTCCCTCTACGTGTGAAAAAGAATCAACATTCAAAGACTTTGCAAAGAGATAACTTCTAATTCAAGCAAAGACCAACATCCAGCTGATTAGCTACCAATTACAGGGTCACTGCAGTCGAGAATAACGTGATATCATCACCAAGAACCAAAAAATACATTTCTTTTTGTGGCTTAGACTCTTGATCCACAGGCTTTTTTGCGTTTATTTTCCACAAACAATATTCCTGAAAAATTATTTGTCTTGCCTGTCCTATACATTCTATTTGCAAATTAATGCACGTATGATTGGACTTAAAGAGGATATACTTCGGGTTTGCAGTTTTGTGAATTATGGAAGGGTTTGTAAATTACAGAAGGTTTTTTTTTATTGACCTATTTTTCTAATCAACCTGTTTGGAGATGCGATTGCACACCTGTGGAGCAGCTGGGACTTGAACCTAAGCCTCCCTATTAGTGAGTAATAATCCATTTTACCATGTTACAGAGTAATTTTGTTATAATATATAAACTTTTTTTCATCTTGTTCATTGATGAAATCTGGTGTGAATTTCTTTTATCTCAGATAGTGATCACAGTCACACCTTAACCAGCCTACCGATTAATGTCATCATATTTCACATTTATGGTGACTTGTGGAATATGGGGCCTGATTTCCAGTGCACACTTCTCATCAGTACACAAGTGTAATATTGTCTCACAGCTGCTGCAGTGACTGGTTCTTGAAGAAGGAGCACTTTTAATTTCCAATGATTCAAAGTCAACGGCCATTTATTTTTTATTTACACTCATTTAAATATTTCTGTGTAATATTTCTGAGTCTGAATCGTGGATAAAGGAAATCTCATTTTGGAATGGGAATCCAGTGACATCTGAGAAGAGGGCTCGTAAAATCTTGTTTGCAGGAACTTTGCAGAATTAACATATCCAGTCCTTCCATAGACAATCAAAAAGTATCCAAGATACATCTAAAATGTTCTCAAAGACCATCTCAAGATAGAAATTAACTTCAGGATTAACGGACTTCAGCTTGTATCATATGGACAGAAACCTCAAGAGTTTATTAAATAATTTGTCAAGAAATGCCACAAGGGCACACAGAATGCGATATTTCCAAAGGGTAACTGTCAGAGACACTGTTTTAAGTTATTCATCACCTCTGCACAAACTAAAACCTTTATGAAGGATCTTTTAGACAATTGAAACATTGAGGATGGATGTAACTTGAAGCTGTCATAGCAGGTTGACAACAACTACATAGTGGCACGGTGGCTCAGTACTTAGCCCTACTAACTCACAGTGCCAGGGGCCCAGGTTAGATTTCAGCCTTAGGTGACTACCTGTGAAGAGTTTGCACAATTTCCCCATGTCTGCATAGGTTTTCATCAGGTGCTGTGGTTTACTCCGACAGTCCAAAAATGTGCAGGCTAGGTGGATTGGCCATACTGAATTGTTCTATAGTGTCCAGGAATGTGCAAGCTAGATGAATTAGCAATGGGAGATGTGGCGTTTGAGGATAGAGTGGGGGCGTGTCTGGGTAGGTTGCTCTTTGGAGGTTCAGTGCAGTCTTGATGGGCCGAACGGCCTCTTCTGCACTGTAGGGATTCTTTTCATGCTTTAGGTACAGCCAACACTATATTTACAGTCAGAGAAGTGCACAAAATCAACAAAACCTTTTAACGGATATGCATTGTTGCACAAACACAACAGCTGTTCTAGTTTTCTGCTTACCTGGAAAGGATGTGGCACCAAGAGACGTTGTGTACATATAAACAGGAAATTTGATTCCAAAGGCCAAGTCAGATCTCTAATTAAAACACAGGCGACCAACAAGACAGTGCCATGTCACAACACTGGAAGCAAAGAAAGTGTTAAGTTGTAAACATAAATACATTAATGAGATTCAGAATCAATCGAGTGAAAGTTAAATTTCAGATGATGATTAAGTTTTCCACACTGTTAATTTCAGTCACCACGTCAATATTATAAAGTGATCAGAAGCTTTTATAACCACTAATATCACATGTCCTGAAAAGGTGGACAACGCACACTATAAGTTAAAATTAACACAGGAATTTTTGCCACCATATTATCATTGTACATACGTACCTCAGCAATTGGCACTCCATGGTGCAACCTACAAGAGACTGTCTCAAAGCGTATAATGGATCACCAATTTCATGCATTAGCAGAATGCAGTGCCAATATGCAAGTTTATCTTGGCTTCGTGAAATCTTCCATCTGGTTCACCAATGTTCCAGCACTGCTAAGGACTACCATTGTGCACAGACATTGTGTAAACACAATTCAAGAGACTCAAACCGAACCCACTGTGATGAAACAGAGCATGTGATCCGATCAGATGAGTCAATGATCTACAGAGACATGACATTGATATGTTTTATTAATTTATGGGATGTGGGTGTTACCGGCTGGGCTGCATTTATCGCACATCCTTAGGTGCCTTTGAGAAAGTGTGGTTAGCTGCCTTCTTGAACTGTTGTAATCCATTTTGTTTATGTCAAACCACACTGCCATTAGGTTGTGAATTCCAGGATTTTGACCGTGATTTTGGCAGTGAAGGAACAGTGATATATTTCTAAGTCCGGATGGTGAATGGCACCTTGATAAATTGGCACTCAACACCATACTCATCTGGCATCCTAACACTGGCACTGTAGCCCTTTCCAGCTGGAACAATTCAAAGGTGGCATCCTACTTCTCTGGCAGTCTGATCACCTGGCACCATCCTTCCTATTCATCTGCCATCCTAGCACTGGCACACTGCCCTCTAGCACCTTTCTCAGGTGGCATCCTATTTGCCTGGCATCCTATGCACTGGGCACCCTAGTTACCTAGCACTTTATCCACCTACCAATCTGGCACCCTAACGTCCGGTCAAGCTAACACCACACATATCTTATAGAGTCATACGGCATGGAAATCAACTCTTCGGTCTAACCAGCCCATGCCAAACATAATCCCAAACTAAACTAGTCCCACCTGCCTGCTCCTGGCCCATATCCCTCCAAACCTTTCCTATTATATCCATCCAAACGTCTTTTAAACATTGTAATGGTATTCACATCCACCACTTCATCAGGATGGTCATTCCACACGCGAACTACCCTCTGTGTAAAAAATTGCCTCTTACGTCTTTTTAAATCTCTCTCCTCTCACCTTAAAAATGTGTCGCCTAGTCTTGAAATTCCCCATCTTGGGGAAAAAAAACAACTACCATCAACTCTACCTATACCTCTCATTATTTTATAAACATCCATCAGGTGTCAAAGTGGATGTCTGGACATTTAAATTTCAGAATATGGCATGTGAAAATGGAGTTTCCCCTCACCTTCCTGTTCTACAAAAGACCAGTCAGAATGGAGACTCTGGCCAAATGCTCTATATTTCTCAGGGCATCCTGAGTGGTATCTTCTCTCAGAAATGCAGAGCTCACTGCTTTCATAAAAATGAACACCATGTTTATTACCTCTGGGAGTGCATGGGAATGAATTTATTCAAGATCAAAGAGAAGATCTTCGTTATTGTTGTGAACAGCCACTGAAAATGGATTGGGGCAAACCATCTACACAAAACCACAGTAGAAGCTGTAATAGAATCACTGAAGAAAATCTCAACTCACAGCATTCCCAGACATTGTAGTTTCAGACAATGGTCCGTGATTTGCAAATAAGCAGCTCAAAAGATTTGCACACAAATACAATTTTATTCATCTTACAAATTCAAACCAGACACCACAAGTGAATGGAGAAGGCTGCACAAGGAGCTTGTACAATCAAGTTTACTCATTACTGAAAAAGAATGAAAATTTAAATCTTGCATTGTTACGACACAGATTATCATCCACTGCAGAATTGGATTATTGATGGATAGGAAATTGAGATTACAACTTCCATTTGTGTCACAGAAGCTACAGTCAGACATCACTCAGAATTATCATAACAGACAAAATGGCATAAAGAACAGCAAAGAGACAACCCAACTAGCAGTTTATAATTTAAATTCAAATTTAGATTCAGAGCATGAGAGTTATCAGAACTATAATCTGGGGAGAAATTATGGACTAGAGATCAATGGGGAAGGAATGATCATTGGAAAAGCGCAGCAACCAAGATCATATGGGGTTGAAGCAGATCAAAGAATGAAAAATTGAAATTGCAATGCATTCACTTCATTAGGAAAAGAAGTAATAGAAATGTTGAACTATTTCACAGAAGAAGAAAGTGAACATCAGAGCTCTATGATTATTCAGGAGGGGAACACTCAGAAAAGAAAGGAAAATTGCAGAACAATCCTTGATCTCAAAATGAGACCAGAACCTGATCACAGAAATTGATCAAAGCACCATGAAAGCCTCAACTTGGGTGGAATGAGATTTTGTGGGCCAAGATGTTCAGAAGCATTGATAGAGACATTAGGAAATATATAGATTATTGACACATCAGCAGAATGTATAAGAATGCAATGATCATGTCATGTCACCTGATTATAGAGTGAGAACTGGGAGACAGCAGAAGTTCCACCAGAGAGAATGTATTTATTTATTAAGTTGTAACTAAGGGATTCTTGAAAAAAGTACCTTGGATTCTCGAAGCAGTACTTGAGTAACTAATGAGAGTAAGACCCCATATACATGGCAAAACACCCTCAAAAATAGCAATACAGTATCTTTATTATAATCGGTCATCATGCGACATGAAAGGAACCAGGAATTTCACATAAAGGGATTCCATGGTTATTGATATAATTTTCCCAATATGGAGATGTGTCTGATGATGAATAGAACCAACTCCAGGCTAAATGATGAATTCAGCAATAAATGGAATGTATTGAATAAACTGGATTTTCATGAATAATTCATGCCCTACAACAGCTTAGCAAATGAGACCAGAGAATATTGAATCATGGGAATGGGAATATAGAGTATTTATTACAAATGACAGAAGATGGGTGAGGTGTTCTCAAAGGATGGATGCTGAAGCACTGATGTTCACAGTTTACACGAAGGATTTGGACTTTGGAATCAAAACACAATTTCTGAATTTGTAGATAACACTTCATTAGGGGCAGGGGAAGATGGTTAATACTGAGAAATACTGCAACAAATTACTAATGGACTGTCAGAATGGGCAATTAATTAGCAAATAAAGTTCAACACAGATAAAAATGTGGTAGCATTTTTTGGTAGGAAGAATAGGGAAGTCACTTATTACGTGCAAGTCTAGGTGGTGTTGAGGAATTGAGGAATCTTGGTGTATAAATACATCAAGCCCTAAGGCCATAAAAAAAGCAAATCAGGCATTACACTTTATTTCTCAAGAATTGAAAAGTAGAAGTCCATGCGCAACCTGTCTGAAACCTTGGTTAGAGTACACCTGGAGTATTGACAGCAAAGTTGATTGCCATATTATAAAAACAATATGTAGGCGTTTGAGAGGAACTGGAGAAGAAATGAAGATCTACTCAGTGTTTTTCTTTTTTGAAAGAATAGATCAGGCAGAGGTATAACCAAATAGAGTTGCTTAAAGTTATAAAAGATTTTAGTGGAATGCGTACAGATAGAATGATTCCTTTTGTGGGGAAAGTCCCCAATAACCAGAGATCTTCATGATAAGATAGTTACCATAAACTATAAAAGGGACAAATTTATTCTCCAATCTTACGACCATGGGTAGTGGTTGAAGTGAATATTACAGATGAATTTAAAGGGATGGACGTGTGGGAGAGGAACTTGAGCGCTATTTGATAGATTTAGACGAGGA
>JAHRHZ010000016.1:31870859-31888654 GCA_024137785.1 Ginglymostoma cirratum | reverse complement strand
CCAGGTGCCACAATAATTTTTTTAATATGTATTTTAGATGTTTTGTCTTACCAGTGGAGCAGAGTGAACCACATGAGTGTACCTCTGAGTGTATTTGCAATTTATAGCTTGATGCTTTACAAGTTATATCCTTGGAATGTTCCCAAGCTTCCCACAGAGGATGTTATTTAGAATTCATCTTCAATTGGCTGTATCTCGTTGGTCGTGTGTTTCTGTGTGTGGGTTGCAACAAACCAACTTTAATCTCCAATGCATAGGTTACTGAAGGTTCATAACTGAAGGAACTGTGCTAAAGTTAACAAGTTACTAGATTGCATTAATAAAACCATTCAGTTTAACTCAAAAGACAGAATATTGATGCCTTGTGAGTCACAAGCAGATAAAAATAAGAACTTGGAATTTGAATCTTACATTTTTTGGCTAAGTGTGAGTCATTTCGAATTTTCTGAAGGGGTACAGAGAAATACCAAAAACTGCCCACTGGGCAGAGAGCCCAAGGAAGAAATCCAGTACAAACTCTTGGATACCAGGAATGGTTACTGAAATATGTAACCAGCCAAAATCACACAAAGTCATTACAGAGCATGGTGCTACATTGAGAAGAAACAGAAACCAGCTCAGACCAATGCACAGAACATCAATCATACACGAATAAAGTGATGACGAGTATTCCAATGAAAGTGGTTGTATGGTAATATTGAGGAACAACAATGAGGAGCAAGGCAACCAAATTGTCAAACAAGAGCAATAGCAAACAATATGTGCCTCTCCAGACTTGTATACGGTCACCAGATCAGGGTGATTAGTTAAAATTACAAAGCACTATATGGAACTTTGAAATATTAATCTTGTAATCTCTTATAGACTCCTTTTTATACACAACATGTGCCTATATAGTTACATGTCTATCTGTTGGGATAAGTTTTTATCGTTGCAAAGTGGGTTATATTGGTTATGTCTCATGATCACTACATCAGTGCACGTTTAAGAGACATATACTTGTCACATATCATCACTGCATCATATCACAAGATCTGATGTAGAAATATCTTATACTTTATTTTGCCTTAGATCACTTGATGTATGGCACCCACTGACATCATTCTGCTCTCTATTATAATCTAATTGTTTAATATTACCCAGACAGTTGTGTCCCTGTGGATATAACATTTGTGTATAACTGTTAGCTGTAATGAATGTGTGTTGGATTCTCCAAACCATATATTTCTTTATTCATTCATGGGATGAGGGCATCACTAGCTAGACAGCACTTATTGCCCATCCCTAATTGCCCAGAGGGCATTTAAGAGTCAACCACATTGCTATGGGCCTGGAGTCACATGTGGGCCATACCAGGTAAGGATGGCTGTTTCCTTCCCTAAAAGACATTAATGAACCAGATGGGTTTTTCTTGTCAATCAGCAATTGATTCATGGTTAGAGTCATCATTAGACTCTTAATTTCAGGAGTTTTTTTTTAATTGAATTCGACTTCCAACATCCACTGTGGTGGGATTCAAACCTTAATCCCCAGAACATTATCTGGGTCTTTGGATTAACAGTCCAGTGATAATACCATTAGGCCACCACCTCCCCACCATATCTACACCCAGTTTTTCATCTTAAGAGGAATAACATGTGCACTGGAGTATCAGGAGTCAATCTCACACCAAGGATTGGTTTGGTTTTGATGTTGACACCACTGTGGTCAAATAACATGGCAACACTCACTGTCCATATTGAATAATGAAGGATGGTCATTTGATTGAGGTAATGCCTTGCAGCAGTTCGAGAAGGGAGCTCACTATCACTTTCTCAAGGGCAACTTAGAATGGGCAATAAATTTTGACCCAGCCAGCAACAAGCATCCCATGAATGAATAGGATTGGCACTCTTGACAAAGAAATGATCAATCAATATCTTCCAGAAGATGAGATTTGATGGGAAAAGTAGAAAAATGTTTTATTGAATTAACCCCTTGCAAAAATATGCACAGTTATTATCAGCCAAAGGGTCCACTTTAGATTTTGGCCCTTAGCACAAGCAATTTAGTCTGACAGATGGCTCCATTTAGCTGTGCAATGGCTAACACGACACCTGCAGTTTTTTCACAATAACTCTACTGGCAAAGAATGAACAGACTGGATCATAATAGACAACATTTCAAAAAGGCAATCTCTACTCCTGTAATGTGCCATGGCTTGTTGCAATAAGTCTGTTCACAGAAGATGATCTACCTCCCTGAAGATTCATATGCTTTCAGCGTTACTTGATACATTTGTCAGGCACTGGTAAATTCTTTCAGCAGCCTTTGGAAGTTTCTTCTGAATTTTTTTTCATGAGCTAGCAAATGCCATGAGGTTAAATAAGGAGCATTGTTAAACCTATCATTCCTACAGTACATTATGCCTAATAATGTCCCATGGTAACTGTAGTTTACAGTAGGGCCAGAGAAAGAAGTTTTGGGCTCAGGTACTTCTCCCTTGGCCTGGTAGTCACAAAGGAGTTGACCTGTTTTATATAAACTTAGCTAAATAGCTTGACTTTTGTACTCTGCATTTTGATTATAAAGGTAATCAAAAGCTCAGAATTCACCATGAAATATTTCACAATTGTGACTTTGTCAGAAAATTGCATACAATGTGGTCATTCATATTATGCATCCAGTTCTGTTTCTTTGAACCTGACTCCAGGCAATATCCAGATACTAACAACATCCAAAGGATTTGACCATCACAACATCACCCTAAATAATAATCCCATGTACAAGTAAGAATATCTCAAACTAACTGTGACATATTCTAATTGTAAGAGTCCTGGCTTCACAACCAAGTTTAAAATGGCAGAAACCTTCCAGTAAATTAGTAATAACCCATTCACCAACAATAATATGCTATTTCTATCCACACAAATGGATACTCTTAGCAACTGAGTGATAAGCATTTTCTCATTTTAAATTCAAAGCAACCACACTTATAAAGTTCCTGCCAATGCTAGAATCAGGACCCAAAATATTTTGAGGGTTACTTTCTGCTTTTCAGTGGCCCCTTTATCAATCTCATTAAGTCATTTATTAGGTGCTGCAGTTACACTGTAACATTAGCTCGGTTGACATTTTGGGTATATGAATGTGCAAACAAGTGGTATTAGAAGAATCAGCAATATCCTCAATAGCCACGAGCTTGTCTTTAAACTGAAAGCCATACAACACAGGAAAGCCATAATTTCATGGAAACACCAGTATTTACATTGGCACAAGACAACAGGCATTAATTAACAACAAACCTTTTTGATCAAAATAACAGACACTCTAATCATACATTCCACAGAGTGGTGAAATCACAGCTAATATATTTCTATTACAGATACACAAAGATGGAAGATTTTAACTAGGCAGTTACTAATCTTCTTACTACATTTCAGATCACAAGCTCAGAATTAAATTTAACAATTGTCCCGGTGAGGTTGTTGACTTGTTCGCCGAGCTGGCTTGTTTCCATTCAGACATTTTGTCACCATGCTAGGTGACATCATCAGTGAGGCCTCCGATGAGGTGATGTAGTTCTACTCCACTTGGAATTTATACTGTTGTACAGTATAAATTTATATTGATATACAGTATAAATTCCAAGCGGAGTAGAACAATATCGCTTCATCGGAGGCTCCACTGATGATGTTACCTAGCATGGTGACGAAACATCTGAATGAAAACAAGCCAGCTCGGTGAGCAAGTCAACAACTTCACCCACAACCCGAGCTACAGATCTTTGCTAAAACCTTGAATTGTCATGGTGTTCATTACAATAACATCCATTGAATTTTCCCCAGATAGTAGCTCATGAATTCTGCATCCTAAAGGTAGAAATTCCACATTCACTTGCAAGCGCTTCATTGCCTCAGTCATTTTATGTTTTCCTGGTTCTCAGTTAGTTGAATGGTCTTTTTGTTGACAGTTTTGAAAGTCTTTTTTAAATTGTCTTTGTAGCCTCCTTCTCTCTCCCACTGTCCTTGCAGCCTCCCAAATGACAAAGGTTGACATCCATTTGAGTGAAGTTGTTTCTCTACATTTCAGCCATATATGCTCAACCCCTTATTCTGAGACTGAATTTATCCTCTGGATTCCCCAGTGAGCCAAATACTTTCCCAGCATTTATTGTTTCATGCACTATAAAAATGTTGTGTTTCAATTAAATCATTTCTCATAGGTCTAATCTATTCAATTTTTCTTTACAGGACAAAACCTTCAGCTCAGGAGCTAGCCAGTGAACCTTCAATGTTCTTCTTCTCAGACAAATATGTCTTTCATGAGGTAAAGAAACCAAACCCACGCCTAGTCATTCAGGTGCGGCTTCAGCAATGCCCTGTATAATAGTAGTAAGATTTCTTTGCTCTTATACTCCAAACCTTTTGTAACAAAACTTAATGGTTACCTTCCTAATTGTTAAGTGTGACTGAATACTAATTTTCTATAATTCATGTACAAAATGCCCAGTTCCCTCTGAATGCAAACATTTTCCAATCTGTCACCATTCAAAACACACACTTCTTTAAATTTTTTCTCTAATTGATATAGATAACTCCACACATTGCCACATTGCATTCCACCTACTTTGTTCTTGCCCATTCACCCAACTTCTCCTTATCGCTCTTTGTCACCTCGTCCGCTGCGCTAGTTTTCATAAATTTAATAGTTTTTGTTCAATTTCAGTTTAAACTGATTTCCACTTTGACAAACATAACGAATTTAATTTTTAAAAAGCCCCCAACGTTTCACCTGTAACTAGGTAAAATTAACAGAAATTTGCCATAGTGATCAACATGGATTTGTCAAGGGCAGGTCGTGTCTCACAAACCTGATTGAGTTTTTGAGAAGGTGACGTAGCATGTGGATGAGGGTAGGGCAGTTGACATGGTGTACATGGACTTCAGTAAAGCCTTTGATAAGGTTCCACATGGTAGGCTATTGGAGAAAATGCGGAGGCATGGGATTGAGGGAGATTTAGCAGTTTGGATTAGCAACTGGCTCTCTGAAAGAAGGCAAAGAGTGGTGGTTGATGGAAAATATTCAGCCTGGAGTCCGGTTACTAGTGGTGTGCCACAAGGATCTGTTTTGGGACCACTGCTGTTTGTCATTTTTATAAATGACTTGGACGCAGACATAGGTGGATAGGTTAGTAAGTTTTCAGATGACACTAAAGTCGGTGGAGTGGTGGACAGTGTGGAAGAATGTTGCAGGTTGCAGGGAGACTTGGATAAACTGCAGAATTGGGCTGAAAGGTGGCAAATGGAGTTCAATGCAGATAAATGTGAGGTGATGCACTTTGGGAAGAATAATAGGAAGGCAGAATACTGGGTCAATGGAAAGATTCTTGGTAGTGCGGATGTGCAGAGGGATCTTGGTGTCCAGGTACATAGATCCCTGAAAGTTGCCACCCAGGTTGATAGTGCTGTTAAGAAGGCATACGGTGTGTTAGGTTTCATTGGTCGAGGGATTGAGTTCTGGAGCCGTGATGTCATGCTGCAACTGTACAAAACGCTAGTGCGGCCTCACTTGGAATATTGCGTACAGTTCTGGTGGCCCCATTACAGGAAGGATGTGGAAGCATTGGAAAAGGTGCAGAGGAGATTTACCAGGATGTTGCCTGGTCTGGAGCGAAGGTCTTATGAGGAAAGGCTGAGGGACTTGGGTCTGTTCTCATTGGAGAGAAGAAGGCTAAGAGGGGATTTAATAGAGACCTACAAAATGATCAGAGGATTAGATAGGGTGGACAGTGAGAGTCTTTTTCCTAGGATGATGACGTCGGCTAGTACGAGGGGGCATAGCTGCAAATTGAGGGGTGATAGATTTAAGACAGATGTCAGAGGCAGATTCTTTACTCAGAGAGTGGTAAGGGCGTGGAATGCCCTGCCTGCCAATGTAGTTAACTCAGCCACATTAGGGGCATTTAAACAGTCCTTGGATAAGCATATGGATGATGATGGGATAGTGTAGGGGGATGGGCTTAGATTAGTTCATAAGTCGGCACAACATCGAGGGACGAAGGGCCTGTTCTGCGCTGTATTGTTCTATGTTCTATGTTCTATGTTCTATGTTCTAACTCAATTAGGTAATATGGTCAGTGTTATAGGAAGGTCAGGTTCCAGCAGAAACCTTCTTAAGATAAGATAAAGTAAACAGAAATTCGATTTGTGCTAGATGTACTTTATGTGTAAATTTCCACAGTCTATTGCACTGGTAGTGAAAATTATTCTCTCTTTCTGTCTCTGTCTCACACAGTTTTCACTTCCATGCCCCCTCAGTTTGACTTTCATTCTTTCTGTATGTGCGTCTTATTGGTCAATGTCTTTCTTTCTGTAAATAACTCTCACTATGGGTGGAATTTCCCCATTTCAAACTAAGTCCAGAAGCAGGAGAGATTTTTGGGGGAGAAACCTATGCCTTGATTGGATCTAAATGGCTTCCAAATCTTCTGGCAATGTGACACGTAATTGGTGACCAAGCAAAAGCAGGAGTATGGTTCTAAGTGGTTGCCTGTGCTCCAGTTGATGCACAGATTATTGTACGTGAGAAATGCACATCCTCCCACTTACCTACATACACACACACATACACACACACACAGACAGACACACACTCTCTGTCCCACACCCCCAACACACACACACACATACGCGCACACACACACTCTCTCTCTCTCCCCCCAACACACACCGTCTCTGCCTTAATCACACCCCCCAAAACACACACACACACACGTACACACACACTCTCTCTCATTCCAAACCTCCCCCCCACCACACACACACGCACACACGCACTCTCTCTTTCTCTCTCTCTCTCTCCCCCCAACACAGACTGTCTCTGCCTCAATCACACCCCCAGAACACACACACAAACTGGCAATTTCCTGCTAGCCCACACTGACTTACCAGTGTGGTAGGCCAACTCTTATCTGTCCCACCTGGAGCTGTGATAATTGCAGCCCCGGCAGGATAGTGTAGAACTCCAAAAGGTCATTGACAAGTTGGTGGAGTGGGTAGATTGGCGCTGATAAGGTTCAATGCAGAGAAGTGTGAGGTGATGCATTTTGGTTAGAAGAACACTGGAAGACAATGTAAAATCAGGGGTACAATTTTAAAGAGGGTGCAGGAGTGACTTAAGTGTATATGTGCACTTATCACTGAAGATGGCAGGACAGATGAGAAAGCAGTAAATAAAGTGCGCCATTCTTGGCTTCATTAATAGGGGCATAGAGTAGAAGAGCAAGGATGTGACATTGTACTTATACAAGGCACTTATTAGACCTCACCTGAAGTATTGTATAGAGTGTGGACACCACATTATAGGAAATTGGAGAGAATGTGGAAGCAATTTACTGGAATGGTTCCAAGTATGAGAAATTTCAGCTATGAAGACAGATTGAAAAAAACGAGGCTGTTCTTCCTGGAGAGAAGAAGGTTGAGAGGAAATCTAACGAAGGTTTTCAAAGTCATGAATGTGCTGGACAGAGCAGATCGGGTGAAGCTGTTTCCACATATAAAAGAAACAGGACCGAGAAGCTATAGATTTAAAATGAGGTGCAAGTGAAGCGAGGATAATGGGATAAACAGCTTTTTCCCACAGCGAATTGTTTAGGTATGGAATGCATTGCCTAGAAATATGTTGGGGGCAGGTTCCATTGAGGCATTCAAAAGGGCATCGAATGGTTTTAGAAATGGATGTGCAGGGATAAGTGAAAAGGCAACAGATTGACACTAGATAATAGAGCTGGTTCAGGCACAATGAGCTGAATTGCCTCCTTCTGCACCGTAATCATTCTGTGATTCTGTGAACAGTCCCATAAGTATTCATTAATCGACCACTTAACGGCATCAATTGTCATGTGGAGTGGGAAGCATGTGCCTTCCTCCTCAGAACTAATTTTGGTGGAAGGTTGGCAAAGTGGCAGGGTTCTGATATGTCATCAATCCCCTCCTAATGAAATTGTCTTCCCTCTTCCAGGCCAACAGCTTCCAGACTGGAAGATTCCAAGCTATATGTTTGATGTTTCTATTGTTATATCTTATAATCTGTATGGGTCTTAGACATTTCCAATAATAAACTGTCTTTGTTTTTCTATATGTTTCACAATGACTCCTTTCCCTCTGTCTTTTCAGACACTGGAGCCTGAGTCAAGGTTCCAAAACTCTGATAGACATCGAGAAAGTGATGGGGTGAACATCACAATTATGGGAGAGAATAAAGATCCTGGGGCTAAATTTGATGGGAATAGAAAGTACAATGGTGGAGCTAAGATAGGAAGCAATGACGGTGTTGGAGCAAGGGTCGCTGGACTCAAAACGTTAATTCTGTTCCTCTCTACAGATGCTGCTGGATGTGTTTAGTTTCTTCAGCCCTTCCTGTTTTTGTTGAGAATGTCTGATGGTGTTGTTTGTTAGGTTTAATATAAATATCATTGCAACATGCTTCTTATTTATTACTGGGCTGCAGTTCTGATTGTATTTACTCTATCAATAGTTATAAAAGTTATATATTAGCTATGTATTTGTTGCACATCTCCGACATGCACTTAAGACACATTTCCATTCACCATATGTCAGTTGTCACATCTCAGACATTACATCTGTCATATTGTGCTTCAGATGTCACAGCTGGGGCATCATGCCCTCAGATTCTAGAACATAGGACACTATAGCACAGGAGCAGGCCCCTTAGCTCACCATGATGCCATTCTAAACTAATCTCAACTTCTTGCACTTGTTCCATATCCCTCAGTTCCCTGCCTGTTCATGTATCTGTCTAAATGTCTCTTAAACTTAAGCCAGTTTAACTGCAAGTTTAACTGGTCGAAGCGTCCAAAGTACAGACAACATGACATCTAAAATATGTGCTACAATTGCTCACAATTTGTTAAAATATGAACAAACTAAAACTGAGAAGATCAGGACCGTACCAAAGCACAAATAGGAATTAAACTTACCAATAAATAGGGTTCAAAATTTTAGCTTCAAAAAATAAGCAGCTCTACAAAGCAAAAAGAAAAACATCACCAATAAACTCATAGCAAATATCTTTAGTTTTTTTTTCAGCTGCTATCATTTGTACAAGAGATGATGTTTGCAAAATTATGAAGGTATAATTCACAAGAAAGCTTTTAAATTTATTTGTACTATATTATTTTCTGTTTGAAATATCTCTAACAACATCATTCATTAGAATCCTATACTTTCTTTGAGAGATCTAAGGCATGAGATCATAGGCTTACCAGAATATTCGGCAGTTTACTGAAATGGATTTACCAAACCTCCAAGCTGGCCCTGAAGTCTCCAGTAATTACACATTAATCTCCAGGGCACTACTGCAAGCAACCAAGAAGAAAAATCAGATGCGCATTAAAGATTATTTTAAAATGTTCTATGAATGCTCATTTAACAGTTATCAAAATACTGAATTTAAGAGAAAAAGCTACTGAATGACAGCGATCGTGCTTGCAAAGAGGTTGACAACAACAAAGGATGTGGCAAAAACCATTGGTACATAACAAAAATTGGCTTTGTAAAATAA
The DNA here is from genome assembly GCA_024137785.1 of Ginglymostoma cirratum. Lineage (NCBI taxonomy): Eukaryota > Metazoa > Chordata > Chondrichthyes > Orectolobiformes > Ginglymostomatidae > Ginglymostoma > Ginglymostoma cirratum. Next base: position 31,879,090 of record JAHRHZ010000016.1, on the reverse strand, counting down.
GAATTTAGAACAAGGCAAAGCATAAGTTTCTGAATAAAATATAACAAGGTGCAGAGCTGGATGAACACAGCAGGCAGAGGAGCAGGAAAGCTGACATTTCGGGTCTAGACCCTTCTTCAGAAATTTCTGAATGTTGTTTGAAGTAGGCTTGACAGGAAAAGTTGCTATAGTCAACAAATTGTTTATTGTTAATTCTGCACTTTTACTTTGAAATTTTGTTCGCGGGTAACATATTCCAAATTGTCTCCTGTAGGTGTTTTTCTCTTATTTATTTATGACAGACCTACAAAAAGAAAGAACATTCTCAGAGAACTCTTCCTTTATTCAGATTTTGAAGGAGGTTCTAAATTAAAATCACAATATATTCAATTGCATACAGTGCATTCTGCTAATAGAATTTCCATGATGTTCCAGTTTATGGATAGGCTGCAACATTGTTGAGAGGTACTGTGCACCGGTGATAGAGGGAGTCAATGTTGAAGGTGGTGGCTATGGTGCCAATCACCCTACAGGATGCCAAGTCTCTTAAGTGTTGTTAGAGCTGCACTCACCAAGGCATCTGAAATGTATTCCATCACATTCCTGACTTGTCCCATGTAGACAGGCTCTGGGGAGTCAAGAGGTAAGTCATTCAGACTGCCCAGCTCCGATGTGGTCTTCATTGTTGCTGAAACTACAAGAAGGACTTCTGAAGTATATCAGGAGACTTTCTCGAACACTTTGTCTAGATATTATGAACGTGTCAGCATATTATTTCTGAAATCCACTAAAGATTTCATGTAGAAAAAATGTCTTACTTGGAGTCACCAGGAGAAAAGGATCTTAAGTGTGGGCACCTTGTTGGGAATGGCCTTTGGTCTGGAGAATAATACCTGGGATATATGAGACCAGGCAGAACAACAGCAACAGCTCCAGGAGAAAGGTTCAAGAGGACAAGGTGGCACCTTCCCCTCTGCACACACAGGACACCCCTCCTCCTCTGGACCTCCTCCACAAAACTCTCCAGTACAGAGCCAAGGTCATACACACTTGTTTCCTGTGCCATTTTGTAACCTGCTCCTATGTATCCCAGAGAATATCACATTTTCTGTGGAATTCAATGGAGAATCTCACGCTGAACTGCATCTAATCATAGAATCATACAGCATGAAAACAGGCCCTTTGGCCCAACTCGTCCATTCCGATCAGGTTTCATAAAGTGAACTAGTCCCATCTGCCAACATTTGGCCCATATCCCTCTAAACATTTCCTATCCATGTACCTGTCCAAATGTCTTTTAAATGTTATAATTGTACCCGCCTGTACCATTTCTTCTGGCAGCTTGTTCCATATACGCACCACCCTATGTGCGAAAAAATTGCCCTCGAGCCCCTTTTAAATCATTCCCCTTTCTTCTTAAACTTATCTCCTCTAGTCATAGAGTTATACAGCATGGAAACAGACCCCTCCGTCAAACTCGTCTTTTAAATGGTGTAATTATTCTTGCTTGCGCCACTTTCTCTGGCAGTTCATTCCATATACACACAACCCCATGTATGAAAATGTTGCCCCTCAGACCACTTTTTAATTTTTTTCCTCCCACCTTAAACCTATGGCCTCTAGTTATGGACGCCCTTCCCGTGGGAAAAGACCTTGGCTATTCACCCTATCTATGCCCCTCACGATTTTGTAAACCTCTATAAGGTCACCCCTTAGCTTCCTTCGCTCCAGGGAAAAAATGTCCCAGCCTATCCAGCCTCTCCTTATAACTCAAACCTTTCAGTCTCAGTAACATCCTTGGAAATAATTTTTGCACCCTTCCAATTTAATATCATCCTTCCGACAGCAAAACTGTCCAGAGACTCTTGCAAAGAAGAACTGCAGTAATTGTTAAAGGGCAGCATACAGATGGCCAAAATTGTACACAGTGCTCCAAATGAGACCTTACCAATGTCTTGTACAGCTGTAACATTGTGCGCCAACTCCTGTACTCAATGCTCCGACTGATGAAGGGAAGCATGCTAAACGCCTTCTTCAATCAGCACTCAAGTGCTAAACCTGCAAGGCAATTTCATACATTTTAATCTGTATTTACAACTAAAATTGTGTGCCAAATCTGCTGTTTCACACGGTTTTGTCTTATTAACATTGCAGTCATTCAGAGCAGTTTACACCATTTTCCTAAATTAACCTCTTCCAAATGCAGGCAACATTGTTTTGAACTACTGGTCACTAGTCCTTTCATATCAATATAAACAAATGAGCTGTTATCACGTTGCTTACGGGTAAGCTAGGATCGCAAATGTGCGTTTTTCTGTTAGAACTAAAACTTCTGATTGTCAAATGTTGTACCTGGGTTTGCATGGAACATCCAAGTTATTGTAGCTCCACAGGAGCAGTGATAAAACTGGGACCTTGGTGGTACTTTGTTCTAAAAGGCTTATTTTACAACTTAGAAGAAATTTAGCATCTTTGTCTACCTACACTGTGCATTAATGCAAACTGTGCAATACTGTGTGGTATTTCATTTCTGATAAATGAGCTTATCAGTTTGTATCTAAAGAGCTAAGTAGATTGTGCTTCAAGGTCCCCAGTTGACAGCTGGCAGCCAGCCAGCACTTTTTCCCCTGGTGTGTCATATTTTCTTTCATTATCTAATCTCACTGTCAACTCCACTTTCTGATTAAGGAAGCAAGTCAGACAGCATCTGTCAGATGCTTTCTCTGAAACATCAATCAAATGCACACATTACCAAAAATATCAGGTAGCAGATCTCTACAAAAGGACCCTTCGGAGATTAATCTTTCAGTTTTTGGTAGGACTGTTGAAATTTTTCTGTTTGTATTTATTGTTGAATTTAGTTTTTGCTCAAAATTAACTCCCCTGACAAAACTGGCAGATAACTTGCCCCAAGGCTTTTCTATTACATCGGTGTGAGATCCAGGTTCTGGCTAACTTTCCCTCGGTGTTACTGGATAACATCAGATCAGAGGCTTAAGGATCCATGGTACTGCTCGTGCTCTACCTCTGTAACGCCAGTGCAGAAGGCATCATGCATTAGCCTAAAAGGAAGCTGGACCCAGCTGAGGTCAGGTCATTTGAATTGAACAGGATGTTGCTCAAACCAATTCCAGCTGATCTTAGATGCCAGCTTGGGAGAGTCAGCAAAATGCAATGTTTTCTAATTTCTTAAGTAAAATAGTTTAAGATCAAATCAAATTTCAGAATACATTTGAAACTGGTCCCTTTTGAGTGAATAATTAATTTTTACTGTTATGTGTATCTTACAGTGAGAAATCCCGCTTGGGCAGGAAGGGAAGCCGTTGCATGTCCTGCTCTGGGATGGGTAAGAATGGTACAATGCAAGTGTAGTTTAATCCTGCTGGATGACAAAGGAACAGCAGTGAAAATGTACTACATCAAAGACTGCAGGCTGAAAAGTTTTCATTCATTGCCACAATACACCATCATTTGATAGTTTAAGAACAAGATAAAAATAAAAAGATATAGCTTAAAGAGAAGTCCATCTGATTTTTTTGTCTATATATTTGGTCACTTCAATTCATTTAATCTTAATATTCAGAGAAAGGACATAGATCAATAAATGTAAATAATCCCAAATTAGTGAAGAGTTTTATCCTCATTCTGCCCTTCCCTTCTCTAGATCCTGCCCATATAACGTACTTCTCATTTTCAACGTAAACAGCATACAATGGTAATTCATAGGCTCTCCTTTCTATAAATTCCACACCTCTTCAAATTATAGAGTCATAGAGTTATAGAGCGTTGAAACAGACCCTTCAGTCCAACTCGTCTATGGTAACCCTATAGATGTTTGTGAAATCATGGGTGGCATGGATAGGTGAATAGAGAAGATCATTTCCTCAGGGTAAGAGAGTCCAAAATTAGGGTGCATTGTTTTAAGATGAGAGGGGAATGATTTAAAAGGGACCTGAGGGGCAACTGTTTCACACAGAGAATGGTGTGTATGTGGAATGAAGTTCCAGAGGAAGTAATAGAGGCAAGTATAAATACAACATTTAAGAGTTATTTGGACAGGTACATGAATAGGAATGATGTGGAGGGAATTGGACCAAACACAGTTCAGTTTGGAAAACCTGGCTGTAAGGATGAGTTTGACCGAAGAGTCTGTTTCTGTGCTGTATGACTCTACGACTCTAAGGTAGTGGTGTGATAGTATTGTGTGTCATCAGTGTCCATGTGGAATCTGATATTGTGATTATTGATGATAATGTTGAGGGACAGCTGGTAGCTGAGAAATAAGAGTTGGGACGCAGATGGATCTTTAAGTGAGTCAAGTTAACAGCGCTTGGACAGGAAGAGAAGCCATTGCATGTCTGGCTTTGGGCTAGGTAAGAATGGAACTATGCAAGAGTAGTTTAGTCCTGCCGGATGACAAAGGAAAGGAAGTGAATTTGGACTGCATAAAGACTACAGGCTGAAAAGAATGAGGAGAGACACTTTACTGTGGTCAGTCATGTTTTGGATGTAATTTGTAACTTAATGAAGATACACTTCCGTAAGGTCTGAGCGAAAATTTGTAGCTCGGATTGTGGATACAGTTGTTTGTTTGGTCATTTGTTCATCGAGCTGGTTGTTCCATGGCATGCAGACATTTTGTTACCATTCTTGGCAACATCATCTGTGCGACCTTGAATCAAAGCATTCGCGCTCTGGTCCGTTCCAAACTTATACTTCAGGTTACGTTCTGCAGCTGTGGTCTGCGTACGGGGTCTATTTCTATGTATTTGTTAATGGAGTCCTGTGTTGAGAACCAGGCCTCCAGAAATTCCTTTGCATGTCTGTTGTTTGCTTGTCCCAGTTTAATCACTTTGTCCCAGTCCAGCTGATGTCCTTCATTGTCTCTGTGTATCAAGACATGTGAATATTGGTCATGTCTTTTTCCTGCCAGCTGGTGTTCATGTACCCTGGTCAACAGTTTCCTCCCCATTTGTTACCAATGTAGGCATTGGCAGATGAAACTTCTTGGGTATCCATTGATGGTAAATACTTTGTGTATGTGTTCCTCTTCCATTCTCCGGAGTTCTGAGGTTTTTCAGTGTGTAATGGCTTATTTAAATAGTGTCTTAATTCAGATCTGTTTGTGTCTGGTGGGTTGGTTGCAATTGGAGTTCAGGATTTGGTTTGTGTCTGTGGCCTTTCTGTACACCCTGGTCTGGAATTCGCCATTAGTTAGTTTCTCTACAATTAAGTCTAAAAACGGGAGTTGTTTGTTGTTTTCTTCTTCCTAGTGAATTTTATGCTTATGAAGATGCTGTTAACAAGTTGGTGGGTTTCTTCTACTTTTGTGCATTTGATTATTACAAATGTGTCATCTACAAATCTTATCCACAGTTTCAGTTGGATTATAGGAAGGGCTGTGTGTTCCAGTCTCTGCATCACTGCTTCTGCGATGAGACCTGAAATGGGTGATCCCATTGGTGCGCCATTGATCTGTTGTATATTTGGCCGTTGAACGTAAAGTATGTTGTGAGGCATAAATCTAGTAGTTTCAGTAAGCTGTCCTTGTTGATGTTGTTGCTGGCGTGCAGGGTCAGTGCTCCTGGTCCTTCTAATGGTGTGGCTAGTGTCTCTCTGGCTAACAGTATGTCAATGGGCGTAAATAGTGCCGTAACATCAAAGGAGATCATGATTTTATCCTCATCAATTTTTGTGTCCCTGAGCTTTGTGAGGTGCTGCTAATTAGGTGTTTAAGTCTCCGTTGTAATTCCCTCGCTAACTTGTGTGCCTCGTAAGGACACTATTGGTCGGAGTGGATTCCAGGTTTGTGTACTTTAGGGAATCCGTTGAAGCAGCGGCTGTTTGAGCCATCTGATTTCATTCGGATGTAGTCAGCGTTAAGTGATCTCTCCTGCATATCTAAGTTTCTTGAGTGTCTGGGTTATCCTGTTCTTGAGCTGTAGCGTGAGGTCTGATGCCACCTGTTGGTATGTGGCCGTATCTGCGAGTAGTGCCTGTGCCTTCTCAATGTAGTCTATTCTGTTCAGAACAACGGTCATTCGTCCTCTGTCTGCTGGTAGGATTGTGATGGTTTTATCCTTCTTCAGTCCTTCTAGGGCCTATTTAAACAAGCCATAACACACTGCAACACCCCAGAACTCCAGAGAATAGAAGAGGAACACCCGCGCAAAGTCTTTTCTGACAATGGATACCCAAGAATTTCTGTTCACCAAAGCGTATAAAATAAACGACAGTTAAAGGACACGGTACAACAGAAGACTCTAGTAACGCTACCCTACATCAAAAATATATCGGAAATGACAACCAGACTTCTTAGACTGCATAGGAGCATGATTACACATAAACCTACATCAACACTGAGTCAAACGCTATCAAAGACTAAAGACCCCATACGGACAGTAAACAGGACTAACATGATATACAGAATCTCACGTAGCAAGTGCAATAAACATTACATTGGACAAAGGGGAGGAAACTGATGACCAGGATACGTGAACACCAGCTGGCAGTGAAAGGACATGACCAATATTCACTTGCCTTGATACACACAGACAATGAAGGCCATCAGTTCGACTGGGACAAAGTGATTAACATGGGACAAGCAAACAACAGACATGTAAGGGAATTTCTGGAAGCCTGGTTCTCAACACAGGACTCCATTAACAAACACATAGAAATAGACCCCGTATGCAGACCGCTGCTGAAGAGCAGAACCGGAAGTGACAAGATCCATCACACCAGAGGATCATATAAATTCGGAATGGAGCACAACACTGACGCTTCAATTAGAGGTCGCACTGATGATGTTGCCAAGAATGGTAATAAAATGTCTGCACACCACGGAACAACAGGCTCAGCGAGCAAACAAATAACTGCACACATTTCAGTACGGTGACAGAGGAAACATGAAGGGAGGCAGGTGGGATAAATACAATTTCAGAGATAGGGCAGAAGTCACCTTAAAGAAAGTTTTGTTTGGCAGAATAAGGGAAAGGCATGGAAGCTGATATTATAGCGCCTCACAGGTTATGAGAAACTTAAGTGACACAGATTGCAGCCATGATGTCTTGCCTGAGGGTACCAAACTTGATGGAAATCAGGCCCTGTATGAATTGTTACTACGGCACATGTAGAATCAGAAAACACACGTACAGATACACTGTTGCCAAGTGAAAATACTGACAGTATTAAGAAAATATTAGGAGTGACATTTATTTCTGAAAGATGTGACATTGCAAATTACAACTCTGCATTAGATATAATGGAACATATTGACTTTTAAAAATCATGGTCATCAAAGTAGGCCACAGTTGTAAATCAAATTGACTACTATCACTCCTAATGAATTAGGCTACCCGATCACAAGTAATCCTACACAATAGTCAGTGAATGTTACTCAAACTTTTGGGGCACCACATTTACTATTTAGATTATCCTCCTTTTTAAGATGTTCTTCATCGGAAAGGAAAAACAGATCTAAAATTTAGATTAAAATTTAGATATATAATAATTTTTTCTGTAGGTATAACATTTTTGATCAGTATTAAATATCAATTAGATATTTAGTTAACTGCATTAGCAACATGGAATTTGTGAGCAAAGCTTGAGGTGCTGCAAGCTGCTGTATACACCAATGCTTAAAACCTTAATAACGTTATTCCTCTTTCATTCAATGATGACATACAAATAGCTTTAAAAAATGTCAAGAAAACATTTTAGAAAATAGTCATTTAATCTTGGGAAATTATCAAGTCCACTGGGCCAGGAAATTTTGCATGCACAGTGACTTATTTTGTGCAATAGAAAATTGTAATTACCCAATGGCAGGTAAAAGATGCACAGGTAAAAGTGACACTGTCTTTGCAATGTGCCCTGCATTACGTCAACCTATCTCTGTATATTATAAATAATCCTACTTATAAGAATATATTTGCAACCTTTCAATATCCATTAGCATAAAATCTTTTTTTTAAAATGACATCCTACCATGTAGATCAAGTCTGTGGCCACATAAGAATCTTGTGGTGTTTAGTTCACATTTATTTAATGATGGCATACACCTGTTGGCTTTGTGTAGTAGTGTCTGAGGTTAGTGGTTCTTCCTGGTTAATACTACAGCACAGAAGTGAGATCCTGAATGAGTTAGTATTGAGATAAAAGGTACTGCAGATGCTGGAGAATCCGAGATAACAAGCATGGGGCTGGATGAACACAGCAGGTCAAGCAGCATCGTAGGAGCAGGAAAACTC
>JAHRHZ010000016.1:31850123-31870459 GCA_024137785.1 Ginglymostoma cirratum | reverse complement strand
TATCTTACACTGATAATCAAACAGGCCTGAAGACTCATCATAGAATGGAAGACTGTTAATAGAAAGCTACCTCAACCACAAACCACCATTTGGTAGTTACTTTAGCCCAATATGACAAAGCAAGACGAAGAGACGAGTGATAGAGAAACAAAGAAACCAGGTGGTGTAGGCCATTTGGCCCATTAAGTCTGCTCCACTATTTAACAGGATCATTGCTAATCAACCAACTCAATATCTTGTTCCCACTTTCTCCCCATACCGTTCGATCCCTTGATGACAACTTGCATGGAGTCTTGAGATCTGCAAGAAAGTGTCAGTGACAAAAAGAAGGGAGTTGTGCGAGGTAGGGGGCGTACAAAAATGAAGTGGGAAGGTCTTAGCTTAGATACGTAGCTCAGGTTGTGCCTGGAATTGGTTGGTTTGCTGAGCTGACTGGTTTTCATGCAGATGTTTCATCCCCCTTCTAGGTGATATCCTCAGTGCTGTCTAGCCTCTGTTGAAGAACTGTTGTTCTGTTCCATTCGGAATTTATATGGGTCGGTCTGTCATGATGGATAGTCTTGTTACCGGTTTTGCTCCATAGTGGTATGTAGCTGGGGTCTATTTCAATATTTTGTTTATGGCACCAGTGGTTGAAAACCAGGTTTCCAGGAATTCTTGTGCTTGCCTTTGTTTTGCTTGTCCTAGTACTGTTACGTTGTCCCAGGTAAGCTGATGCCCTTCTTTGTCAGAGTGAATAGAAATGAGGGCGAGTTGGTCGTGCCGCTTTGCTGCGAGTTGGTGTTCATGTATCCTGGTGGCGAGCTTCCTGCCCGTCTGTCCTATGTATTGTTTCTTGCAGTTGCTGCATGGTATTTTGTATATCACGTTTGTCGTACTCATTGTGGGCATGGGTTCTTTTGTCTTTGGGAGTAGGTGGTGAAGAGTGGCTGTTGTTTTGTGTGCTGTCATTATTCCAAGGGGTCTTAGGAGGCTTGCAGTCAGTTCCAATGTGTTCCTAACCTAGGTTAGGGTGGCCAGTGTGTTGGCGCGTACAGTGTCTCCTTGGTGTTGTTTATTTGCCAGGCATCAGCAGATGAAGCTGTTAGGCTATCCATTGTTTGCAAAGACTCTGTATAGGTGTTCCTCTTCGATTTTGCGCAGCTCCAGGGTGGTTCAGTGAGTTATTGCTCGTTTAAATAGAGTCTTGACCCAGCACTGTTCATGGACGCTGGGATGGTTACTGATGTAATTCAGGATTTTGTCTGTGTATGTAGTCTTTCTGGGTATGCTGGTAAGGAATTCACCGTTGTTCATTCGTTCCACCATTACATCTAGAAACCGGAGTTGATGTTCTCTTTCCTGGTGAACGTGATCCCGGTGAATATGCTGTTAATAAGGTAGTGTGTTTCTTCCAACTTTGCTCTCTTAATGATCACAAAAGTATCGTCCACGTACCTGACCCATAGTTTAGGCTGCATCCAGGGGACGGCTGTGCATTCAAGTCTTTGCATAACTGCTTCCGCTGGGAGACCCGAGGTGGGTGAACCCATGGGTGTCCCATTAATTTGTTCATATACCTGGCCATTGAAGACAAAGTCTTGAAGTGGGAAGGGCCTGATGTTCTGGGTGCACTGGGGAGATTGGTGTAAACAGTCAGTCATTGTGAGAAAATGAGACGTCTGAAGGCCAGGCTCAGTCTTGCTTACCTGCTGCTCAAGAGTAAGAGGTGAAACGTGTGTGAAACTTCTGTTATTGATAATTTAATACACATATAGGAGTGTAGGAACAGAAGCATTTTGATTTTTAAAAGAGGAATTGTGAATTCTTTTTTCGAGCAGTTCCACAAATGCCATAGAGCATAGAACATAGAACATAGAATAGTACAGCGCAGTACGGGCCCTTCGGCCCACCATCTTGTTCCGGCCTATTATCCTACTAAGATCAAACTACCCTGCTTGCCCTACATTACACTATCATCCATGGGCCTATCCAAGAGTCGGTTAAAAGTCTCTAAAGTATCTGACTCCACTGTCACTGCTGGCAGCGCACTCCACATGTCCACCACTCTCTGTGTAAAGAATCTACCTCTGACATCTCCCCCATACCTTCCTCCAATCACCTAAAATTGCAATTTCCATTGTAATTAAGGACGAGATTTTCACTCTCAACGAGTTAGCAGGAATTGGGAATTTTCTACTTGGCTCAGTCTCCTCAGAAGGAAGATCCTTGCCCACAAGGACAGGATTTTCATTTCTGAGTGGTGGGTGCTGGCTATGGTAGAGCTAGTCAACCCTGGATAAAGTTCATAGGCAGCCTAAGAGTGGCCAGGTGCCAAGTTAACTATTCAAAAGGCCAGCATCAGGGCTTTCGATCAAATCTCAATAACATTTAAAGCAAAAAGACCATCAAGCCTTATGCCTCACAACCCCTCAACGCCTCAAAGTCCCCATGCCACACCCATGTCACTTCATGGACCCATCCAAGGTATATCCCCCACAGACTCATCCAGTTGGCTCATCATACTCCCAGGTAAAGATATGCTCTCCTCCTAACTCATGTCCCCCAGTGCCCCAAATGCCAAGATATTGCCCTCCAAAGGGAGTCCACATGTCCAGTGCCAGGTTATTTTGTTCGACACCCCTCCCCCCATGACCTCTCATGCCTCCTCTACCAGGCAATTGCACTCCCATGCCCATTCACCCATATGAGATATCACTCCTATCTTCATTTTTTTAAGTCCTTCCTCAACTTCAAGATTGCAAGTGTTTCAGAGTTTCTGTATATTCACCAGAGACAAAGAACACAGATGCAGGTGAACTCATTGATCTTTCTCATTAAGTATTGAGGAAAAAAATATCAGGGATTCTTCCAGTTACTTCAGCTACTTTAAGACCGACTTTATTCTAATGAAATCCATGAAACTGATGAATTCTGTAAAGGATCCTGTAAGACTACTGCCCAGGCAGTGTCATCAAAAATATACGCTATTAAAAGTAGGACAATCATAAAATAAAGTTGATGGTAAAACAAAATTCATCATTGGTCAGTGCTTAATGGCATAACCATGAGTTAGTGCTTTTCGAGTAACCTTTCATCTTAAGCAAATGCTAAGATTTTGCATTTGAGTTCTGAAAATGAGGCAAAGATAGAGACAGTGAGGAGAGGAGCTGTTCACCGAAATAAGCTGCATTATAATCTGTTGGCATACACCGCTTCTCAGCCCCCCTCAGTGTTTTTGAACTCCTTGACCTACAATAATTTAATTCATGCTGCACAACTCCCTCTAATATCATTATCTGTCAGCCTTGGTGTAGAATGAGGTTATAGAGGACATGACAAGTGAAATCCCTTCCGGCCCAAGAAGTTCCTAGATTGGATCCAAACAGGAACTTGGATCCTGACCCTTAGTGATTTAAACAGCAAGAAACTCAAAAGATGTCCCTTGCAGCTGGCGTATTAATAATGCAGTAACACGTATCACCCGAGTGATATTACAAGAGATCACCAGTGGCAATCTGGAACTAGCCAACAGCAAAGAAGTTCAAAGCAGTGTTGATTCTGTCAACCACTGAGAGAACAGGACCAATCAAGAAGAAAGGCACAATTCATTCTGGGTATTTTGTTTTCAACTAATGCTGCAGAAACATCACATTTCAATCAACCCATCGTATCAGAATTTGTAAACTTTAGGGGAATGCCTACTACTGTGTAGTGGCCCCTCTCCATGAATATGAATGTAATTATGAAACTTCCAGGTCCTGTCTACTACTTCAACAACAAAACTTCAAAAATACTGAAGAAGGAAGAAATGTCAATCTCTCCAGGCAATGTAATAGCATTGCTGCGAGAAAAAATTACAAAATTGCTTTTCTTGGGATCAATTATATCTCATATAATCCAACTCTTACAATTCTGAAAAAAATAATATAGCAATTTGGTTGAAAGTTTCAGAACTACAAACAGCAAAAAGTAGGACAATAGGATTCTAAATAACCTGTATGAACCTTTCCTTTCGCCCATACCACCCTTTATATCGACTAAGATTAGTTGGATCTGCTAAAGGAATGACTGCTTTATGAAGGTGTTCAATACATTGAGCATAGTAACTGCATAGGCTCTTAAATGGATTATCCAACAAATCCAAATTGATAGGAACAAGAAACAAACTCTCTCTGCAAATCCTGCGGGGAGCATGTGATAGAATTGGATGAATATAAATTAATGCAGAATCCTGTTCAAGATGTGATTGAAGGCAAAGTGTAATCTTTAAAAAGTGGCATAGAATATAGGGATAAATAGAACAGTTGAAAAAGATCATTCAGGAGTAAATCAAGGGAAACACAGTCAGTCAGAAAAGGTGGAAATAAAATAGTAAACATTCTATATGATTCTTTCCTAGCAAATATTGATAGCAGCCTCCCCATGCCCATGTTGAAACATTTTAATTCAAATGATCAGTCAGAAGCCTCACAGTTTGACACATCTAAATTTTCAGAGGCTTTCATGAAAGTTTTACACAATTGGCTTTTAGTTCAATTCAAAGCGCTGAGTATTCACAACAAATTCTGGGAATGGGCAACAAATTGACGGAAATGTAAAAAATGTGAAGATGTTGGAAGAGTTAGGTTAAGATAGGATAGTATTCAGGACGATGCCTGAGGACTGTTTGTTGTGGTCACTTTATCTTCCAATTTACACAAAGTAATAAGATTCAAATACATCATTCTTTTCTTTTCTTGCACTTAATTGTGCATGAGCCAGACAGACAAGCTTATGCATGTTTTTATAACTATTTTGGCCTGGAACTGCAGTCGCTAGCCTCTCACCAGAGGGTATCATTTGAAGGGCACTATTGCACAAGGCAATTGTTCTAAAAGAGTTAATGCTGAAGACTGCATTGTGGTGTACTGTATCTGATGATTTCCTAAGGACCTGTGTAGAGAAAGGCAGAACATCCCTAGATTGAGAATTGATCTGTTATGGGACATAGAACATAGAATCCCTACAGTGTGGAAACAGGCCCCTTGGCCCAACAAGTCTACACCGACCCTCAGATCATCCCACCTAGACCCATTCCCCTATAACCCACCTAATCTACACATCCCTGAGCACTATGGGCAATTTTGCATGGCCAATCCACTTAGCCTACACATCTTTTGACTGTGGTAGGAAACCGGAGCACCCAGAGTAAACGCACGCAGACACGGGGAGAATGTGCAAAATCCACACAGTCAGTCGCCTGAGGGTGAGGCAGCAGTGCTAACCACTGAGTTTTTGTAACAATATCTGTTTTACTAACAAGCTATATCGTATATGTTAAGCAGCATTTTCATCAAGTTCCGTGGGGTGTTTGTCTTTGTAAGGCCTAGCAAGATCTCTCACCAAATCCACGTCATTAATTACCACCCTGCCTCTAACATGGCCATTGCCCGATCACAGGCCCAAATCTTGTCCAATATCCACAAGGCACAAATCAGGAGTGTGATGGAATAATCCCCACTTGCCTGGATGGGTGCGGCTCCAACACTCATGCTTTACACCATCCAGAACAAAGCAGCCCACTTGAGTGACACCACATTTACAAGATAACAAGCATGGGGCTGGATGAACACAGCAGGTCAAGCAGCATCATAGGAGCAGGAAAACTTGACGTTTCGGGCCTAAACCCTTCATCAGAAAAAAAAACATTTACAAGCATCCATTCTCTCCACCATTGTTGCTCAGTAGCAGCAGTGTCTATCCGCAAGATGAATGGCACAAATCCAAAGACCTTGAGACGTCACTTCTTAACTCCACGATCACTTCCATCGAGAAGGAGAAGGGCAGCACATACATAGGAACAGCACCAGCTGCAAGTTCCCCTCCAAGCTGTTCATCATCCTGACTTGGAAACATATCACCATTCATTCAGTGTCAATTGGTCAAAATCCTGCAATCCTCTCCCTATGACATTGTGTGTCAACCTACAACACAAATAGGCTGCTCACCACCACCTTCTCAAGAGCAACTTGGGACAGGCAATAAATGCTGGCTAAACAAGCAATGCCCACGTTCTGAGAAGGAATGAACAAAAAAAGTGATCTCAGTAACTCAGCTTAAGTAATATATGCATTTTCAGAATTAAAAGAGAATCCAATTAATTTTCTCACTTTCAGAGCATGTCTACTGAGAGAGGAGAAGCTCACTCTCAGGAAAGTAATTGACATATGCAGAGATGCTGATGTTGTAAGTCAACAGCCAGGCCATATACATGGCAGAACAGACCATTATGTTGATGCATACAACAGCCCCACCAAGAGCAATCACAAAGGACAGGATGCAAATTTTGCAGAGGACATCATGCAAAGGAGAAGATAGTTCCAGCATGGGCAAAACAGTATTCGTACTGCAAGAAACTGAATTGTTTTTCAAACAAGCGGATGATTAGAAAAAATCACAAAAATCAAGCACAGAGGGCCACTGGAGAGACATCAGCTGAAGGTTCTACACCATAAAACACATTAGTTTAGCCAAGTTAATGAATGATATGCGATTGTTGGAATGATGACTGTAGAAGGAGCACATCAAGTCATCATGAACTGTAAGCTGAACACTGGTGTATCTGCAACATCATTTTAACACCATATACAAGGTGGCTCAACATGGCAATTCAAAAATCAAGCCTTCAAAAGGAAGATTGAGAACATGTGATGGCACTATATTTGCATAAAGCGGATAGATTACTCTGCAAGTCCACTACAATAATGTGAACAAAGATCAGGAGTTCCAGATTATTGTTAGCAAGTAAAAGCCACTGCTCTCAACCAGAGCAAGTCGATAGCTTGGACTGATAACCCTCAACATGCCAAAAAATATTTTCAACATGTTACAGCATTCTACAACATTGACATTTAAACAGATCCTAGAAAAGTACAACAATAAGTTTGCAGAGTCAGGATGCCTTCCAGAAGAATATTATCTAAAGTGGACAAGAATGTGACCCCAATTCAGCATCTGCCAGGGGAAGTTCCAGCTGCCCTTGAGGTCAGCCTGAAAGACAAGTTAGAAGAGCTGGAAAAGAAGGAATTAATCAAGAATAACTCCAATGGAATGGATTAATGGCACAGTAGCAATGAAACAACCTGGACAGTTGATTGCATGCATTGATCCAGAAAATCAACACAGAGCTCTAAAGAAATCTCATTACCCCATGCCAACCATTGAAAGAATTTTGCCACATCTTGCAAAGATAGAAATCTTTACCAGGCTGGATGTGAAAGAAAATTCCTGGCAAGTGAAGATGAATGAAAGTCACAGTTGTCTAATAATATTCTGGATACCCTTCAGGAGACATCAATAGTTACGCATGCTATTTGGCATATCCACACCTTTGGACAAATGACAACACAGACAACATAAGATTGTTTGTTATCTTCCAGGAGTGGAAGTTATAGTGGATAATCCACGAGGTTTTGGGTGTGAAGACACAATGAACAAAACCATTGCATATCGTGACCAAAGCTAGTATGACTGATAGACAGGGATCGTTAGATGAACCTGAAGGTAAATGCCAAAAAATTGTAATTGAGGAAGCCAATGTCAAATACATTGGTCATGTACTGATAGCAAAATGCCTCTGCCCAGATTGCAAAAAGCTGAGAGAAGTATCATCAGTGCCATGACCAACAGGTGTAGCGCAGTACAATGATTCAATGGATTTGTCATCTATTTAACAAGATTCTTGCCCAATATGTTGTCAGAATGTGGACCATTATAACAATTCATGACTAAGGCTTTCAAGTGGTATTGAGACGCAAAATAAGAAACAGAATTCAGTCAGATCAAGCAACTATTGATGGCAATCCCAGTGTTGAAGTCACCCTGCAGTGCGACACCAGTGAAACAGGACTTAGAGCAACCCTGACGCAGCAAGGTAAACTGTTTGCATTTGTAACCAGAGTGTTAACATAAACGGAGTGACACTATACTCAGATCAAGAAAGGGAGCCTAGTCATTGTCTTTGCTTGTGAACCTTTACATTGATACCAACTTGAAAGGGTCACCATGACAGTCAAGTTTGACTACAAGTCATTTTAAAGCATGTTCTTGAAGCTGCAACTATCTGTTCCAAAAGCATCTTCAAAGAATGTTACCGCAGTTACACAGATACCGTCTGGATTTACAAACATATAAGGAAAGCAGATGTCCACTCTAGACATGTTGTTGAAAGTAACACTCCTGATGAAGAAAACAGAGAATGATACAACAAAGTGTGAAATCTCCCAGATTCAATGTGAAGCAGAAGTTCATCATGCTGCATCGACCTGCAGAGATATTGAATCAAACAGACAATTGCTTTGTTCAAATCAAACAAATCAGTAACAAGACGTAAATCTGAACTGTCTCAAAACCATGGTTATGAAACAATAGTGTAAAAAATCAAGGACATTCCTGTTACTGTAGGACCATATTGGGCATATGGAAATGAACTGACAGCTTCAGATAAAACATTGTACGACGGAAATAAACTCCCTAAGGATTTTCAAGGACAGATGCTAAAGTGTAAACCATGCAAGCTACCAAGGAATTGAGTCAATTCTGTGAAAGGCAAGAGATGTGTTCTGCTGGCCAAACATGAGAACAGAATCAAGGAGCACATCAACCAGTGCAGTGTTTGTAATAAGGACCAAGCTAAGCCAGATACAGAGCTACTATAGCTCATTGCATTGCGCACCATGATTGAAACTCGGTGTAGACCTCTGCAAACTCACATGAACTTATTACCATTTCATCGTAGACTACTGTTCTGATTACTGCGAGGTGGACCAGTTGACTTTGACAACTACCATTGAGATTGTCAAATACCTGAAGCACTCTTCAGCCATTGTTCCACTCTCAACATTATAGTGATCAATAATGGCCCCAGTCCATGAGTGAAGAATTTAATCACTCCATGCAAGATTGGGGAATTCAACACCACACATCATCTCCACTCTCCCCTGTCAAATGGGAAGACTGATAAGTCAATGAAAACTGCTAAAGGAATATGGTCTGTATTTTCCAATGTCCAGATAGTCATTTTTTCAAAGAAAATTTATAAACTATCCAATTGGATCCAACTAGCAGAAAATCTTTCCAATAGACCTCAAATGCTGAGTTTTTCACATAGTTTACAATAGTTTGTTATATTCACAAGGTTTGTAAGAAGAATACAGGGAATTTTACAACTCACATCAAAAATATTAAAGACAATAAGATTGTGGGTTAGAATCTTACAGTTAGTGGTAGCCGTTAAATAGTGTTTTCGCGGTATGGACATTATTAACGTCACAACTGCAATTTAACGTCTGCAGTAGTAATCTCTATTAACATTACAATTGTCACTAGATACACCTCTCTTTTCATTTAAGGATATATTTACTTATTTTGCCATAATTTACTGCACAAAAAAATGATTCATTTTTGTTTTCATGCTTTAAGCTGATTTGAACCAGCATGATAGAAATTTTGTTAAAATTTCCTTAGAGTCTTTGGGGCAATGAATGGAAAAGTGCTGAAGCTTTTGCTCCTTTTTATTATTTAGTGAATAGTGAAGCCTAGTGGAAGCTTTCCTGAGTGGATATGGCACAGGAACAGGATGAGTCTTGATTGTGATGGCTCTTCCCAATTGAATATGCCCTGCTGTTCTGTTGCTCTCTCCTATGTGTCTCCAATGCCCATTTAATTCAATTAAAATTGCATCGTTACCATGAACTAATGCTGTGAACAGTTGTACTAATTATGAATGAGTCAGTCCAAATGATAACGAGCAGGTTAATCGCATATAGCCAAATGTATCTATTAAACCCTGAGGAAAGAATTGGAGCTGGATAGCATTGGACAAAACAAAAGTACTGAAACAGTTAATGTTTGAGTTATGCTGAACTTGGCCCATCTGAAGGTATCACGTAGTCTCTGGGTAGAGAATCATTTGGAGCGTGACACAGCCTCCTGATACAGGCACAATGTGTATTCTCTGCCTTTTGGTAATAAATGTCATTATGCCTCTAAGAGTTTATGAATTTTCCAGTAGCCATTCGTTATGCGGGCATAGAGCAGAATTGTGCATGGGCACTCTGTGAAATCCCCAACATACCAGACTCCAAAGGAATTATTTGGGAAATTGAGATTCCACTAGGCAATTCCTTTTCACCTGGAACCCTCCAAAATTTTTCTATTTAATTTGGAGAATTTGAAGGGTTCCAATGAAATTAAGTGAAATAGTTACTCACGAAAATTTAGACTATTAAAACACACTCCAAATCCTGAGTAACCAATAACCTGACCCCATATGTAACTCACCCCCAAATACACGTCCTCTAGAACCCTTACACACCCAAGACCCTAACGTGACAACCCCACCCCCCATGACCCAAAACCCATTCCTACCCAGTGGAGCTGGCCAGAAACTTCCACCATTCCTGCCCAACCCAACCTGGCACCCCTCTCTCCCAGCCAGGAAAAACTCTGGGTGTGCATCAGTGAGCAGGCTATTGCTGAGTGGGTATTGCTTGACAGCCCTGTTGATGACACCTCCATCAGTTTACTGATGATCGAGAATAGATTGATGGGGCAGAAATTGGCCAGGTTGGATTTGTCCTGCTCTGTGTGTAGAGGACTTGCATGGGCAATTCCCCACTTTGTTTAATAGTTGCCATGGTACCTATACTGTCTAGGAATGTGGCAAATTGTGGGGCAAATTTTGCAGTATTCAGTGCCTTCAATTGTTTCTTGATATCACATGGCCTAATTTGAACAAGCTGAAGACTGTCATCGATAGTGGTGGGGAGCTGTGGAGAAGACCAAAGATGGATTGGCTGTACTCAGCACTTCTGACTGAAGCCTGTCTCTTACGCTGATGTGCTGGGCTCTTCCACCATTGAGGATGAGGATATTTGAGGAGAATCCTCCTCCTCCTCCAGTGAGTTGTTTAATTTCTCATCACCATTCACGACTGGATGTGGCAAGACCGCAGGGCTTAGATCAGATCTGTTGGTTGTGGGATCGCTTAGCCCTGTCTATCACTTGCTGCTTATGCTGTTTGGTGTGCAAGTCATCCTGTTTGATAGTTTCACATGTGACACCTCATTTTTAAGTATGCCTGGTGTTACACTATATAGTCATCAGCAGGAGATTTCCTTGCCTATGTTTGACCTGACTTTATTGGCTCCAAAGTCAATGTTGAATACTCCTAGGGCACCTCCATCCTGACCATGTGTTACTGTGCCACCACCTCTGAGCAAGTTGATTTAAAATACCCATAACGTAATGAATATCAGATAACAGAGAATACATATATAATTCAGATTCAGCAAACCTCACTCTTAAGCAAGAAGTTCTGTTTTGCCCTCAACCTTCTTCAAAAGATTGTGGAGCTGCGTCAGCACAGGATCAAAGGTTCCCAAGAACATACTGACAAGGATGATGACTAGGCCACTTGGCCTTCAATAAAATCACGGCTGATCGAATTTTAACCTCAAGTTTACGTTCCTGCACATCCCTAATAATCTTTCATCCCTTTTTTAAACAAGAACCTATCTACCTCTGTCTTATAAACATTTAAAGATGCTGCACCCACTGCCTTTTGTGGAAGGGAATTCCAAAGACTCACAACCTTCTGAGAAAAAAGAATTCCTCACCCCTGTTTTATATAGGCGCCTCTTATTTGTAAACTATGACCCCAGATCTAGACACTTCCACAAAAGGAAACATGCTTTCAACATCCACCCTATCAAGTCTCTTCAGTATCTTAAATATTTCAGTTTTGTCACCTCTGACTCTTCTAAACATCAGAGAACAGAGGCCTGGCCTGTCTAGTCTATCTGCATAAGACAATCCACCCATTCAAGCTATCAGTCTAGCAAACCTTCTCTGGACTGCTTTTAATGCGTTTACTTTAAGTACGGTGACCAGTTCTGTACAGTACTCTAGATCAGTCTCATCAATATCCTGTATGAATGAAGCATCACCTCCCTACTCTTGCACTGAATTCCCATCGCGATAAATTACATTCTGTTAGCTTTTCTGATTATTTCCTTTGAGATGGAATTCCCCAAATTGTTCACAGAATTGGGCAATACTGAATACAGCAACACATTAAGTGAAGATACCAAGGTATTATATCTGTATACACCCAAGAAGATTACAAACAAAAACAGAAATTGCTGGGAAAGCTCAGCAGGACTGGCAGCATCTGTGGAGAGAAATCAGAGTTAATGTTTTGGGTCCAGAAGAAACATCCAAAAAGATTACACAACTCCTAATTAATCAAGCTCAGAAACAACTTCAGGGAATGACCAAAATGGACATGATTTCTCAGGTGACCAAAACAACCAAATGGTGCTTGGATATGGCTCCAATTTCAGTAATCTTGCATTTTCTATAGCTAATCCACCTAGACTGGACATCCCTGAATAATATGGGCAATTTAGCATGGTCAATCTTCACACCTTTGGACTGTGGGAGGAAACCAGAGCACCTAGTGGAAACCCATACAGAAAAGGGGAGAAGGTGCAAACTCCACACAGACAGTCACCCAAGGCTGGAATCAAACCTGGGTCCCTGGTGCTGTGAGGCAGCAATGCTAACCACTGAGCCACCGTACCACCCCTAAGGATTTCCTCAGGCACAGAAATCTTAAAACATACCATGTCAAGTATATTGCAATGTTTAGAAGTGACAAACAGAAATCAACGAATATGACTCGATAGCTATTATAGAGACGTTATTGCAGGGTGACCAGGGCTGCAAGCTTAATATTCAAAGAAATGTGACAGTCTGGAAAAATAGGCAAAAAGGTAAAGGAAGTAGCACACCATTGTTAATCAAGGGAAGGTAACAGTGCAATGGTAAGGAGTGATATAGGTAAAAGAGATTATGATAGGGAATTGGTTTGAATGGAAGTGTGGGACAGCAAGGGAAAAGGCACAGGTTTGAGTTGCCTAAAGGCCCACAAACAGTGCCACACTGTAGGACAAAGTACAAATAACGAAATAATGGAGACATGTAAGAAGACAATTGTCGTGAATGGTTTTAATCTGCGTATTGATAGAATAAATTAGATGGACAAGGATAATACTGAAAATAGGTTTGTGGAGGTCATCAGGAATTGTTTCTTCAAGCAGAAGTGCTGAGCATACCTGGGAAAGGTAAAGCCACCATAGTCCCAGAGGACCAAAGGGCTGCTCTCTCATTAAAGAGAGATGACTGGCGGTCAGTTTAACCTGAAGGTCACTACACCTCAGGCAAGTGATAAGGTTAGGGTAACCTCAGCATGCAAATGAGACTAGGTTATTTCAGATCCAGCAATATGTAAAGAAATAGGATTAATTAGAGACCTCAAGTGAATGATCCTCCAGGGATTAGTGATAAAAACGCGGTAACATTTCAAATTCAGTTTGAGGGAGAGGAACTCAAGTCTCAAACCATTGTCCTCAGCTTAAATAAGGGCAATTACAGAATTATGAAGAAAGAGCTGCTAAAGTGGACTGGGAAAATAAACAAGGGAAAGTCAGTGAATGAGCAGTAGCAACCATTTAAGCAGATATTTTATAATGTTGAGAAAAAAGTATTCCAGTCAAAAAGGGCTCATGGTGGTTAACAAAGGCAATCAAGAAGTGCATCCAATCAAAAAATTGGCAAAAACAAGGTCAAAATAGATGATAGAGTCTGTGATTTGAATTTGTTAAACTTAATATTGAAAAGAAGCACAGAAGTATATAAATGGTGAATGAGGTGCTGTTCCTCGCATCTGTATTGAGTTTTACTGGAACATTGCATCAAGCCAAGGGTAGAAATGACATAAGAGCAAAATTCATTAACCTCCCAAATGATGTAAAGGTTAGGATTATGTTTGCAAAGTAAATGGAGTTGTCTCCTCTCCAGCATGGAAGAGACCACATTGTGAACAGTGAGTACAGTAAATTATATTGAAAGAAGTAGAAACAACATATTACTTTACCTGGAAGGAGTTTTTGGGGCCTTGCACAATGCCGAGGACAGATATAAAAGGGGAGATGAAGGAATCAGTCCTCCTGAAAAGGGAGAGGAGACAAAAATGTCTTTGTTCATGTATCTTGATTGAGGAGGTGGAAATGCCAGAGGATTATCTTTTGAATTTAGAAGGTGGTGAGATGGCAAGTGTTCTCTTCACTCATGCCTTCCCTTCCTTTCCAGAATGATAACAAGATTCTTTTTGTCCTCACCTTCCATGCCACCCCTCTCTACATTCAAAGGAAAGTGCTCTCCCATCTCCACAGTAAGGTGTGAACTGTCCAGAGGCTTGTCAGTCTGGTGTTTCAGCATGTATGGATGGGTGGCATGGAACATAGACAGTTATCATGGAATCTTTGAAGATGCAGCTTCCCTAGAAAACACAGCATTAAGGACTTTTGTGGAAGCTCTTCAAACTGACAATCAGGTTCCACAGTGGAGTTATAACATAGAACATCTCCACAAATATGACCATATTAGCTGTTTAGCCCCAATATATGTATAAAGATGTCTAGAGTATCCCCTGATCCCCTACACATCAAGGACCTCTCTCCTCTCTCCAGCTCTTGCACCAAGATTCCAGTGCAGCATCTAAATACCTTAGATAACTCTTTCTGTTACACGATCTTTGGCCTTCTTCCTGCTCAAAGATTAATTCCCAGTTATTCCTATCACTTTAAGAGAAATTTGAGTGATGCCCATATCAGAAGCAATGGGTATGTAATAATCGTGCATCACAATCCTCATGCCCCTTTTCAAGGGTTATCCAATGTTCCCACTAAGTGGTTTATCTGCTCTCCCAAGTTACAATTTCTTTACGATTATGGCAACAGCTTCATTCTACAATAGAAATGATTTGATGAGGACTGCATTCTCGGATTTAATTGGATACGTTTGGATGGTTCCAAGAGAGGAATGGCCCAGTGGAATCTTAAATTTCCTGCAATACATTTGTAGTAATTTCATAATTTCTATTACTGAGACAAGTATTTTATATAAGATTTATTAATTGAATATACGTTTCAATAGCTGTTCTGGTGGGATATGTGCTTGTACCTCCAGCATGTCAGCACAGGCCTTTGTATTAATAATCCATAACACAGCACGGTGGTTAGCACTGCTGCCTCACAGCGCCAGGGACCTGGGTTCAAGTCCACCCTTGTGTGACTATCTGTGTGGAGTTTGCACATTCTCCCCATGTCTGTGTGGGTTTCCTCCAGATGCTCTGGTTTCCTCCCACAGTCCAAAGATGTGCAGGCTAAGTGGATTGGTCATGCTAAATTGCCTGTAGTGTTCAGGGATGTTTAGGTTAGGTGGGTTAGACATGGGAAATGCAGGGGTAGGGGAATGGATTTGGGTGGGATGCTCTTTGGAGGGGCGGTGTAGACTTGTTGGGCCAAATGTCCTGTTTCCACACTGTAGGGATTCTATGAACATTATTGCTGCTCTACTATTTCAGAAATGTGACAGCACATGCACTGAGATACTTAGTAAAGCAATGGAAATATATGTAAGTAACAACATGTATCGTTATGTGTGACTAAAACTATGAAATAACATTTGCAACCTATGTTCAAGCAAAATTAGATAACCTCTATCAAGGCAGAATGGCTGGAAACAGAACAAATTATGTGATGTGTGAATAATTGTAACTCCTTCATAATGCAACCAAATTACTGCAACTGGCATGGCTATGAGAAGGCTTTAGGACTTTACACTCTGAAAAGGAGTTGTATCTATTAAAAGTTAATAAAATATTAAAGCTATTAAACTCATGGAATTTCTTTAGCCTCTGATTAGAAAACATTTCTGTCCTTACATTCTCTGGGCTTGCAAGTGTCCGCTTTAACTGAGAAACACATTGTCTGGGAGACAACTGAAAACAAAATATTTGCTATTTTCTGTTGCATTACATTTAGATATAACATTTTTTCACTTGCTTCTGAATGTTTATTGAACTATAGCACCCCTAAATACTTTTTGTCCAAACAATGAGAAGTGAATATGGGGCTCCAATTGTACATTCTTTTGCTCACCATTACAAAGAAAGAGGCAACATTCGAGAAGGATACATGGTAAGCCATCAGGACTAATGGAATGCCTTTGGAAATGCCGATTGAGTTAAAGTTGGAAATTACAGGGTCTCTGACTATAGTCTTCCAGTCATCCTTGAGTAAAAGAGTGATACCAGAGAATTGGAGAATTGTAAATGTTGCACACTTTTTCAAGAAAAGATGTCACAATAAGTCCAATAACTACATGGCAGTCAATGTAAACTCTGTGGTGAAAAGCTTTTAAAAACTTGAGATAAAATTAGCAGTAAACTTGCACAAGTATGAATTACTTAAAGGAAAACTACACAATAATTTGTTAATGTCAAATCATATTTAACTATTTTGTGCTTATTGACGAGCTAACAGAGGTGGAAGTAATGTGTTATATGTGGTGTACTTGGACTTTCAGAAGTCATTTGATACGGTGTCACATAATAGCCTTGCTAGGAAAGTTGAAAGTTAGGGAATAATAGAAACAGTAGCGGCATAGAAACTGAGTGATAGGTAACTGAATACTGGTAAATGATTTTTGTTTGGATGCAAAGAAAAGCTAGGACTTTTTTCACTGGAGGATGGGAAGTTGAGAGGTGACTGTATAGAGGTTTGTAAAATCATGAGGGGTATAGATAGGGGGTTAATGATAGGTGTCTTTTTCCAAAGAATGGGGGATTGCAAGACCAGGGGCATACTTTTAAGTTGAGAGGAGAGAGATTTAAAAAAGTCAAGGGGACAATTTTTTTACATGGAAGGTGGTTATCTTGTGGAATGAACTTCCTGAGGAAGTAATGGATTTGGGCACAGTTATAATATTTAAAAGGTACTTCAATAAGTACATGCATAGGAAAGATTTTGAGGGATATGGGCCAGGAGCAGTTTAGTTTGGGGTTATGTTCAGCATGGACTGATTGGACCGAAGGGTCTGCTTCCATGCTGTATGAGTCAACAATGATGATCCCTTAAAAACACGGCTTCTGCCTTAGCATGCACAGGTAACACATGAGTCAACCGTACTAAGTTTAATACATCAGACAGACATTAGGGGAGCTGTGCCAGGAACTGTATGAAAATTTGCAGCAATGATCATGTATCTACTTACCTCTCTGGCTACAAAAAGCAAAGCATCACTTATCATCTAAGATAGCAGATGATATTAGATGGCCACAGAAGAATCACTTGCTTGGGACCATAGCAATTTGGTGATTCCAAAGCCTGTAGATCCCAATCAAGAAATAGAAAACATACCACAATGAGTTTTCATATATGCTGTTTGGATATACTGTAATAGCTTAGTAGTAATGATACACAACAAGAAACTAAAATAATGAGGCCCAAATCCAACCACAGGCTTTGGTGAGGTAGAATTTTAACACCCCTTGTAATTTTTGAGCTCACCACAGTCCCTCAGAGAAGGAAACTCACCACCTCTCTTTAGAGTCATGTCACTCAGATGAGCAATAAATATTGCCTTTTCCACATCAAGATCAAGTTTCAAAAAAGAGGAAGACGTGTTCAAAGGCACAATGATCATTGTAATTGTCATAGAAAAGAGAGATAAAATCATTTGCTAGAGAGAATGGAGAGGATTATGTGTCAGAAGAGAAGGATTTTCTTTAATAGAATAGCAGCCAATTCTTTATCTTCAATCAAGATGGATTTCGGTGGCAATGATTGCCTGGTCCTTCAGTTCTCTGTAACACGACTGCATTCGATTTTGCTACCACAGCTAAATTTTAAAAAAATAAAAATTCCAGCCAGACATCCAAATAAGAGAAAGGGTGTTTGTCAAACAAGTGCAGTCTCAGGTGCCAGTCTTCAAACAATTTATTTCACTCCATGGGATATCAAGAAATGTCGGAAGACACTGGATACTGCAAAGGCTATGGAGCTCAGAAACAGTTTGCAATAATGCTGAAGACATTTTTTAGAGCTAGCCGTGTCATTAGCCAAGCAGTTCCAGTATAGCTACAGCTATTTTTCTGATGCCTCCACCCCTAGTTTGACCAGGAGTCTAACCCATTCTCTGCAGACCCCTTGTCCTGCCTCCAACAAATTCCACCCTCCTGACACCACCCCACAGCCTTCTACCCTCCCTCAACCTCTTTATCTCCAACTGCCATCACAACATCACTTGTCTGAATCTCTCCACCCCTCTCACTCACTGCTCTCCCCCACGGAACACACAGCCTTCTACTCAAGTCCCAACCTCACCATCAATCCTGCTGATAAGGGGGCACGGTGGTGATATGGCACACTGATGTCTACATCGCTGAGGCGAGGTGCCAACTCTCTGACATCTCCTCCTACCGCCCCCTCGATCATGACCCCATCCCTGATCACCAAACCATCGTCTCACAGATCATCAGTAACCTCATCACCTCAGGTGACCTCCAACCTGATCATTCTCTAACCCCACACCACGCATTTCTATCTCCTTCCCAAAATCCACAAACCTGAATGCCCTCGCCAACCCATTGTGTCTGCCTACTCCTGCCCCACTGATCTCATCTCCGTTACCTCAACTTAGTGTTTCTCCCCTCTGGTCCAGGAACTCCCCACCTACGTTTGGGACACTACCCATGCCCTCCACCTCCTCCAAGACTTTCAGCTCCCCGGCCCCAACAACTCATCTTCACCATGGATATCCAGTCCCTGTACACCTGTATCCCCCACACAGATGGCCTAAACGTCCTCCACTTCTTCCTCTTCCACAGGCCCAACCAGTCTCCCTCCACCGACACGCTCATCTGCTTAACCAAGCTCGTCCTTACCCTCAACAACTTCTCCTTCAATTCGTCCTACTTCCTACAAACTAAAGGGGTGGCTATGAGCACCCATATGGGTCCGAGCCATGCCCGCCTCTTTGTAGGACATGTGGAACAGTCCGTCTTCCAATGTTACACTGGTACCGTCCCCCACCTCTTCCTCCATGACATTGATGACTGTATTGGTGCTGCCTCGTGCTCCCATGAGGAGCTTGAACAGTTCATCAACTTCACCAACACCTTTCACCCCAACCCCAAATTCACCTGGACCATCTCCGATACCTCCCTCTCCTTCCTGGACCTCTCTGTTTCCATCTCCAGTAGCTATTTCAGCACCAACATCTATTTCAAACCCACTGACTCCCACAGCTACCTGGACTACACCTCCTCTCACCCACCCTCTTGCAAGAATGTGGTCCCCTTCTCCCAATTACTCTGCCTCCGCCGCATCTGC
This sequence comes from Ginglymostoma cirratum, assembly GCA_024137785.1. Taxonomy (NCBI): domain Eukaryota; kingdom Metazoa; phylum Chordata; class Chondrichthyes; order Orectolobiformes; family Ginglymostomatidae; genus Ginglymostoma; species Ginglymostoma cirratum. The sequence goes on along the minus strand of JAHRHZ010000016.1, from coordinate 31,851,197 downwards.
TCCCAAGATGGAGCATTCCACTCCCGGACATCCCAGATCAGGGCTGCAATGTCCCCCGTCCAGTGATTCATAAAGCCCTCAACTGCATCTCTTTCATTTCCAACACTTCTACCCTCAAACTCCCTCCCCCAACAAAAATAAAGACAGAGTCACCCTTGTCCTCACATACCACGCCACCATCCTCCACATCCAGCACATCATCCTCTGCCATTTATGCCACCTGCAATCCGACCCCACCACCAAAGAGATATTTCCCTCCCCACCTCCCCATCCCTACTGCTTTGCGTAGGGACCACACTATCTGTGACTTCCTCGTCCACTCCACACTATCTACCAACCCCACCACACCCGGCATCTTTCTCTGCAACCGCAGGAGGTGCTACACCTGCCCCTACACCTCCCCTCCCACCTCCATCCAAGGCCGCAAACAATCTTTCCAAATCCAACAGGGATTCACCTGTACGTCCTCCAACCTGTTCTACCGTATCCATTGCTCCCAATGTGATCTACTCTACATCGGTGAGATCAAGTGCAGACTCGGTGACCGATTTGCGGAGCATCTGCGCTCTGTATGCTTCAATCAACAACTCCTTCTGGTTGCTAGCCATTTCAAATCCCCTCCTGCTCCCTTCGCAACATGACCATCCTGGGCCTCCTCCAGCGTCACAATGATGCCACAGGCAAACTGGAGGAGCAACACCTCATATTCCACCTCAGGACCTTATAGCCCAAAGGCCTCAACATGGAATTCACCAGCTTCAAAATCCCCCTCATCCTATGTCCAATCCTCCTCCTCATACTCACCACCTTGACCTGACAAAACCTGTTCATCTTCTTTCTCAACTATCTAACCCACCCATCCCACTGACCAATCTCCACTACCTCCTACCTGTATCCACCTATCACCAGAGATAGTAGGAACTGCAGATGCTGGAGAATCTGAGATAACAAGGTGTAGAGCCGGATGAACACAGCAGGCCAAGCAGCATCAGAGGAGCAGGAAAGCTGATGTTTCGGGCCTAGACCCATCTTCAGAAAATCTTCATTTTCTGAAAAATGGTCTAGGCCCGAAAC
>JAHRHZ010000016.1:31826789-31845123 GCA_024137785.1 Ginglymostoma cirratum | reverse complement strand
CCATTTCTGATGAAGGGTTTAGGCCCGAAACGTCAAGTTTTCCTGCTCCTATGATGCTGCTTGACCTGCTGTGTTCATCCAGCCCCATGCTATGCTACTTTAATATTGTTTTTAAGTCACATAACCCACATATGGACTAACAAATATAAAAGACCTTGTTATCTAATAGATGATTTTTCTTTCACTCCTAGCTTCAAATCACATTCTTGCCATCTTGCAAAACTTCTTGGACTTCTGGGTTTCATTAATACTTGTGTCATTATTCAGTCTCTGAATTTTTCCATTTCATCCTTAGCTTCCTTCAAAGTTTTCAACCTCTTTGAATGGTCTCTTTGTTGAAATGGAGGTTCACTCGGTTTCCTACTCTAACTCATTCTTTTCCAGAACTTCACATTGTGATCCTCCTTACTGCCTGCACACACCCCTCGCCGTGTTTCACTCATTCATGAGATTTGGACTTTGTTGGCCCAGCCAGCATTTATTCCTTATCCTTAGTTTTCCTTGAGAAGGTAGTGAGTGGCTTTTTTGAACTGGTAGAATTTATAACAGCTATCTATTGTGTACATACGTTATATTCATAGGCTCATGACTGTCTGGGCTAACATTAAGATAGTAGATTTCAAAAAAAATGCAGCATGCTTCTGGCACTGTGTTGCGCTTCAAAATCTGAGATAAAATGGATTCCGAGATCTTTATACTCTCAGGCCACATGCTACGATATACGATGATGTCATGAGTATGTTTCTTTAAGTATACTGACACACTAACTGTGAAACATTACACAGCACAAACCATAGGCTTTTCAAATCCAATCTTGACTTTAGGTAACCATAACTTATTTTCATATTTAGTCATATCATAAACAAGAGGCCTTGGCCCAAGACATTATTTTCTGTGACTAAACAAATAAGGACCTAATCAAAATTTTCCAACCATTATGCTGAATTCCATTCCAAGTGGAATGGTAACATTTATGAAATAGGATACCACGGAACAAGAGGTAATCTATGAAAATTCCTTCAAATATGCACTCCCCTGTTTACTTATGCAATTACTTTTGTATTTATATCTTATCTTCCCTAAAGAGTATCTGTGAACTGCATTGGTTTTTACAACAATTAATGATCATTGTCATTGTTATAGAGTCTAACATTATACTTAATTGGATTTAATTTTCACTGGCTGCCGTGGTCGGATTTTTTGTGTCTCCCAAACATTAACCTGGGATTCTAGATTACTCACCCAGTGACATTATCATTGTGCCACTGTCTCCACGTTACAAATTTATGGTTCTCTGCTAATATTAATACAATATGTTTGTAATTTATATCTAACACAAGCACAGTTCAATTTGGTGCTTGCCATTTAAAGCAGAAATTGAATATATTTCTACATATGTGCGATGTGCCAACATGTCCAAATCAATCACAATGTCACTTCAACCTGTGAATTACAAGAGAGAAACTAAAATTAAAACAAGTAACATGCTAAGATCCTTTCTGAACTGCCAGAGTACCATGTCCTTGCAGATTTAAACTCAGAACCTACTAAGTTTATCAACAGCCTCTTACATCTTAAAGCCTAAATCCATCTTCTGCTGATTTGTTTATGGCAAATACTGATTGCAGACACATGGCATTAGGGAGTTCTATAATGGTCTAATGTCACCTACTGGAAACCTAGCAGCATCTTCTGGCAGCCCAGCAGTTCCTGCTGGGACCTCAGTTGTGTTTACTTGTAATCCAGTAACATAGAGAATCACCCATTACTAGATTTTTGAGGAAAAACAGTGCAACACCTAAATTAAATCAATATACAGCAAGTGCTGGAAATCTGGAAAAAAAGAAGAAAGTGCTGGAGAAACTCAACATGTCTGATCTCATCTGTGAAGAGAGAGAGAGTTAACTTTTGAGTTCATTTTGACCGTGTTGCGACAGATTAGTTTACAAAGTAATATCAGGAACCGTGAGGCACAGTTCAACAATAATTTACTGAGCCAGCATTAGGAAGAATCTACCCAGGAAAATATTCCAAGGTAGCTTGGAATCTAACTCAACAAGGATTCATCAAATAGTTATACATTGTCGGTCACACAAATTCTGAAATGGTCTGTTTTAGACAAACACCTTGGTTTTCACACATTCCAAAAGTGGTAGGGCACCTGTTACCCCTGGTCTTACCACATCCTACCTTCCTAGGTGCCATCCTATCCCCTCTCCGAAGCCCATCCTTCGTTCCCATCCTTGACTAAGCTGCATCGGTTTGTCTTTCTTTGTGTGTGGCATGCAGGGTCATCCTTACATTCCATTTCTAAATAAGCTCTCAGGGTTAATGCTAGTTCAGCAATGTTGTATATTCCAGACATGATGGGTGTGTCCTACCCAGATGCAGGCTCATCCTCAACAAAAAGAAACCAAAAAACTGCGAATGCTGGAAATTGATCTGAAGAAGGGTCACTAGACCCAAAACGTGAACCCTAATTTCTCTCCACAGATGCTACCTGACCTGTTGAGTTTTTTCAGCAGTTTATAATTTTGTTGCAGGCTTACTCTCCTTGGTTTAAACTTCCAAATTTGAACTTACTTCTGGGGTGCCTTGAGAGAGAAGTATTGTGGAGCTTGTGTGTGGCCTCCATCTTAGTGAGTCCGGGCGTCAGCCTGTCTCCTTGAAAGGACGTTGGACCTAGAATGATGTAGAAGTCTCTTATACCCCCGATTTCACTGCCATTGATGCTGAACACCAACAGCAAAAACAATGAAACACAGGTCTGTCAGAACCTCTAGCAGCCACTGAACATTCTGCTGGGCCTGGCTCTCCATGGCAGCCTTCAATCTGTCCATGGAGACAGCTAGACACATGCAAACCAAAACCAGCGTGATACAGGTGACATTGAAGGATTTCACCAACCTTCAATCCAGCTTCCCAACTGTCTCTAACAAACATGCCTGCTGCTGCTCTCTCTGCTTGTGCATTTGTTATTAATGTATTACAGTATTAATGGTCAACACCATTGGGTTCTCTCCTGCCTGGGTTTGTGTAGATGCCTAATCTCCGCAGTGGTCTAAATACAAGTGAACTGGTGCATTTCTTCCTGGGACATTTGTGGACATGTGCCGCCAGAATACGCTCCTGAGTATAATCTAAATTAAGGATGTACCGAGGTGACTATCTGAGCTGAAGAGGGTGCAGGAGACAGCCTTTCTTGTGTTTCCTCTGAGAGACTTATGGCTGCTTCCTCAGAGGTGGAGGAGGAGATGATGGCTGATCTCTTATAGAGTCATAGAGAGGAGGCTGTTTACATACTTCTGGTTACTGTAGAAGATAGTAGAGGGAATGAGTTGTGCAAAAGGGATGGAAGCTTGAACGTTCACTGTTGTGGTGATGCGGGGTGGGGGCAGCAGAGCAGCACGGCATAATGAATCTTATTTGGTTGCTGTGAAGGTAAAGATCACAGCAAACTCACCAGAATGGTTTCTATCCTGTCTGGTGTTCTCATGGATTCTCCCCTCTTAGAGACTGAGGAGATGGATGTCAGCCATCCCATTACCCATCTTGGCCCTCTCAGCCCTGTTGTGGGCTGTCTTCTCCTGCAACAATACACAGGGAGGAATTGAGTGAGATTAAATTGGCTGGCACAACCGTGAGGGGTGGTGCAATTTCAAGGAAAGTGGTGAGGTGCCCCAAGTGAGTGAGTGTGATTCGCAGAAGGCAGGAAAGGTTCGTAATTTTGGGACAAGGAATGGGTGCAGACATCAAATAAAGATATTGGATGCAATAGCGAAAGTGGCACACCATGACCCTTATTGGGAGTTGGTACAGTAGCAGAGATATAGTGAGTGTGAGGTAGCAGAGAAATGATGTTGGTATTTACTATTGCAAAGCACAGAAGGTCTCTAACCTTCTTGACAACATTGCTGACATACCCCCACACTGTAAAATGGCACTGACCCAGGTGGTATAGGGAAAGAAGACTCTATTCTTCATGACCCAATCCATCAGGACCTCCAGCTCCCTGTCACTGAAGTGATTGCCAATATTCCTCTCGTGACCTGAGCCCCTTGAAGAGTTAAACTATCGCCCATGCACATTCAATGACATTAACATTGCTGAATCCAGCACAATCACACGAAGACTCCTTAGATAGTACCTTCCAAAAACACGAACACGTTCATCTGAAGAACAAGAGCAGTGGACAAATTGGAATATCATTTGCTATTTCCTCTCCAAGCCATTCACCATCCCAATTTGGAAATATATTGCCATTCCTTGAGTGTCGCTGGGTCAAAAGTCCTTTCCTAATGACAAGGTGGGTGAACCTACACAAATCAATTGCACCAGTTCAGTAAGACAACTCACCAGCATGTTCTTAAGGGAAACTAAGGATGGACAATAAACGATGTCCTGGCTAGTGACACCCCGGCTGAATAATAAACAAAAGTTCTATGTGGGTCAGTTTCAGGCTTGTAGCATTTGAAATGGTGTGCAGCTGTAGTTTAAGCATGATGCCCTTGGAGTGCACAGTGGAAGGCCCTGATACTGGTGAGCAATTCCACTCCTGCTGAATACAAGATTGCATGAGACCAGCAGCACTATGGAAATGGATATTTACTTAACAAGGCGAGCAGCAGAGAATTGTTTGAGAAAAGTTGACAAGGATCACGGAGAGAGACATCAATAAAACTCCCACAAATTGATATCTCTCCAAAATATAGGAAAACTCTGTCCTCAGTCATATCTTCCCTGACAACAGTAAAAGATGTTTAGAGGCACGGAATGTCTTGATGTGCACTCTCTGCTGATTGCATGTGAACACATTGGGAAGAAATAGTTTCTATTTTACCTTACTTTAAAGGTTCCAATCTAACCACATCTTCCTTCTTTCATAACATGGAAAGAACAGGATTTACACCCTCATCTGCTTAACAGAACTTGTCCTTACCCTTAACAACTGCTCCTTTAACTCCTCCCACTTCCTACAGACTAGGGGGGTGACCATGGGCCCAAGCTCTGCCTGCCTCTTCGTAGGATACATGGAACAGTCCCTTTTCCGCTGTTACACTGTCACTGTCCCCCATCTCTTCCTCCGCAACATCGATGACTGTATTGGTGCTGCCTCATGCTCCCACGAGGAGCTTGAACAATTCATCAACTTTACTAACATCTTTCACTCCAACCTCAAATGCACCTGGACCATCCCTCTCTCTCCTTCCTGGACCTCTCTGTCTACATCTCTGGTAACCGCCTCGAAACTGATACCTATTTCAAGCCCACCAACTCCCACAGCAACCTGGACTAAAGCTCCTCTCACCCACCCTCCTGCAAAAATGCTATCCCCTACTCCCAATTTCTCCGTCTCCGCCATGTCTGCTCCCAAGATGGGGCATTCCACTCCTGCACATCCCAAATGTCCTCCTATTTCAAGGACCGTAACATTCCCCCTCTGATGATCGAAAATGCCGTCAACTGCATCTCTTGTATTTCCCACACTTCTGCCCTCAAACCCCCTCCCCCCAACTAAAATAAAGACAGATTCTCCCTTGTCCTCACATCACCCCATCGACCTCTGCATCCGTCATATCATTCTCCGATACTTCTGCCACCTACAATCCAAACCCTCAACCAAAGAGATATTTCCCTCCCCACCCCTATCTGCCTTTCATAGGGACCGTTCTCTCCACGACCCCCTTGTCCGCTCCACACTCCCCACAAACCCCACCACACCTGGCACCTTTCACTGCAACCACAGGAAGTGTTACACCTGCTCCTACACTTCACCCCTAACCTCCATTCAAAGCCCAAAACAAACCTTACATATCAGACAGGGATTCACCTGTACATCTGTCAACTTGGTCAACTGTATCCTTTGCTCCTGATGTGGCCTTCTTTACATCGGTGAGACCAAACGTAGACACAGAGACCGCTCCATAGAGCATCTACGCTCTGTATGCTACAATCATCATCACTTTCTGTTTTCCAGCCATTTTAACTCCCCCTCCCACTCCCTGGGTGACATGTCCATCCTGGGCATCCTCCAGTGTCACAGTGACGCCACCCAGAAACTGGAGGAGCAGCACCTCATATTCCACCTCAGGAGCATATAGCCTGATGGCCTCAATGTAGAATTCACCAGTTTTGAAATCTCCCCACCTCCCGGCCTCATCCCATGTCCAACCCTCCCTCTCATCCCTGCCTTCTTCACCTGACACTACCTGTCCATCTTCTTTCTCACCCATCAGTCTCTCCCACCTCACTGACCAATCCCTGCACTCCCTACCTGCACTCACATCTCACCATCCGATCTACCTTCCCCGCCCCACCCCTCGTCTATTTATTTCTAAGCCCCCTTCCCCTTCCCCCTCCCCATTTCTGAAGAAGGGTCCCAACCCAAAACATCAATTTTTCTGCTCCTGTGATGCTGCCTGTCCTGCTGTGTTCCTCCAGCTCCACACCTGTCTTGTCTTTACCCTGCATATGCCTTGTTCTAATGCAGCGCTTTGAGCAGAGCTCATAAACCGTTGAAGTAGATCTTGTATACTCAACACTGGTCATTGGGATTTCAAGCCTCAGTTACTTCCTTAGTTTCTAAATAAACACTTCTTGCTATTTTTAATAGGTAGAGTGGAAGAATATTGTAAATACAAAGAAACCCTAGAAAAAGTAACACGTCCTTATCACTTTATAAATAAAACTTGTTCTTATTTGCTGGCTTAAGGCAAATTAGCACTCAGTCTAAAACTAAGCTCCCTCAGCCTCTTTGATACTCTTAAACAAAAACTCTTTTGAATCATGAAAAGTTAATGTTCTAGGTGCATAAAAAAGTCTGCTCAATCTCACTGGCATCAGTATTAAAAAATGAAATCCCAATTATTCATAAAACAGGGCCGTAGATTCTTGCCCCTCAATCAATTTGCCATTCATCCACCCACACACAATTCGACCAGGTACCTAACTAGCTACTTCAACATGACTCATGTTTCCCAATATCCACATCATCCACAATATACTCTGATGAACATTCAATCCACAATATACCCTGATGAACATTCAGCCATTCAATATCCAGACACCCAATGTCAACATCTACTTAGACCAATTCAAATAATTCATTAGGTCTTCACCCACCTTTGGCTTCACTCATGTTTTCACTCTCCAGTTCTTCTGCCCAGTATTTTATACTTACTCCTCACAGAACATCATGGAAAAGGTCATATTCTCTAATTGGATTTAATCTTCTGAAAATTTTACAGTAGAATTCATGTTGTTTCCACTAACATTGAAAGCTTTATATTTCACTCCTTTCTTTCTGTTGGTTCTGGATTGTATCTTGACACAATTGTGCTGAGGATTCCGTTATCTCATGTAAAGGTTTTGTCTACTATAGCTAGTCAGCGTGAAGCATCTGGTATCATTTAACTCCAATTGTAGCCATATACTGACTTCAGAGTTGCTAAATGTTCCTGCTCCTCATGTGCTCTGCATAGGCACAGCGCAGCATGCTCTCCATCTGTTCTAACGTCTGGTGAGCTTGTTAGCATAACACAGCATTCCCAGTGCTCAATAAGTGCCATAAAACTTAGAGGGAATAGGGATACATCAAGAATTACAGTAATTCCAGATGTCAGGAATTCAAGAGACAAGGAAAAGCAAAGAAAATTCAAATGATTTCCTTTAATGGCTTAATCGAGATTTTCTAACCATGAAAGAAATGACATGGGACAGTTTATCATCTTGGCTAACTTTTACAGGCCTTCTAGCCGCCATTAAGAATATCCTGCGAATAAAGAAGTAGAGAAGTGGAAGCGATCAGGGCATATATTAATATTATTTCATACATTGACCGGTTTTGGAGAAATTACAGCAGGAAAAGCTTTTAAAAGAGTTTTTTTTTGGAGTTGAGAACAGGATATATAGTTATGAGTGATTCATTTTAGTTCATTTATTAATACTCTTGGTTTCGGATAAAATAAATATGGGTTCAATCCCCATTTCAGGTTTTGAGCATCTAAGATAGGTTGATACTGCAGTGTTCTACTGAAGGAATATTCCATTGTCAGTGTGCTGTCCTGTAGATGAAATATTAAACTGAAATTCCATGTTTTTTTTATTCATTCACAGGATGTGGGCATTGCTGGCTAGGACAACATTTATTGCCCATCCCTAATTGTCCAGAAGACCATTAAGCATCAACCTCATTGCTGTGGGTCTGGAGTCACATGTAGTCCAGACCAGGTAAGGATGACAGATTTCTTTCCCTAAAGGACATTAGTGAACCAGATGGGTTTTTCCAACAATCGACAATGGGTTCGTAGTCATCATTAGACCCTTAACTCCAGATTGTTTACTGAATTCAAATTCCACCATCTGCCGTGGATTTGAACCAGCGTTTCCTGAACATTAGCTAATCATTCTGGATTAACAGTCGAGCGATAATACCACTAGACCGTTGTGTCTATAATCTCTTTTATTTTCCTCTCAGCCTTCAATCTAATTCTTCTTCAGAAACACATCTGGTTGCCTCCCACTTACATTATCCATTGCACTAGTAAATCCTTATCTAGAAAATTACTTCACAGAGCCATTGGTCCTTAAGTGAAAAATGCCTTGCTGGAATAAAATAAAGAATTGCAGATGCTGAAGATCTGAAACAGAAACGGAAATTGCTGGAGAAACTCTGCAGGTCTGGTAGCATCTTTGGAGAGAAAGCAGAGTTAATGTTTCCAGTCTAGTGACCCTTCTTCAGAAGGAGGGTCTGACAAAGGGTCGTTGGAATTGAAATATTAACACTGCTTTCTCTTCACAGACGCTGCCTGACCTGCAAAGTTTCTCCAGCAATTTCTGTTTTGTTAAGGGTCAGGCTGGCTGCCTTTCTTACCTTTAACTTCCGAACCAGTAAAATATTTCAGATATTTGAATCCTTCACTATAAAAAAAATTCTCCTCAATCAATGTTGACAACCTCATTCATAACGTAGAAGTGTTGCATTAGTGAGCAAAAGAATCTATTTTAACCTCTTTGAATTCCCAACACATTATTATCTTTGTTAGTGGTCCTTGTACCTTCCAGAAAGCAAAAATAGTCTTCCTTAGTTAAGACTCCACACCTTTCCACATATCTCTAATAAGATTACAGTGTTTTTGATAGAATTGTCTTATGTGCTGTCCCTTCTGATTTTGAACCATTCTTATAAAGGGTTCCAATTTAAACTTACTTTTCCTTCTTTATAGATATTTTCTAATCAACCTATTGAAAAATGTTATTATACACATCTGGAGAAAGCAGGACTTGAACCCAGGCAGAGTACAGAGTTGTACAGAAGTAGGGGTGCCACCAGAGCCCCTTTCCTCCTCAATAACCTATTCCTCTGAATTATGTTCAGTGTTGCTCATTGGGTTTTACAACTGGTAATCTTGATCCCATATGTGTGAATTCTTAATGCTCCAGTGCGCTGAGTGTCTCTCATTGTGAGAAAAAGATTGATTCCTGTTCCATTTCACAGAAACAGTTAGTTGCATCTTTCTGATTTCTTTGAAAGAAGTGGATTTGTCTGTGTGGTAAAGCAGATGATCTGATTCAGATTCTGATAAAGTGTGATTCGAAAGCAAGACGCTGCAGATACTAGAAATTTTCATTAAAATCTGAAGATGATGCTGGAAATACTCAGCAAATCATCTAACCTTTGTGGACAGAGAAACAAAGTTAATATTTCAAGGCAGTGGTCTTCCATGAAGGGTCATTGATGTAAACTGTTGAGCTGGATTTTACACTCCCACACTGGTGGGTTTGAAAGCAGAGGGCTCATTAAGTTCAGGAGGCAGCTTGCTCACTGTCTACTTACCCAACTTGGCCTTCATTGTTACCAGCAGCAGTGGTGGCATCGGGCATCCCACCCATCAATAGGCCTATTAAGGCAGTTTTAAGTGAGAAATTAATGACCACTTAAGAGATTCCACCTTGCCATTGCCAGAATTTGACTGATAGGAGAACTCCAAACCAAGTGACAAGCATGGCTGGATTATCTGCATTGGGTTTGTGGTATACAGGCAGTTCCCTTCTGGTTGAACCCCTCAAAAGTTTCTGAGGGTGCTGTCCTTCAATGTCCCCTCATTCCCCAGCCACCCATCTCTCCTCACCAGCTACCTTACAAGGTATGCCAGCTTGGCATAAAGTAAGACCTTGAAAACTTAACTAAATCCCGATCCACCAGCACAAACTTCCGTACCAAAGTGCTGTGCAACTGCTACCTTCGGAGACAGGACTTCCTGATTCAGAGAGGTGAAAACCTCATCCAATGAAAAAAATCAACCGTTCTGCAGGCAGATGGTGGACCTCCTAGGTGAGCTTCCCCAACTCACCTCTGTCTTTTGTCTAATGGATGGGGAATCCATTCTGATGCACATAACTGCAGATAATTCATCCCGTTAACTATTTTCTTCCCTTTAGACAGATGCTGCTTGACATTCTGTGCATTTCCGGTATTCTAGTCATGTGCTTCTTGGCTCTACCCAACAATATCTTATTCAATCATGATGCATAGCATTTCAATGTGCCAAATCATCTCATCCTATTTCATAAAATTCTTGATCCAAACATTAAAATAAAATCATCATCCTTGATTACTTAGAAAATTTAGCAGACACAAAAATCAAACTCTGCCAAATTTCACACAGACTTTTCAGCATATTTAAAAGCTCGTGTTAAGGATTCATTTGTGACAAATATTCTTATTTTATGTAAATTGAGCTGCTGATTGAATGTTTAATTAGGCTGTTTTGCCAAATTGGCTGTTTCATTGCACAGTTTATGTCATATTCCAACAAACTAGCAATGTGTTTAGCGAAATTTACCTTCGGGAATCCATTTCTCTCGCTTTATCTCTTCTATAATCAGCACTACTGCATAATAAGTTGATGCCTTCAAAAAATCTCATTTATCATGAGTAAATTCATTACTGCCAATTCCTTTTTATTGCTATTAGGCTAAGTTACTAATACAAAGGGAAATGATGTTCACAAAGTCTTTAGCTGAACACAGTTTCCACCTGCAAAAACAGTATAGGTTTATTGCATAGTACTAAATAGGTAGTTACATTACATCTAAGATGCATAATATTCCCTTATGAACCATTAAGCCCAAACTAAGAGTAAGTACATATGGCTGTTAGTTACATTAACTTAGCACTAGAACAGCAACTTTCAGGTATTAACTGATTTATACAAGAGAGACTGTTGCCCCTTGACATTCAATGGAATTTTGAATTGCTGAGTCAACCATCATCAATATCCTGGAATTTAATATTGACCAGAAAGGGAACTGGACTAGCCATATAAAGACTGTGGCTATACGAGCAGATCAGAGGCTAAGAAATCCTGCAGTGAGTAACTCAGTTCCTGACTCCCCAAAGCCTATCCATCATCTTCAAGGCACTAGTAAGGATGTGAGAATATTCTTCACTTGCTTAGATGAGTGCAGCTCTAATAACACTCAAGAAGCTTGACACAACCCATGACACTTGATTAACACCCCATTCACAAACATTCAGTCTCTCCACCACCCTTTGACACGTAGGGTCTTATATCACTGTCCTTTCCATCCAATATTCAAACTAAACAAGACTGTAGATGGCCCACATTCTGAGCAGTATATGATTCTTTGGATTTAGTAATCCAGAAAGCCTTGACATTTTTAAAGGCGTGGCTGGAGGTATTAAACTTGCCATCAATTGTATTAAGGAAACTTGAAATGTCCTTGTACCTTCCATCCAGGTTATAAACAAGATCCTTTTTCATCTCCTCCTTTCATCCACTAACAGAAAACTCCTAATGTTCCTACTATGTACCATCATCCTCAAACCATCAATGTCACTTGGAATTAGTCCTAGCAGACTTCAAGCTGCAAGAATACAACTGGATGAGTTAGCTCAAACTCCATCTTGCCAGGCTGTTAGTTAAGATCAAGGGTTATAATTGCACCTAGGAAAACAACTTGCATTCATGCAGCATCTTATCAAGCCCTGGAGTAATCCCAAATGATTCACAATCAATAAATTACTTTTGAAGTGCAGTGAATGTTACGTACCTGATATACTACCCTGTACGTTAATCTAATAATAACATTCTCCAATTTGTATCCTACCTTGCTGAAACTAACCTCCTTCTTCCTCAACTTCATCTCCAATGAATACCAGACCACACAAAACCAAGTCATGATCCCTTTTCTCTCTAACATCCCTACAAATACATTCACCTCTCAGACCAGTCCACCTCCGCACATATTCATGCTTGGATCAATGAATCAGGTTTCCACTCTTGCTTTGACATTACAGTGGCCCCATCCAAAACCAAAATAACATTTTTTGTGACATTAACCACAGTTCCTTGCTCTTCTTAAACTCCCTACAGCCTGTTACTTAATATATTGATGTCACTGCAGTGACAGCGAGCCAGAGTGATTTTCCATTCTAGGAAGTGCTCTTCCAGTGGATCTGGCTCATTTTTGGAAACTGTTGCATCCAAGGAGATAATAAGTGTTAACTTCCACATGGAAAGCTGTAGGCCTCACACAAGGCAGGGAAAGCAAACTGAAGCTCTATAGAAAATGACCTTTTTAATGAAAAAAAAACTTCCAAGGGGTGAAGATCATATAGTCAAGATTTGGTGTCAGAGGCAGGGAAGGAATATGGTGATGAGATAACCTACCCCAAACATTGGCTAGAATTCAACATTTAGACAGATAGAATCCCTACAGTGTGGAAACAGGCCCTTCGGCCCAACAAGTCCACACCAAACCTCGGAGCATCCCACCCAGACTCATCCCCCTTCAACCCATTTAATCTACACATCCCTGGACACTACAGGCAATTTAGCACAGCCAATCCACCTAACCTGCACATCTTTGGACTGTGGGAGGAAACCAGAGTACCTGGAGGAAACCCATGCAGACACGGGGACAATATGCAAACTCCACACAGACAGTTACCCGAGGGTGGAATTGAACCTGGGTCCCTGGCGCTGTGAGGCAGCAGTGCTAACCATTGTGCCACCGTGCCAACCACTGGTAGGCACAAGCACATTACAGACATAACTATGCAACCAGTTGGGCAAATTGCTTGAGATAATTTTGTGAGATACCGAGTTCAGACAGTCATACTTAGGTCAGCTCCTAAAAACTTTCAATCTGCATTGAAATGATACGTTGCATATTCACCTCACCCATTTCTCACATTAATCACTTTAAAGTAACAAAGTAGAATTCTTCATTTGAGTAAAAGATGTCAGAACATTGCATTTTGCCATTAATGAAGCAAGCTCCACTAAAGACTAAGACAAAACATTTCTCTTTGGAGATAGATAACATATTGCCCTCTTGCAGCAAATGTTGACCAAACCCAGGACTTCAAACAGATACCCAATAAGCCAGCATGCCTGAGGAGGCTGGTCCTGATTGACAGCTCTTTATCAATGAACAGGAATTCACACAACACAAGAAAGCAATCCAAGAGTTTGACTAAAACTAATCAAAGGACTGCAGATGCTGGAGATCTGAAAGAAAAACAGAAGATGCTGGAGAAACTCAGCAGGTCTGGCAGCATTTGTGGGAAGAAAACAGAGTTCACCTCACAATGCGGTCCTGATAATACAGTGGGAGACAAAATGCAGACTTGCTGACCTCATCCACCCTATCTGTAAAAATGACCTTGAGTTTCAAGTTGCCTGCCATTTCAACTCACAACTATCTCCCCATGTCAATATTCTGTCGCAGGTCTGCTGCAGTGCTCCAGTGATGCTCAACACAAGCTGGAAGAACAATGTCTCATCTTTCACCTAGAAATGTAACAGCCTTTAGGGCTCAACATTCAGTTTAACAATTTTGGAACAAGAACGCCTCCCTCCAAGTTCATTACTGACTCCCACACCCTAGGTCCTGTTCTGTACGGATTATTGCAAGTACAACCAACCCAATCTCATCTATACACAGTCCCTGTTAGTACTCATTCAGCACTTCCTTCCAGACTTGCTCTCAGTAATCCATTTGGCCGCTTCCCCTTTTTTACTGTCTGTCATTCTGGGAACCGTCTACCTCTATTGGACCCACTCTAAGTGATCAGCATAAATACCACAGTGTCCAAGCTGTTTTCAGTTCTGATGAAGGGTCACTGGACTCAAAGCACTCGTCCTGTTTTTCTCTCCACAGATGCTGCCAGACCTGTTGAGTTTCTCCAGCACTTTCTGTTTTTGTTCCAACAGTTTGGCATTTGGGGATAAAAATCTACTAAGAGAACAATTATTTCCCTTTGAAGCAAAGGAAAGGAGAAAATGGCCAAATCTTGTTAAAATAGTGATTTATTTATTATTCCATGGTAACGCACGTAAAAAATGACAGCAGCTTTATTCTAATTTGCCAGTTTTCGAGTTTTGAAAAGATTAAAGTATAAATATTCAAAGGACGGGTTGAAGGTATTTCTTTGTTACAGAAATATTAAGAGTGGTGTCAGTCTCTCAGCGGCAAGCAACCACAAGCCTGCACAAGTTCATTCTCAAAATGTTAAAGAGACATCACAGAATCATCATTATGTAAGGACAAGTAAATCTTGAAGTTACTGTTTGCAATGTTAGTGTTCAGATTCATCACTTCTGAGCAAATTCTTTCGTCTACTATTTTAACATTAACATCACTTTTAGCTGGTGAAAAATATCTCAAATAAAGCAATTAGTGAAGGAATGCTCTACACTATCATCACAAAAAATATTTTTAGGCTATATTTATGATCATCTCAATTTCTTATTTAAGTTGTATTAATACTATTACTTCTAAGGCATATTTCAAAACTATAGTCCAAATCGTGTAATTGCACCCAATATGTTATTTGTTGCAAACACAGAAAGTGTTGGAGAAACCCAGCAGGACTGACAACATTAGTGGAGAGAGAAACAGGGTTAATGTTTCAAGTTGGTGTGACTTTTCTTCAGAACTTTTTCACACTGAGGACGGCGCATATGTGGAATGAGCTGCCAGGGGAAATGGTGGAGTCTGGTAAGATTACAACATTTAGAAGACATCTGAATGGGTACATGAATAGGAAGGATTAAGAGGGATATGGGCCAAATGCTGGCAAATTGAACTAGAATTGTGTAGGATATCTGGTCTGCATGAAGAAGTTGGACCAAAGGCTCTGTTTCCGTGTTGTGGATCTCTATGACTCGCTATAATTCCTGGAGTTACTTGCTTTCTTGTTACTTTTTTCTCCTCATGCATTTTCACTTTAAAATATGTCTGAGTGGAATGAAAACAGAACTCATGAATACAATTAGAATTTGAGGTGAGAAAACCCAACATACCAAAGGAGTAATTCTGTGAAAGGACTAATCACCATTCAGTCTATATAAAAAAAAATTACCTGCAGGCCAATTGTAAGGCTAAAACCCAGGGGAATAGAAGGCTTTAGATAGAATCATAGAGATAGGTTACAATTTATTCTGAAGTTCAGGTGATTTATTTGAAGAATAATTAGTAGAGTGTGTACTGGGATCAACATGACTGTGGCAAAATTGATAAGACCCACTGAGTAACAGGCTGGGTATAGTGAAAGGGGTTTGATAGATTACATGTTAGAATGATTTATTACCCAAGGGTAAATTACAGGCTAGAATTTAATAAGGGAATTTGGGTTTGTTAATGGAATTCTTCATACTGCACCAAGTTACAAATTGGAAGCAATCTGAGAAGGTTGGTTGAGTTATATTTGAAATAATGACTTCCCAGGAGTGAGTTTTCAGAATTTTTCAATATATAAGTATTTTCACAGTTATTTTAAATGCAGATTGCTTGCTGTCCAGTTGATACCTACGAAGTAAAGCTAAGCAAAGATGTTATGTGTGCACCTACATTTCAATTTCTAATGTGCCAAGACTGTGTTCAAACATTTTAAATATATAGGAAATTGTTCACTATTGTACTTTAGCAGACAATCTTACTCCCTGACAGCACATATTAGGAATTTACGCAAACACTGACTTCACTTTCCAACATTTATTTAAAATAATGGCGTTGCAATGTTTGCAGTCAGTTGGTGATGCTTCTATCTCAGAGAAAGCAGAACACAGTTATGGATTGAGCTCATTCTAAAGTCTAGATTTGTCAAATAACAATGTACAAATGGAGCTGGCAAATCATTTAAAGACTATAATGGAAACTGATGTCGCTGTAAGTCTGAAAGCAAAGTTTGAAATGCGTTTCAACTGTGTATTTGGGGTGGGAGCAGAGTGCATGAATGATTGAGTTGGAGGTATTTCATTAGAATTAGTGTCTAATGAAGAACCTCAACCTGAAATTTTAACACATAAAATACTGACGGATCATGCAAATATTTTCAGATTTACATGAACAATTGGGGAAGTTGGCATGCAAGACTGTGGATATGAAAGTGACTTTGAAAGATCTCTGAGACAGAGTTCAGATGCAGAGAACATAATGTAGAATTACAAATCACATCACTGTTCATGGTTTGACTATGGTCTCAGAAGAATTTTGGAAATATTTTAAAAGTCAGTTTGCATTTGTTGAACGTCTGAGAAATGTTCAGAATGAATGACAGTATATCCAGCTGTTTGTGTGGAAGAAAATAATATTTCCTGCAGACGCTTTGCACTTTATATTGAGGCATCAAGTTCTCCAATCTAGTAGTTTCAGGATGAAAGTATTTCTGAGAATTATAACACAGAATTAGAATCCCTACAGTGTGGGGACAGGCCCTTCGGCCCAACAAGCCCACGCTTACCCTTGGAGCATCCCACCCAGACCCATCCCCCTATAACCCACACACCCCTGAACACTATGGGCAATTTAGCATGGCCAATCCACCTAGCCTGCACATCTTTGGACTGTGGGAGGAAACCAGAGCACCCGGAGGAAACCCACGCAGACACGGGGAGAATGTGCAAACTCTGCACAGACAGTCACCTGAGGCTGGAATCAAACCCAGGTCCCTGGTGCTGTGAGGGTGCAGTGCTAACCACTGAGCCACCGTGCTGCCATGCAGTGGAAGTACTAGAGACATTGATGCACTAGTATATTTATTGATAACAGTAATTTTGAAGTATGTTATAGGTGAACAGTGATAAAGGAATGGTACTTGTCTAGGAGTATAGTTAATAATGATCAGTAAGTGTCACATAATCACTTTTGTAGGAGAAATATCATTACTTAAGTCAGTGATGTAAAATTTGCTATTAATGTAGTAAAGATATTGAGGATGAAATTGGTCTTGGAAGGTTGTGCCCAAGTGTAGTCTTCAATCTTGTCTTGTTGATTGTTAGCTTGCAAATAATTTTAGAAAAATATAGCACAGAATTCATAGACTCCCTACAGTGTGGAAACAGGTCATTCAGACCAACAAGTCCACACCATCCCTCTGAAGGACATCACACACAGGCCCATCCCCTATCCAATACTTCCCATGGCTAATAGATCTACCTACACATCCCTGGCCACTACAGGGCAATTTAGCATGGCCAATCTACCTAACTTGCACATCTCTTGACTGTGGGAGGAAACCAGAACACGTGGAGGAAATCCAGGCAGACACAGGGAGAATGTGCAAACTCCACACAGGAAGTCACCCAAGGGTGGAATTGAACCCAGGTTCCTGGCACGGTGAGGCAACAGTGCTATCCACTGAGCCACCATGTCATGTTCTAGCCTATTGTGCCAATGCAGCACTTTGAAAGATGAATCCAAATTGTTCTGCTCTCCTGTATACTTTGACTGGGTTTATTTCTGTAGCAACATTCCTCCTGAATGTTGAAATCTCCTTAGAGACCAAAAATCTGTAAAAAGAATACATTTATATTCCCGTGACATGAATTATTTCACTGCAAGTATTACCACAAGATTTTAAACTTTAAGACCTTTGTTGTAACAAATGAAGTGAAAGCAATATTGATTAAACACTATTTAGTAGGGTGACTAATACCCTAAAATACAGAAGAACTAGTACTCTTTAACCTTTCAACATGAGCAAAAACTACATGGTCACAGTTATAGTGCACTGACTACCAAAAGCAAAATTGCAATATCTTTAGGAAACAGAGATAATAGGTACTGCAGATTCTGGAGAATCCGAGATAACAAGGTGTGGAGCTGGATGAACACAGCAGGCCAAGCAGCATCACAGGAGCAGGAAAGCTTGACGTCTCGGACCTAGACCCTTCATCAGAAATGGGGGAGGGGAAGAGGGCTCTGAAATAAATAGGGAGAGAGGGGGAGGCGGATAGAGGATGGATAGAGGAGAGGATAGGTGGAGAGGAGGCAGACAAGTCAAAGAGGCGGGGATGGAGCC
>JAHRHZ010000016.1:31755052-31821789 GCA_024137785.1 Ginglymostoma cirratum | reverse complement strand
CGGAGGGAGTGGTCCCTCCGGAAAGCAGACAAGGGTGGGGAGGGAAAAATGTCTTTGGTGGTGGGGTCGGATTGCAGATGGCGGAGGTGTCGGAGGATGATGCGTTGGATCCGAAGGTTGGTGGGGTGGTATGTGAGGACGAGGGGAATCACTTCTCTCTCCTTCCTGGACCTCTCTGTCTCCATCTTGGGTAACCACCTAGAAACTGATGTCCATTTCAAGCCCACTGACTCCCACAGCTACCTGGAATACACCTCCTTCCACCCACCTTCCTGCAAAAATGCCATCCCCTATTCCCAATTCCTTCGCCTCCGCCGCATCTGCTCCCAGGAGGAGGCATTCCAGTCCCGTACATCTCAGATGTCCTCATTCTTCCAGGACCGCAACATCCCCCCCGCAGTGATCGAGAACGCCCTCGACCGGGTCACCTGCATTTCCCGCAACTCAACCTCACACCCCGTCCCCGCAATAATAACCAAAAAAGAATCCCCCTTATCCTCACGTACCACCCCACCGACCTCCGGATCCAACACATCATCCTCTGACACTTCCGCCATCTGCAATCCGACCCCACCACCAAAGACATTTTTCCCTCCCCACCCTTGTCTGCTTTCCGGAGGGACCACTCCCTCCGTGACTCCCTTGTTCGCACCACTCTCCCCTCCAGCCCCACCACACCCGGCACTTTTCCCTGCAAACACAGGAAGTGCTACACCTGCCCCCACACCTCCTCCCTCACCCCAATCCCAGGCCCCAAGAAGACTTTCCACATCAAGCAGATGTTCACCTGCACATCTGCCAATGTGGTATACTGCATCCGCTGTACTCGTTGTGGCCTCCTCTACATCGGGAAAACTAAGCGGAGGCTTGGGGACCGCTTTGCAGAACACCTGCACTCAGTTCGCAACAAACAACTGCACCTCCCAGTCGCGAACCATTTCAACTCCCCCTCCCATTCCTCAGACGACATATCCATCCTGGGCCTCCTGCAGTGCCACAATGATGCCACCCGAAGGCTGCAGGAACAGCAAATCATATTCAACCTGGGAACCCTGCAGCCTAATGGTATCAATGTGGATTTCACAAGTTTCAAAATCTCCCCTCCCCCAACCGCATCCCAAAACCAGCCCAGCTCGTCCCCGCCTCCCTAACCTGTTCTTCATCTCACCTATCCCCTCCTCCCACCTCAAGCCCCACCCCCATCTCCTATCTACTAACCTCATCCCGCTCCCTTGACCTGTCCGTCCTCCCTGGACTGACCTATCTCCTCCCTACCCCCCCACCTACACTCACCTTTACTGGCTCCATCCCCGCCTCTTTGACTTGTCTGCCTCCTCTCCACCTATCCTCTCCTCTACCCATCTTCTATCCGCCTCTCCCTCTCTCCCTATTTATTTCAGAACCCTCTTCCCCTCCCCCATTTCTGATGAAGGGTGTAGGCCCGAAACGTCAAGCTTTCCTGCTCCTATGATGCTGCTTGGCCTGCTGTGTTTATAGGAAACAGGTTTGTTTCTTTCAGTTCCTGAAGAAGTCCTGAACTAAATGCATTCAGGAAGGCCCACTGGAATGATTCTTTCCTCCCACCTGGCTATGTCAGGATAAATATTTTGAGTTCCTTAGATTGCTATGGGATGCATCTTTTTCCACGGTATATCTTCCCATTTCTGCTTGATGACTCAGACACAGGACATGTACATCTGTCTGCTGTCCATGTTGACTGGAATTCTTTGTCTCTCTGTGGGACCTCTCTCACTGTCCGTCTTTCTGTCCAACAGCTTGAAAACTGAATGTCTACCTACAGTCAATACAGCTGCCCTTGACTTTATTTCAAGTGTGAAACTGTCTCGCTTTTCTCCCATTATATCTCACCTCGGGCCACCCTGTTACCACAGTAACCAATTTACCTGATCAGAACTAGTAACAAACCCCATTTCACCTGAAATTAAAGGCACAATCTCAAAACATAATCATCATTTGAATACAGGATTAGAATCTGTAGGAAACCATTTTGACCTTGTGGCCTGCTCTGTCGTTCAATAAAATCACACCTGATCTGGTCATGATCTCAGCTTTACTTTTCTGACTACAACCAATAGCCCTGGTCTACTTTGTCTATCAAAGATCTATTTAAGCCTTGAACAAATTCAAAATGCCAGGCTCGACTACCTTCTAGGAAAGAGAATTTCACTTATTAACAACCCTCTGACAGAAAACCCTCTTGATTTAACCCCTTAAACTCTGTCTCTAGGTTTGGTATCATTTACTAGAGGAAACTTCCCCTGGTAACCACCTTATCCAGTTCCCTCAATTTCCTGTATGTTTCAATATGATCACCTCTCTCACTCTTCTAATTTCCAATGGAGTCAGGCCTATCCTATTCATCTTCTTTTCATAAGAAAAGCCCTTCATTGCAGGAATGACTCCTATAAAACATCGCATCCTCATTGAGGAGGAGAAATTACATCTAATGTTGCCATTGTAAGAATTTATTGAACATTTTTCTAATTCTTTCAATGTCGCTCAACAGTGTGACTTAAATGTAACCTCAGATAATAATAGGTCAGCACAACATTGCGGGCTGAAGGGCCTGTACTGAGATGTACTGTTCTATGTTCTATAATCAGCTCCTAAGACTGTGTGTATCAACCCTAGTGACAATCAGGATCCAAATGGCATAACCCTACAGAAACTCTTATAACTGCCTTGAAATCCAGCAAAAATTCCATAACCCATGAGATCCTTTCTTCCTGTCTCATCCCAAACCAGCTTTATTCCTAGCTACACAGAAATTTCTGGAAAAACTCAGCAGGCCTGGCAACATCTGTGGCGAGAAAGCAGACTTTACGTTCTGGGTCCAGTGACCCTTCTTCAGAATTGATAGCAACTCGGAAAAGGAAGAAGGGTCACTGGGTGATGTTAACTCTGATTTCTCTCCACAGATGCTGCCAGACCTGCTGAGCTTTTCCAGCAATTTCTTTGTTTGTTTCTGATTTCCGTCATCTGGAGCTCTTTGGTTTCAATCTTTCCCCCACTTAAAGATTCTGCCCATCTTCAACACCTTCCAGCTCTGACAGTAAGTGCTAGATTTTCAAAAAGCCTTGAAACCAGGTCTTGGACCTAATTATACTAAACCAACATGGACTGTGGACTCAGAGGAGGTATTCAAGATCTTGGAGGTAAAAACAGTTTGCATGAAGGCTGCTTTATAAAGGCAAATGCCACACAGAAAATTGTCAACAGGAAAAGTTAAAAAGAAAAGTGTATAGTGCATTTACTATTCACTATGTGTAATCAATGCAAGGTAGCAATAAATAAAATTGACTATTGCCAAATGAACATAGTTGAAATCCCAATGGTCTCATAACAATGTTCTGGCCATATCTAGAAAATTATGCATTATTCTGGTCAATGCAGCTAAGAGAGGTTACCCTAGCTGTAGACAAAAGGTAAAGCAAAAGAATGCGCCTGACCCCCATTATCTGAGGGAAGAGACATGGGAACAATTTAATTGGTACTGTTGTTAAATCTTAAAACAGCAGAGAACTTACAGATATCTGCAAGGAACTTGATTAGAAAGAAAATCCAAAACAATGTTTTAAAATGCTCCAAAGGAGAAGGAAAATAAATTACAGCCTCGTGGTCATGAATGGCAAATTATGTGCAAATTTTAAAGGTAAACTTTTATAGAAAGGCTAATCGGCAGCTAAAATTGGTTCACAGGAAGAATAGTGGAGGTATCAAGAGAATGTGAACATAAAACAGAATTAAACTGCATCTCCACTGAGAGAAGATACTTAAAACTAAATCAACTTGTGTATTTGATAATAACTTTACTATGGACTAACTTATTAGCTATATGCTTTCAGCAAAATGAAACAGAGGACTAACTAACTTGGGAATGAGGGACTTAAGTCTAAATTGAACTATGGGGAACACCACTTTCAACTCATCTCCAATCTGAGAAATGCCCAGCCGTACTACCCTCTGTTTCCTATCCTTAGCTAAAGTTTAATCCATGTGGCCAAGGACCCAGCAAACTCAAACATTTCTAATTTGTTAACCAACCTGCATGAGGCATCATATCAAGTGCTTTCTGAAAGTCCAAATATACAACATCCACACACCACCACCCTCATCCACTGTCTGTGTCATATCATCAAAGAACTCAATCAAATTTTGTCAGACATGACCTGTCCTTAATAAAGCCAAGCTGACTGTCTAACATTAACTTATTTTTTCTCTAAATGCATATTTGTTATTCTACCTTACAAATCCTTTCATTTTCCCACTATTGGCATCAAGCGATAGTTTTGTAGGTTCCTGGATCATCCTTTGCCGATTTCATAAACAAGGGTGTCACATTTGCAAACCTCCTGTCCAGGGACTAATCCTGTGTTTACAATCTGTTAACGGTTTCACAGTTTGCTCTCTCAGTAATCTACGTTACATCCCATCTGGGCTTGGTGACTCCTCCACATTCCAAGTGCTGCCAATCTTTTTAGCATCTCTTCTTTACCTATCAGTATACTGCTCCATTGCTCAACACATGCTTTTTCAATTGGGTTATTGTGAACTTTTCTAATTTGGTAAAGACAGAAGCAAGACAGTATTCATTTGGTACCACTGCCATATACTTTGCTTCAGTGAGAAACTTACATTGGTTGTTCCTTATGGGGTCACTCTATCCTTCACTAATCATTTACCATTAATATGTTTGAAGAACGTTTTATTATTTGTTATAGAGCAGCCTATGATGCTTTCCTCATGCTTCGTCTTAGCCTTCCTTATTCCATCTTCAGACTCTCTCCTGAATTCAAGAGACAATTCCTGAATTTTGTGGCTAGTATTATTCTGGTATGCATCATATGCCTCCTTTTTCTTCCTTATTTTCTCATCAATACCATTAGTCGTCCAAGGTACTCGAGCTTTGGATAACCCATATTTATTCCTCATGGATATGTACCTTGCTTGCACCCTATTAATCTCTCTTTTGAAATTCTCCCATTTCTCCTCCACTGTTTTATTCACAAAAGTGCATTTCCAATCAACATACTCCAATTCAACTTTTAGATCATTAAAATCTACCCTTTTCCAGTTTGGAATCTTAATCCTTGATGACATTTGTCTTTTTCCAACTTAATATTGAACTTTATTGTATTGTGATCGCTATTTCCAAAATACTCCCCAGTCTGATGTTCTTCATTTGGTCTGCCTCATTTCTTAGGACCAGATCCAGTACAGGTCTCTCCCTGGTAGGGCTGTAAATGTGCTATTCCAGAAAGTTCTCCTGCACACATTGTAGGAATTTCTCCCCTTGGTACCTTGCAATAAATCAAAGTACATGGAATTGGTGATAAAATACTGGCATGGACTGAGGAGGAATAAACAAATAATTTTTGCATTGGAACGTGGTGCCAAGTGGGATCGTGCAGGAGCTTATGCCTGGACCCCAGTCACTCACAATATATATTAATAATTTGAATGAAGGATTCAAGTGTCATGTTTACAAGTTTGTTGATCACATAAAACTAAGTGGGAGTGAGAGTAGTGAGTAGCACATAAGGAATTTCAGGGCAATTTAGACAAGTGGATTGAGTAGGCAAATACACACCAATCCTAAGAGGTACTGCAGCAAAGATTCACCAAACTGATTCCTGGAATGGCAGGTTTATCATAGAATCCCTATGTGTGGAAACAGGCCCTTCAGCCCAACAAGGTCCCATCCTCCTCGCATACACATCCCTGAACACTGGGAAATTTACCTTGGCCAATCTACCTAACCTGTATATCTTCAGACTGCAGGCAGAAACCCACACAGACACAGGGAGAACGTGCAAACGCCAGACAGACAGTCACCCAAGGGTAGAATCGAACCCTGGTCCCTAGTGCTGTGAGGCAGCAGTGCTAACCACTAAGCCACCACAGTGCATTGTGCAAGGAGAGATTGGATTGATTAGGCATGTACTGGCGAGTTTAGAAAAATGAAGGGGAATCTCTCAAAACATATAAAACTCTGACTAGGTACAGAGATGATGTTTCCCCTGATTGGGGTGTTTAGAACAAGGGGTCTCAGGATACATTTTGGGTTGAGGAGAAATTTCTTAACTTGGACATGAACTCAGTGAACCAATGGAATTCTCTACCAAAAGTGATTGTGGAGGCGAGCTCACTGAATACATTTAAGAGAGAAATAGATTTCCAGACTTTAAACGTGTGAAGTGCATTGGGAGCCAGCTGGAGTATGGTGTCAAGATAGAGGATCAGATATGATATGGTTGAATGGCAGTGAGAGCTTGATGGGATGAATGGCCTACTTCATACAATCACAGAACCCCTACAGTGTGGAAGCAGGCCATTCGGCCCATCGGGTCCACACCAATCCTCCAAACGGCATCCCACCCCGCCCATCACCCTACCCTATGCCTGTAATCCTGCATTTCCCCTAGCTAATTCACCTAGCCTGCACATCCCTGGACAATATGGCAATTTAGTATGGCCAATCCACCTAATCTGCACATATTTAGGGTGCTGGAGGAAACCGGAGCACCCAGAGGAAACCCACGTCGGCATGGGAGAATATGCAAACTCCCCACAGTCACCCAAAGCTGGAGTCAAACCCAGATCCCCGCTGCTGTGAGGCAGCAGTGCTAACCGTTGAGCCACTGTACTGCCTTCTGCTCCTACTTGCTATATTTCTGTGCCAAAAGCCCACCAGGAAAACTGTTCCTTTCTGGAGAGCCTTGTTTTCTTCAATTTTATTGGAATGTATATTGTTTTAGTAAGTTGAATGCCAGCTATAACCTTCACAGCTTGTTAGGTCGATTGGCAAATTATGGTATGAATTGCTTGGATTTCAGAAGATACAATTTTCACTACTTGTTCTTAAGATCATCACTGGTGGGGCCAACTTTAATTGCCCATTCCGAATTATCCTTGAGACGGTGGTGAGCTACTTTTTTGACCCACTACAGTCCTGTGCTCTAGGTACATTTACACTGGTGGTTGGGAGAACATTGCAAGATTTTAAAAACAATTTTGTTTTAAATTTGTAAGTTGATTTGTTGCAGCTGCACTAATTCAGATACATGCATAGTATCCTGCCACACTCCTAACTTGTTCCCCTTCTAGATGATTGACGGGCTTTGGGGAGACAGGAAATGTCAGTCATCACAGAATTCTCTGCCACAGACCTGATTTTGTAATCATCACATTTATATGGCCGATCAAGTTGATGGTACAAGAATTCAGTGATGATAATGTTACTGGATATAAGAATTTTGATAAGATTACGTCCTTCTGGAGATGGCGATGGCCTGGTAGTTATATGATACTGATGTTAACTTGTTATTTTTTAAGGCCAATCTTGAACTTTGCCCAGGTCTTATTGCAAACCCAAATTGAGCATTAGTAAGCAAGCTGTTGCTGAAAGTGTATCAGGGTTTAGGCCCGAAACGTCAAGTTTTCCTGCTCCTATGATGCTGCTTGACCTGCTGTGTTCATCCAGCCCCATGCTTGTTGCTGAAAGTGCTGTCTGATGGCACTGTTGATGAAACATTGAAGCACTTTATTGATGAGTTGAGATTAATGGTGTGGCAATTGGTCATATTGAAGCTATCTTGTCTTTTGTGTAAAGCACATACTTCTCAGAATCACAGAATTATTGCTGTTCAGAAAGAGGTCATTTGGCCCATTGTACTTACACCAGCTCTACAATCTAATGTCAGTCTCCTATCTTTTTCTCATATCAGTGCACACAATTACCATCCAGAAAAATACAATACCCTTTTGAATGCCTCAGCTGAACCTGCCTCCACATTTACAGGAACTGCATTCCACACATTAACAACTCACTGTATGAGCAAGTTTATTGCTTACATTACTTGTGCTTTATTTGTATAGCTATACCTCTTGTTCTTGTTTCTTTAACAAGCAGAAATGGTTTCACTCCATCTATACTGTCCAGCCCACTCATGACGTTGAACACCTAAATCAGATTTCCTCAGCCTCCTTCTCTCAGTCCTGATTTCTCCAATTTATCCCCATAGCTGAAGATTCTCATAACTGGAACCATGCTAATAAATCACTTCTGCATTCTCTCCAATGCATTCATACCTTTCCTATAATGTGGTGTCCACAACTGTACATAATACTTCAGCTGCAGTTTAACAAGTGTTTTATACAAGTTCAAGGTCACCTTCTTGCTCTTGCACACTACACCCCTGTTAATAAAGCTAAGAACACAATATGCTTTGTTTAATATTCTCTTCACTTGTCTAGTCACCTTCAATGATGTGTGTATATATGCACTGAAGTCCCTTTGCTCCTGCATCTATTTAACATTGTCTTTCAATGTTCTTTCAACTAAAGTGCATCAACTCTCACTTCCCTGTGTTGAACTGCATTTAACATCTATTCACCCATTCCACTAACTTGTCAATGCTTTTCTGAAGCTCCATGCTATCCTATTTCAAATTTACCTGCTCCCAGCTAAACTGACAGTGTACACGTCATAATGACTATCATCAACCTTTTCTGTTACAACAAGGTGTGGAGCTGGATGAACATAGCAGGTCAGGCAGCATCAGAGAAGCAGGAAAGCTGACGTTTCGGGTCTGGACCTTTCTTCAGTTTCTGTTAGTTCTTCAAAAAACTCCAGCCAGTTAATTAAATGCAATTTCCCCTTTAGAAATCCACGCTGACTCTTCCACCTTTTTTCATGTGACTACTGATTCTATCCTGAATAATTGTTTCCAAAAGCTTCCCCACTACTGAAGTTAAACCAACTGGTCTATAATTGCTAGGATTATCCCTACAACCTTTTCTAAAAGGTGACCATAATGCTGGCAATTCTCCAGTTTTCTGGCACATCCTGGAGTCCAGACAAGGCTAAAATATTTATGATCAGTGCCTCCGCAACTTCTACTCACTTCTTTCAAAATCCTTGTGCATCCCATCTGGTTTTGGTGTCATATCAATGTTAAATGTCCCTTATTAATTTTGATGCCTTCCAGTTACAGATTTTCTTCCTTTGTCACCAAGGCCTGGACAGCTTCATCTTCTTTTGTAAACACAGATATATTCGTTTAATACATCAGCCATGCCCCTTTTCCTCCATCCATAAATCCCCCTTTTGGGCTCTGATTGGCCCTTCTCCTTTAACCTGAGCACTTTTCTACATTATTGGATAGATTGCAGTGCTGTAGCTATAGCAGAACAGCTTGGATAATGGCATTGCTAGTTCTGGAGCACATGTATTCAGTACATCAGCCAAAGCATTGTTAGGAACCCTAAACTTTGTTGTAACTTGTACCTCAACTGTTTCTTGACATTTGACACAGAATGATTGAACTGGTGACCATAACTCGGGGAGCCTCAATAGGAACTTGTAATGGATTGTCCACTCATCAGATTTAGCTTAAGATGGTTGAAAATGCTTCAGCCTGTTCTTTTGCACTGAAGTGCAAAATTGGTGATGTAGTCTCTAAGGTTTTGGAATAGATCTATAGCGCGGGTTGTGGGTGTTGAGGTTGGTTGGCTCGCTGAGCTGGTTTGTTGTTTTGCAGACGTTTCATTACCATGCTTGGTAACATCCTCAGTGATGTAGTGAGCAGTGAAGAAGGTAACCTCAGAGTACAATGGGACCCTGATCAGATAGGCTGAAGAGTGGCTGATGGAGTTTAATCTAGATAACTGTGAGGTGCTCCATTATAGTAGGGCACATCAGGGCAGGATTTGTACAGTTAATGGTAAGGTCCTGAGTAGTGTTTGTGAACAAAGAGACCTTGGAGTGCAGGCTCATAGTTCCTTGCAGGCACAGTCTCTGGTAGACAGGGTAGTGAAGGTGACATTTGGTATGTGTGCCTTTATTGGTCAGAGCATTGTGTATGTGAGTTGGAAGGTCATGTTGTGACTGTGCAGGACATTGGTTACGCCACTTTTGGAATACTGTGTTCAATTCCAGTCTCCCTGCTACAGGAAAGATGTTATGAAACTTGAAAGGATTCAGAAAAGACTCACAAGGCTGTTGTCAAGGTTGGAGGGTTTGAGCTATACGCAAGAGGCTGAATAGGCTGGGGCTATTTTCCCTGGAGTGTCAGATGCTGAGCGGTGATCTTATAGGAGTTTATAAAAGCATGAAGGGCATGGACAGGGTAAATAGTCAAGGTCTAGTTTTGGACTCCCTTACCCCAGCGTAAAGGAGTCCAAAACTAGAGGGCATAGGTTTAAGGGGAGAGGGAAAAGATTTAAAAGGGCCCCAAGGGGCAACTTTTTCACAGTGAGGGTGGTGCAAGCATGAAATGACCTGCCAGAGCAAGTGGTAGAGGGTGGTACAATTACAACATTTAAAAGGCATCTGGGTGGGTATATAAATAGGAACGGTTGAGAGGGAAGCTTTTTCTGAAGAAGGGTCTAGGCCCGAAACGTCAACTGATTTTCTGAAGAAGGGTCTAGGCCCGAAACGTCAGCTTTCCTGCTCCTCTGATGCTGCTGGGCCTGCTGTGTTCATTCAGTTCTACAACTTGTTATCTAGGGTTTAGAGAGATATGGGCCAAATGCTGGCAACTAGGACTTGATCAATTCAGGATATCTGGTCGGCATGGACGAGTTGACTGAAGGGTCTGTTTCCACACTGTATATCTCTATGATTCTATTTTCCAGAGCCCAGCATCAACAAGTGCATGCTGCAGAACTGGAAAGCCTTGATCTGCTCTGTTGCCTGTGGGGTCGCTTACCTGTCTTTTGATTGCTGCTTGTATTTAGCATGCAAACAATCCTGTATTATTGCTCACCAGGTTTGCACCTTACTTTTAGCTATATCCGGCACTGCTCCTGGTGTGTTATCCTATAGGCTGCCTTGAATCAGGTTGATCCCTCACATGTTCATTAGGATAGGGTGAATAATATTCTGGGCAATGAGGTTACAGATTGTGGTTGTATGCAACTTTGTGCAGATGGACAGTTTTCAGCTGCTAGATTTGGGAAGCTATCCTGTTTAGCACAGCAGTACTGCCAGACAATATGAATGGGAGGGTGTCCTCTATGTGAAAGCATGACTTTGTCTCCACAATCACTGTACAATAGTCACTTTCCCCAATATTATCGAACAAATACATTGACAGCAGGTAGACTGCTGAGGACAAGTTTAAGTAGGTCTTTCCTTCATATTAGTTCTTTTACCTGCAAATAGTCTGGTAGATATTACCTTCAGGACTTTGACAACATACTCAGTGGTTGTGATCCAGCCACACTTTGTGTTGGACATTAAAAGACATTAGTGAACATAATATAGAATTTTACAACAATTGTGAACTCTTAATTAAGTTGAAATTTCATTCGATAGGTTTGTATATTCTTTAAGCATGCATCTTGAGTAAGATTTTGTATCTGAGAATTAGCCTAAAAAATAAGCTGTGGATATGTTTATTTTTGAACCTTAAACTGGACCTTTTAGATACAGAAGATGCTATTAATAGCGATGTAATCAAAATTAGCTGTTCTACCCAAGACTGGCAAATTGCTGATCATATTTATATCCACATAATGGTACATTTGAAGTTCAGTTGCACGGTTTTGAACACTAAAATCACAGAAAACCCACAGTGCAGAGTGCAGAGCAGAGACAGCATCACATCCAGACCCAGCCCCCCAACTCCGCATCAACCCATGGCTAATCCATCCATGCTGCACATCTTTGGACTGTGGGAGGAAACCAGAACATCCAGAGGAAATCCTGCAGACATGGGAGAACTTTCAAAGTCCACAAAGTCATCCAAGACTGAATGCAGAACCCAAGTCTCTGACACTGTGAGGCAGCAGTGCTAAACACTATGCACCCACGTCCATTTAACAGTGCTTCAGTAAGTGAAAAGCAAAAACTATTCATTATGATAAAGGAAAGTTTTCATGCTGAAAGAATATATTCAAACGACTTACAATTATGAATTTATGAAATACATGTAAAATATCATGAAAAAGAACTGAGACCCAGGTCTGCGGATTCACTTTGTCATCTCGATCATGTTGACCACGGTTTGTGTTTATATATGTATATATATAAAAACAGCACATGTACAATTTTTATACATACACTATCTTGAATTTTATCTTTACATTAGAATATTCTTAAAGAAAAAAGAAATCAATTACCAAAAAATGTACATAATTTTTAATATGTGGGCACAGTTTTACAAACCAAGACACAGTATTCTTTCTATACAGTGTGATATTCTTTTATCTGTCAGGCTGACTGTACTACATCTTTGTGGGAAAGAAAGTTATTATACATTACTTAGTAACCTATTCCATGAATTTTTTCATAAACAGGTATTTGGGAGAGTTTCCTGCCACCTTCCCCTCTCTCTATTCCCATCCATGTAGATTTAAGCAATTTCAGTAGTTTACTTCCATGATGCTTAAGATATCTGTTAAAGCATTATGTGCTCTGCACTTTGTGCTTCTTCTTGTACCCGCAACTTTCTAAAACAAATTTGTGTGGAAAAAATACCTTTGGAATGAGCCAAAGTTCATGCAAAGTTGAAGATTTGCATTAAGTGGAAACTATAATCCATAACTTTTCCAAAAAATATCAAGAAAAATCAGTGGGTGGACAAACTTCAAACTGCCTTGGAGGCTGAAATTTAGAAATGCACTGGGGTGATGAATATGAATTTTCAGAAGTCGCGATGCCAACATCTGAAGTTTCTCAATTTAACCCCATCATTGAGTGAATTTTGGTAGCTCCACACTTGGACAATAATACAATTGTTGATTCTCTACTAATAAATTTTGTTCTCAACCAGGCAAGTCGTGTTAGGGAATGATAGGAGCCAATAAATGAACTACAAAAGCATTCTTGAAGAATGCAGTAACATCAACAGTACTTCATAGACTACTTCATCTCTATTACAAAGGTCTTACTTTCACTGGGCACTCTGAATTCATGCAGATCATTGAACGTGGCAAACATATGCAATAAACTATCATGTTTACTGTCCTTATAACTGTTAGAAGACTGAGAGATGCTGTTTTACCCCCTCAAATTAACCAAAGAAACAAATACAAGTGTACAGTTGAAAAAGATGCAGTGGCAACGGAAGTTTATTCTTCATCCATTACGGTCTTTCTGAACCATCATTTTCTCCCCAGTGTACATACAAACTTTACAGCTCAGTCGTTATCTAGAATGTGTTAAAATGACAAGTGATGACCTATCTGAAAACCATTTTGCATTTTGTTTCTGCAAAACAGGTTGGAATATTTAT
Organism: Ginglymostoma cirratum; assembly: GCA_024137785.1. Classification (NCBI taxonomy): domain Eukaryota; kingdom Metazoa; phylum Chordata; class Chondrichthyes; order Orectolobiformes; family Ginglymostomatidae; genus Ginglymostoma; species Ginglymostoma cirratum. The sequence continues at coordinate 31,808,527 of JAHRHZ010000016.1, read as the reverse complement.
TTTTAAACTTTATAAAATTGTTCCTTTTATTAATATGCCAAGGCACATATTCTGGCTTCTGATCATTATCTAACAACCCATCCTGGAAGCTGCACTCATAGATTAGCTATGATGGTGCATGTGGTTAAGCAGCCTATGTATAGGTTCACGTATGAAAAATGGTCATGTGGAGAACTACCAAACTGATGGTCCCATTGAGTCATACCACAACAGGTCAGTGATTTGCAAGCGTAAGAGAAAAATGGTCAGTAATTCCTTGTGTTCTTTTGTTTAAAGAGCATCAATATGAAACATTAATGAAAACAAACAAAAATACATGTTCATAGAGTGCTTTCTATGTATACATATACACAAATGTATAAATTTATTTATATATATATAAAAATATATATATGTTTAAAAAAAACAGCGCTGGTGTAGCTGCTGGGAGAGTCAGTCTCAATAACAAGATGATCTCCTGTGAATCTCTATCATTGGCAATAACTAGCAGACCTGCAAGGTTTACAAATTGTGCTGGATCGCTCCTCAGCTGCAAGATCTATGACAACCTTGTCAGTTAAATGCACATCAGCTGAAGTACTGTTGTTGAGCACAGATGTCCAATGGTTCAGCCTTCCTGGTCTCCTCATTGAAGAGGACAGGATGGATTGGAATAGAGGAGGAGGATTGGAAAAATATACCAGCATCTCTCAGCTTTTTAATGCTGAAAAGCAATTTTTCTAATCATGAATATACATGCATTGAGAGCAACCCGTTAAGTACATGAGGATGTGGACAATTAAGAAGCCAATTCCATCGGAAAGTCAGTCTCTGTGTCCAATGCTACAGCTTGAGTCACAACAGTGACATTCCTTTGGAGAACAGTAGACAACATCTGGCATAGGCCAAGAGGTGAATAATTATTTCAGGAGATTCCTGCATTAATAGTATGGGTTTGCATTCTTCTGTGGTTGTGAATCTGTTGAATTAAAATAACAAAACAAGAGACAGTGGGTACCACTCAAAAAAAGCCAATTAACTCTAGATATAGTTTCTGACTAGACTCAACATCAAAAGGAGAGAAACATTGCCCCAAAAAACTTCTGCATAGTTATTGACGTCATTTATTCAATCAATTTGGTCTCACTTCTAGAGGTAAACTGTACTCACTAGCCTCGAACCTGCTGTCAAAGGAACATTTTACATTGATTATAAAGGCAAAATACTGCAGATTCTGAAAGTCTGAAATATGAATATAAATGTTGCAAATGATTAGCAGGTCAGTGTGTATCACAACATTTATTACTGCTCCCTTAAGTGAGAGGTTGGTGTCTGCAAATTCCTAACTGGGAACAGTTTCATATTTCATTTAATTTATCAGGGCAGGCAGTGAAGAAAGAAAATGTACACACAAAGAGACAGCTTGGGATTATTTCATGTATCCATCAATACTGGTTACAGAAGAACAGCAAACAATGACAAGATACCTCTAGTTTCTCAAAAGCTACAATTTGTGACGAGGAGAAGACTTGAGCTCAGAAAGAAAGCAGAAATGGGAATGAAGCTCACAAAAAAAAAGTACAAGTGGTTTTGTTACAGGAATTCCTTCTGAATAGGGTTAAAGAGCTTGGAAGAAATCAATCTTAAAGGTGTAGCAGAGACTTAGAATCAAACAGCATGGAAACAAGCCGTTTGGCCCAACTTTTCTCTCTTATTCATTCATGAGATGAAGGGATTGCTGACCAGGCAGCATTTATTGCCCATCCCTAATTGCCCAGAGGGCAGTTGAGAGTCAACCACATTGCTGTGGGTCTGGAGTCACATGCAGGCCAGACCAGGTAAGGATGACAGATTTTCTTCCCTAAAGGACATTAATAAACCAGATGAGTTTTTCCAACAACCAACAATGGGTTCATGGTCATCATTATTTTACCGAATTCCACCATCGCCGTGGTGGGATTCGAACCCAGGTCCCCAGAACTTTATCTGGGTCTTCGGATTAACAGTCCAACGATAACGTCACTAGGCCATTGCTTTCCCCAGGTGCCATGCCGACCAGGCTTCCCAAACTGAACAAGTCCCATTTGCCTGCGTTTGGTCCATATCCCTCTAAACCCTTCCTATCCATATACCTGTCCAAATGTCTTTTAAATGTTGTAACTGTACTCGTCTCTACTGCTTACTCTGGCAGCTCGTTCGATAATATGCACAATCTCGGTGAAAATGTTGCCCTTCAGGTCCTTTTCAAACCTTTCTTCTTGCACCTTAAACCTATCCCTGATGGATTAACTAATTGAACCATGTAAACAGCTCATCCAATTCTCTAAGTATGTACAGTTCAAGGGTATTCACGGGGTGTTTCTGCACTGTAATATCTGCAACCACAAGGTTGGTAAACTTGCCTGTTCTAACATCTCACTCAAAATTGAAACGCAAAAAACAGCAATGATAAGAACTGCCGATGCTGGAGTCAGAGATAACACAGTGTGGAGCTGGAGGAACACAGCAGGCCAGGCAGCATCAGAGGAGTAGGAAAGTTGACATTTCAGGTCAGGACCCCTGCCTGGCCTGCTGTGTTCCTCCAGCTCCACACAGTTATCTCTTAAAAAACAGCTGCGTCTCTTACGTGATTTTATAAAACTTGAACACTGAATTTAAACTGAGAAAAATGTAGGCTTCACCGAATTAAAATATTGAATGAAATAATAAATATGCAAATAATTCACAGTTTATATGGTTAAGTGCTAATGACATAAAGGCCTCACTATTAAGCTGTTGTGAGATCTGCACAAACTCAACATTCTAACTACACTGTATGAAAAGCAACTGCAAATGCATTGGAATATATTGTGCATTATTCAGTACTAAAATTTAATGCATTTTCGTAAACTTCTGCAAGCCGCGGACTTCTGCAAGCCACTTGAGAAGGTCCTTCATAAGAAATTGTTAAGCTCAAGTGTCATAAACTGCAGGGCTATGGGCCAGATGCAGGGAACTGGGATGAAGCTGTGAGGCTCATTTTATTGGCTGTATCAGGCATGATGGGCCAAATGGTCTTTTGCTGTGTGGTAAACTTTCTATGACTGCATTTTCAAAAAGTGAATTCTGTATGATTCTAAATTGGAAACTCATGGATTTGAAAGCAAATTATTGATCGATCGACCGATGAAATTGGCTGAGCAGCATAGCAGGGAAGATTGGCAAATATTTTTAATTGGCAGCATGTTACTAATGCCAATACTTTATTTTGGGGCTTCAACTATTCTCTGTATTTATTAACTTAACTAACAGAGCTATAAGCCAGGTATCCAAAGTTGCTATTATTATCAAAATAAGCAGCATTCCACGTGGTGTAGATGGAACATACAGTTCAAAGAGGTGTTGATGGGTGAAGTGAACAGGCAAAAATGTGACAAATGGATTTTAATAAAGCCAAATGTATGGCTACCCAATTTGGATTCAAAACTGAAAACAAAAGGAGACTTTTTAAAATTGCAAAAGATAAAAATTAAAGGTCTGGTGGGATTTGGAGATCCAGGTTCATAATGTGATGGCCTCCCGATATTATCACTGGACTGTTAATCCAGAGACCCAGATGATGCCCTGGGGACCTAAGTTCGAATCCCATTACAGCAGATGGTGGAATTTGAATTCAATAAATACCTGGAATTAACAGTCCAATAATGATTGCAAATCAACTGTCGATTATCAGAAAAACACATCTGGTTCACTAATGTCCTTTAATGAAAGAAACTGCCATCCTTACCTGGTCTGGCCTACGTGCGACTCCAGATCCACAACAAAGAGGCTGACTCTTAACTGCCCTCTGGGCAATTTGGAATGGGTAATTAATGCTGGCCTTGCCAACAATACCCTCATCCCATGAATTAATTTTTAAAAATCATCAAAATATTAGGAACAGCACAGAATATAATCATAAAGGCTAATAAAAGTCTGCCTTTCTAAACAGAGGGCTAAATTACAAAGAGCTAGAAGTCATGCTTCAGCTATACAAAGCCTGTTTAAACCACACCTGCAGTTTCATGTCTCACACTTTAGAAAACATATGCTGGCCTGGAGGTAATGCATTATCTTCCCCAAACGACAACTGATTTCCAATCAACTTAATTTTTAATCTGATATTAATAGGTTAACTAAAAGTATCAAGGGTAATGTGGTAAGAACAAGTATAATAAGCTAGGTCACAGACCAGCCATGACTTCAATGAATGGTATTAAAAGGCTCGAAGGATTAAAAGACCTAGTCCTCATTCTGTGTTTCTATTTGAGGAAAGGTGGAAAGGTGGGAATACCACTGAGGAACTGAACAGGGATTTTGGATCGCAGTATATGATACTGTTAGGCTTTATTTATTCTCCATCATGATGAGCATATTTAAACAACCGGAAGTAATTAAACTTACTTGAAAGCTGCTGCTGCAACTGCCTAACCAGTGCAGCTGTCTGTTGTTGCTGTTGTGTCTGCTGCATTCCTTGTCGCTGGAACTTAAAAATGAAAAACAAAACATGCCAATTTTCTCAGTGTCTTATTTTTGGAATAAGATGAATAAATCTATGACTTGCTGCTAATCTCAAACTCATACTTGTTTTCTAAAAAAAAAATATATAATCAAAAATACAAATTCTCTCGCACAAATGATTTCAGTTCAGGTCCATTAATAAAATAGTAACTCTTCATATGAGTCGCAGAAATGCCAACAGGCTTTTTCATCATAGGAACATAACATGTCAAAAGCACATACACATTTTCCAACATGAGTCAAAAGTGACCAGGAGCAGGAACCCTAGTGGATGACTGGTCATTTTAGCTAACAGTAATAGAAGCAGGGACTAGGGTTGTAGCCAAGATCAGCAAAATCAGCATGGGCAAGGTTTGAAACAGCAAAGATCCAAGTTTTGCTTATAATCAGAAACATATGCCTTTGGAAGAGGGGGAAAAAGATGAATTCATTAAAAAAAGTTTCTTGGCCATTACTTTGTTTAGTAACTCAATTTGAGCAATAAGTTAAAGCATCAGATAGTACTGCACTTTCTTCTGAAAGTCGAGTATGCTTTACGTTGCCTACGCATTGTAGCCAAGGCTTACCATGGATTGCTGAGGTGGGATGGCCTGCATCCCCAGTGTCTGTGGTTGGGGTTGAGCCTGTTGTTGTTGCTGTTGCTGTTGCTGCTGAGCCTGTTGTTGTTGCTGCTGCTGAACTTGTTGTTGCTGTTGCTGCTGAACTTGTTGTTGCTGTTGTTGCTGTTGCTGCTGCTGTACTTGCTGCTGCTGCATACAAAACAAGAATTTTCATTGTGGTGAGAACATGTTGAACACTGTAAGAAAAGCTTTCCCTGGCACTCACTGCTAATAAATACCAACATTCTGCAGGGTAAAGGTGGGAAGTGAAGAAGACATCTAATCTAGAATGATCTGATTTTAACCTGTAATTCAAAATTATTAATTCTGAGAAATCAGTTTTTGTCTTAAAAAGAAGTGAAGTCAAAGAACCAGCAGCGAGGATTATCAAAGTAGTCACAAAAGGCATAGCGGCAATGTCATTGGACTGGTAATCCAGAAACCCAGGCTAACATTCTGTGGATCCAGGCTTGAATCCCCCTTTGGCAGAGGAAATGTGAATTCAATAAAATCTGGAATTTAAAATAAAGCTAACCTAGTGGTGATCATGTAGCTGTTGCCAATAGTAAGAAAACCTCTCTGGCTCACTGATGTCCTTTAGGGAAAGAACTCCACCATCCCTCCCCAGTTTGGCTACATGTGACTCCAGACCCACTGTAATGCTCTATGGACAATAAATGCTGGCCTAACCAAACACACTCATATTCCAGGAGTGAATATAAAAATAATTCACTGAACGGACAATGTTAGCAAAAGCCTGTGGCTAACAAACGTACACCCACAATGTCTCAGATGGGCATTTCAACAGTAAAAACACTAATCAAAGGAGCAGTGAGGCCAAACAGGGATAAAATTGGCGCTTTATCAGTGGAGGCAGAAGCCCAGGCTGAGGCACTGAGTGATTACTTTGTATCAGTACTTACTAAAGCAATAGTAAATGAGGGGGTGCCATGATATTGGATGAGATAAGCAGAGATTCTGGAAAGGCCAGCAATATTTGTAATAAATAAACCACCTCGTCCACTCAGAATACCATCAAAATTTAGTGAAGGAAATAAAGTTGGAAACCACAAAGGTATTGGCCTCCAATGTCCAAACGTTCCAAAATATGGAGAGAGAATATACCTTCAAGTGTAGGAATTCTGTCGTGTGCAACTCACCAAATGTTAGTTTGTCCACCGTCTACAATGACTAAATGAAGGAAGTGTTCGAACACTATACACGTGCCTCAAAAGAGCAGACAAGAGGTGGGCTCACAAAAAGAGAGCACTATCTAACGGGGGCAGGGAGGAAATCATAGACAGGCAGTACCACCTTAATAAGTGAGAGTAAGGAGGACTTAAAGATAGATGGTAGCAAATAAAACTGCAGGAGATGGGGCAGCCAGAAACTAACAGGAGCACTTAAAAAAGTCAGAGTAAGGAAGACCCTGAGGTGGACAACATCATCTAAAAAGAGTGGGTATGGGGAACATCCAGATTCAGACAGCTGAACATAAAACAGTTGGTGAGAGGACAACCTGGGACAAGTAGAATCATCTGAAACAGCAGGAGACAGGGGATCCAGAGACAGATAGCAGCATTTAAAAGAGAGGACGGCCAAGAGGTAGAGAGTGGCATGTGAAAAAAATAGGTGTGACAAGAGATGAACAGCAGCATCTATCCAAACCAACCATGTTCTGAACAGAGTGCATCACAGGAAAACAGACTGTTGTAAGGTTGATAGTAAGGTGAGAAGATGGATGAGTGCACTGATCACATATTATGATTAAGAAAGCAAAGTTAATGTGCATTAATAGGAATGTAGAGACAGGAAGGACTATATAGTCAGGGAGATAGACACGGTTCTCTCTAGTCAACAGCATGAATCCAGAGGCTGTGTTGTCTGCTTGGTGCAGGGGTCGAGGCCACCTGCTCCTGGCTGCAGAGGAATTTGTATAGTAGGAGAATCCAGTGTTCATGGCTGACACAGATGCCAACACAGACAGCGCTAGGAAAATGGCTCTACTTAGAGTATAAGTGGCTAGGGACTAAACTAAAGCGCAGAACAAAGGTATGGATGAAGAAGGTTAAAGATTTAAATGTGTGACTCAAAGATTTATGTGGGAGAAATGGTCTATTTACAGGCACTGGCATCAAAACTGGCAAATGATATCATGTTGAAAATCTTCACATGAACTGTGCTGATCTGTACAGGGAGCCTTAAACTAAATAACAGGAGTGAGCAATCAAATGTGGGAAGACGGTAAGGCAAGAAAGCAAGGTAGTATTAAGGAAATTGATAATCTGAGTGGGGCAAGAAGGGACAAAGCATACAAAGTGAAGGTGGCATCAGTGGATAAGGCTAGAAAATAATAAAAGACAGAATTAAAGATACTCTACCTGAACGCGCACAGCATTTGCAGACAGTAGATGAACTGACAGCACAAATTAGAGGAAATTGATATGATCTAATTACCGTCATGGCGATGGGCTGCCAAATGAACATTGCTGGGAACTGAATGTTCAAAGATATTCACATTTAGGAAAGATTAACAAAAAACAGAAATGAGGCTTGGTAGCGCCGTTAATAAAGGATGAGATCAGCGCAAAAGTATATGAGATAGCAATATCAAGATGTAGAATCAGTTTGGGTGGAGCTAAGAAACAGCCAGGAGCAATGAACATGTGTGAAAATTGTTTACAAGTCACCAAACAGTACTGGTACTGAATGGCAAGGTATAAATCAAGAAATTATAAATGCATGCAAAAGGATAATACCATTATCACAAGGGACTTTAAAATTTGTTAAACCCAATAAGCATTAATGTCAAAGAGGATGAATTCCTGGAATGTACACAACATGCTTTTCCAGAACAGTTATGTTGAGAAAGAAGCTAGAAAGTGGGCTATTTTAGATCTAGAGATAAAACGTTGTGGAGCTGGATGAACACAGCAGGCCAAGCAGCATCAGAGGAGCAGGAAAGTTGACTTTTCAGGTCAAGACCATGGTCTTGCTGAATGATGTAACAGCCAAGGCGCTAAAAGCTTACTCCTGCTCTTACTTCCTTCATTGCCTGAATGAATACAGCTTCAGCACACTTAAGATCCTGAATCACTATTCAAAACAAAGTAGCCCACTTAAGTAGTCTTTCCCATCACACAGTGGCAGCATCGACAAGTTGCACTGCAGGAATCTTCCAAACCTCCCGTGACTGTACATTCCAAACCCTCAATCGTTACCATAAGAAGAACAAGGGTAGCAGTTGCATGAGAACACCAGCATCAGCTGCAATTTCCCCTCAAGGAGCCTATCATTGATTTATATTGCCACTGCTTCACTGTCACTAGAACATAATCCATGTAATCCCTTACTTACAGCACTGTAGCTGTACCTACACATCATGGACTACAATAGTAACCAACATGGCGAATCACCTTGAGGATAATTAAACAATAACATTGCTCATATTGCAAAAGCAAAACAAAAAGCTAGTTTTTGTGTGAGTGGCAAGGAAACTTTTAGAAACAATAATCCAAAAGAAAATTAACCTCACTTGAACAAGAACGGAGTAATAAACAAGTTGACAATAAATTGCTAAGAGGAAATAATATCTCACTAATGTGATTGAATTTTTGATGAGGTAATATAATGCATGGATGAGGGCAGTGCAGTTCAAGACATTGTCTTTCAAAGCATTTAATGAAGTACCTTTTACTAAGCTTGTTAAGCAAGATGCAAGTTCAAAAGGATAATACATACAACAGCGAAATGTATACAGCGTGTTTTATGGGTAGATAGGAGTTCAATGTATTTTTTCAGACTGGAGGACTATACACGAACTCACTGCCAATAATGAAGCAGACACCATGAATGACTTCAAAAGGGATACAGGTGAACATTTCAGGGACATAAATTTGCAATTCTACAATGGGGCTGAAAGTATGTGTCTGTGTAGACTCAATGGATTGACTGGCCTCCTTCACAGAATCACAGAATCCCTACAGTATGGAAGCAGGCCATTCAACCCATTGAGTCCACACCGACCCCCCGAAGAGCATCCCACCCAGATCCAACCCCAACCCTATCTGTGCATTTCCCACCCTAGACATTATGGGCAATTTAGCATAGCCAATGCAACTAACCTGCACATCTGTGGACTGTGGGAGGAAACCGAAGAACCCAGAGGAAACCCACGCAAACACGGGGAGAACGTGCAAACTCCACACAGGCAATCGCCCGAGGCTGGAATCGAACCTGGGTTCCTGGTGCTGTGAGGCAGTAGTGTTAACCACTGTTCCACCGTGCTGCTCTGAACATTATCTGGGTCTCTGCATTAACAGTCCAGCGATAACACCATCGGGCTACTTCTGTGTCATAATAACCAAGACCGTATTCCTTCAAGTATAGTGCTTGGACCAATGTTATTTTTTGATTAACTAACCACTCCAATTCATCAGCAACACTGACCTTACATCATTTGACTACCCAATTTCATACTTATATTTTATCTTTGGTCGCCTAAGGAAATGTTCAACTGGACCAACTATTTGACAATCTCCCAGTGGTGCAATCCTTTTCAATAATCACTTGGTGGGTCATCAAATCAATTTTCTTGAATGCTGTTTTACTATTTATTTTGGCAATAATCTCAAATCTTATTGATCCCTAAATTTAGTATTAGAATCAGGATGGTATTTTGAGGCTTTAACTGTTGAATTAGTGAATAAAATATTTTAATGCAAATTACCCTCAGGAGCTGTTGCTGACGTAGGTACTGCTGCTCCTGATCCAGTTGATTAGTCCTCAAAGTTGAATGAACACTTTGTGGGGTCATATGACTAATTCCTGTCATCATTGATGTCTGTTGCATGGGTTGGTGGGTTAGCCTGCAAAAAAAAAAAAGACATCTTCAAATTTGTACAACACCCTTAACATAGGAAGGTTCTATAGAGACCTGGCATTGGGGTGATCAAAGCTGGGAACTGAACATCCAATCAATCTTTAGGAAGGACAGGCAAAACATGACAAAAGGGAGATGGCATTGATAGTGAAATTTGAAATCAGTGCAAAAGTAAAAATGCTTGTTAGTACAGGACATCCAGATGTGGAATCAGTTGGTTGGAGCCAAGAAGCACAAAGGTGGAAAATATTAGTGGGTGTTTTCTATCAAACTCCAAATGGCTCTTGTACAATAGTAGTATCTCTACCACTGAGTCAGAAGGTTTGCGACCAAGTCCCATCTGTTGTAAAGGGGTGTCAATAATAAACAGGAAAGTAAAGATGCATGGAACAAGATGTGACAATAATCATGGGTGATTTTAGTCTATATAAAGACTGGGCAAACCATATTAACAGTAGTACTGTGACACTGGAGTGTGCATTAGATGGATTTTTAGACCAGTACATTGAGGAACAAATTCAGGGTTAAAGCATCAACTAGGCTGGGTTTTGTACTACAAGAAGGGGTTAATTAAGGATGTTGGCCACAACAGACTGGATAACTTCATTAAAAGGCATGACAGCAGATAGACAATGGTTAATATTTAAAGAACAAATGAATGCATTGCAGCAGTTATATATTCCTTTTAGATGAAAGAACACAACAGGAAAAGTAACCCAATCATGGTTAACAGAAGAAATTAAGGATAGTATTAGGTTCAAAGAGAAATCAAACAAAGTTGCTAGAATAAGCAGCAGGTCTAAGGACTGAGAACAGTTTAGAATTTGGTAAACAAGAATAATGAAGGGCAAAAGACAGTACGACAGCAAACTTGCAAGGAATGTAAAAGTGGACTGTAAGGGCTTCTAAAAGGATAGAAAAACAAAAAGATTAGTGGAGACAGAGGTAGGCTCCCTTGAGTCTGAAACAGGAGAACTGACAATGGAAGACAAGGAAACAGCAGAGCAACTAAACAACCACTTTTGTTCAATCTTCACAGAAAATGACTTGAAAAGTATTCCAAGAATGTTGGGAAGTAAATGTCTTTTGGAAAGGACAAAGTGAAAGAAATTAATATTAACAAAAAGGTAGTGGTGGAAAATTAATGGGTCTGAAAGCTGTTAAATCTCCAGGGGCTGATAATATATATCTCAGCTTTGAAAATAGTGGATGAGTTAGTTGTCAACTTCCAAAATTCTGGAACTTTCCCAGCAGATTTGAGGTTGGCAAATGTAACCCGTCAGTTTATAAAGATAAAGAGAGAGAAAACTAGGAGTAACAGCCAGTTAGACTAACATCAGAAGTAGGGAAATCTGGAGTCTATTATAAAGCACGTGACAACAAGATGTTTTTCCTGGCTGGATGGTCCAAAACAAAGGGATACATGGTGAGCCATTTCAGACTCAGATACAGAGAAATTTCTTCACTTAACAGTACTGAATTCTCCATCAAAAAAGGCTGTGAAGGCAAAGTCATTGACTATATTTAAAGAATAAAGTGAGGAAAGGGAGTCAGAACAGCAGTGGCGGGGGGCGGGGGGGCGCAATAGAGCATGGTCAAGAGGGCTGGTTGTGGGCACAGTCCAAATGAGAGTGGGAAATACAGTCAGAAGGCGGGGGGGGGGGGGGGGGGGGAAGGAGCTGGGTGAGCATAAAAGGGGGCAGTGACAGTGGAGTCAGGCAAAGAGGCAGCAGCTTGGGGTTGTGGGGGCTAAATTAAGGGTGTAGAGGAGGGCTACTGGGAGAAGGATAGTTTATACTGCAAGATGAGGTGAGAGGGACTGGACGATGGGGCAAGAGAGATTACAAAGTATTTGGGAAAGCAAGTAAAATAAGAAAAGATAAATAATGGATGTGAGATTTCTAAGAAATATTGAAGGGTGCCCGTAGGAAATCTGCTCTTAGTAAGAGGCTTCAAGAGGTGGTTGGCATTGATTTAAAGGTATGGGATAAAGTAAAAAGCATTTTTAATTTAAATTTGTAGATTTGCAATCAATCAGATTTTGTCAGTCAACTATAACATAGTAAAGGTAAGAAAAATATTGTGGATGTGGTGATGGAAAAGTCAATAGGGACAGACTTGGACCACCAGCAGAATTTCTCAAGGATAACTGAGGGGGTGTTTGCTAATGAGGAGTTCAGAAATGACTTTGCAAATATGAACCTTGTAGAATTGACAAAATAATTTATAGACTTTTGGCATATCAGCCAAACAGCAAGTTATCGATTGCACTTAATGTGGCCTGTACATGCTAAGAATTAATTGCACGTGAAGGGTGGATATCATCTATATCATTTAAGTTTTTGGTAGGAATCCTAAAGTTCCATTAGTAATACGTGATCAGCCCCCAACTTGGGAAAGGGTGACAATTAATTGAATTTTTTGGAGCATTTGAATGCATTGCATGCAGGATGAAAGGCTTTCTTTAAATTCAAAACCTCAAGGAATTCCACAAGCCTCAAGATATAAGGAAAGGACATCAATAAACTACTTTCAAACTGGGAGACATAGTTTATTATAGGAGAGGGGCTTAAAGAATGGAAAACCCCAGGAAGATTATCTGTAAAAATGGAAAAATAATAATTGCACAGCATGCAAACAAAACTGTTCGGGCGCACTCGTTAACATTGCTTGGTATGGGCCATAAATTTGCAGATTTTGAAAGATTTACAGAAAATCGTGAGTCGCCGGGTACCTATCGTACCAAAATGTTGGTATGAGGATCAACCTGCCAAAATTGACAGTTTGTCTGAAGTTGAACAAATCAGTTCTGATAGTTAATATGAGGCTAATAGTTACAAAGGACAAAAGTGGGTACTATTGTCAAATATTTAACAGAAGAAACTACTTAATGGAGAAATGCAACTATTGTAAGTTCAGCTGATGAAGCCACTGGAAAATATAAATGCTAGATAAATGTATGAGGGGCAGGATGTTAGGCCACATATTGGGAATATCAAGTACGAAGACAGAAGACAAGAGAACAGTGTAAGCTCAAATAAACAATCTGGGAATGAACATGTCTCTTGAAAGAAGAATTAAGAAATCTAATTGGACAGATAAATCAGCTAAACACCCAAAAAAGGCCAGATGCCAATTTTGAAGTATTAGAGTTGAATACGTCTGTGAAAAATCCCAAGGTGGAAAATATTATTTAGATGAACAAAACATTAAAGAAAAAAGTAAAAATGGAGACCCATGTTGTGAAATTTCCATCATTGGGGCATGCCAAGATAATGGAACTTGCTTTTTAGTGATGCTTCTTATGCAAATCTGCACTGGTCTCTTGAGTTCTGGAAGGTTTATAATTTTTCTTGTTGGAAAGGGAGGTAAATGCTTCCCTTTAGCTTGGGGAAGAAAGAAGGTCAGAAAAGTAGTAAGAAGTACCTTAGAGATGGAGGCTCTTGCTCTTTGTCAGGTAGATATGACACTTATAGAAAAAAAATTGGAAGAATTCTAAAAATAGATTCAGCAGCATGACAATTAGAGTGCTTCACCAATAATAAGTCACTATAGGATAGAACACACACAACCAAATGTGTGAATGTCAACAAGACAGGATCAATATTGCAGTCTTGGAAACAAATGGTGAAGCATTGAGACATCTTAAATTGAAATAAATGATTAGCAGTAGTCAGTTATCTGATTGTTTTACAAAGTCAGCAGCAAGTTCTAAGAAATTGTTGGACACTCGTGAAAAGGTTGCTTAGAACTAAGGTGCAAAGGAAGAAGAAAATATAATCTGTTGTAATCGTGTATCGTTTTTAAACTATATGATTCATTTGAAAAAGGATCTGTTATCATCTAATATGATCTGAATGAATGTTTGAGAACTAATGGAATGAGGGAAATGATGATGGCTATATTAATTAAGAATTCATTAGGTTTGAATTGATTATAGTAATATGAGGAACAGGTCAACAGTAGGATCAGTTTTATGGAGTGGGGCTAACTTAAATAAACCTCACCCATAGTGTGAACTTGAATTCTGCTTAAATAATTATCTTTTGGAGTACAATAGAGACTGCAAAGGGGAAGGGGTAAGAGGGACTGCAAAGAAGGGAGTGCAGTTTTAATTTTTTTTCAACAAAGGAATATCGTATTGTACAAACAGCATTACTGTAAGGAATACTACCAATTGGATAGTTTAACACTGAGCAGTTTTCTTCCATAAAAACTTAACGTTTGTTTTTACATTTCAAAGCAGCTGTAAATGTGCCTTGCTTGCAGTGCAATGACTGTTAGAGATAGACACACAACCATTTAGCTGTGACTTCACCAATTCATTGAAAACATTTTTATGGTGATGGTTATTTTTCTTTAGTAGTGCTTGCCTGTGACTTTTTTTAAAAATTGCTGCTAACTACTGTCTTGTTATCTTGTGGAAATTTAAACACTATGGTATTTTGAAATTAAGGCTTTCCTCGTGTGTTGTGGCTTTAAGTTTATTGAGGTTGTGATGATTATTTAGGATAATGTTGAATTCTTCTAAATCTGCTTGTGAAAGTCTAAATATCTCATACCTCAACACAAATACAGAAGTTGCCGTGACCATGTTACTTAATAAAGGAATTAGTGGGAATGAAGAAGTAGAACCTGAAAATAAAAAAAAAACACTCCAAGTTCAAGAGAAGCCCTAAGAAAGTTATTTTATCAATGAATGATTGGCGAATGAGATTTGGTAAGAGTTCAGGGCTTGTGAAGTAGAGTTTTACATGAGTTTGAGTTTATAGAAGGAAGCTATCAAATGTTGGTGAAATGTAATTCAGATAGAATGATGCTTGAGAAACTGAAGGGGCAACCAGTGGATGTTGTCATCATTCAAGTATAACCACAAGTGAACATCTAAGGGAGAGTATTTATCAAAAGGAGACTCATGGAAAGGGGGGACTTGTATGGTGAGCCAGCTTCGAATCATGCCATTTTTCATGGGTCACTGGTGCCACTGAAATGACATCAGGCTTTCTTTCTGGTATCAGATTAACCTACTCCTCATACTTGGGCAATGAAACTATTCTATTTCTATTGAAATACTTCACCAAAATTGCTTTCAGAACAAAGCAAGGAACAGTGCCAAATGTTACTTAATGAGTAAAACCATCTTTAGCTAGATTTCCCACCAAAAGTATTTTATGTTTGTATTTTTATTTACATTAGAATCCCTACAGTGTGGAAACAGGCCCTTTGGCCCAACAAGTCCACACCGACCCTCGGAGCATCCCACCCAGACCCATCCCCCCATAACCCATACACCCCTGAACACTATGGGCAATTTAGCATGGCCAATCCACCTAACCTGCACATCTTTGGACTGTGGGAGGAAACCGGAGCACCCGGAGGAAACCCACGCAGACACAGGGAGAATGTGCAAACTCCGCACAGACAGTCACCTGGGGTTGGAATCGAACCCGGGTCCCTGGCGCTGTGAGGCTGCAGTGCTAACCACTGAGCCACCATGCCACCCTTACTTACTGTAAAACCTTCTCAAATATTAAAAAACACAACTTGAAGTGAGATAATTCCCTATCTGCCCTCCTTTGAATAGGTTTTACTCATGTATTTTCAAATGATTTACACAATTAATTCTGAAAAACAGCTGCTGTTTAGCTAGCAAATATGACAATGCATTTTTCATCGTAACACAAGCGATTATAAGCGGAATGATTATGTAACCCCTTACTCTCATATTGATTGAGGAAGTGGTATTGGCCAGGACATACAAGGAATATAGAACTCAAAGAATAAAGAAAATTACAGCACAGGAACAGGCCCTGTGGCCCTCCAAGCCTGCACCAACATGCTGCCCGTCACAACTAAAACCCCCTACCCTTCCGGAGACCATATCCCTCTATTCCCATCCTATTCAGGTATTTGTCAAGATGCCCTTTAAAAGTCACTAATGTATCTGCTTCCACTACCTTCCCTTGCAGGGAGTTCCATACACCTACCACCCTGTGTAAAAAAACTTGTCTCGTACATCACCCATAAACCTTGTCCCTCGCACTTTAAACCTATGGCCCCTGGTAACTGACTCTTCCACCCTGGGAAAAAGCTTCTGCGTGTCCACTCTGTCCACGCCCTTCATAATCTTGTAGGCCTCTATCAGGTCATCCCTCAACTTCTGTCGTTGCAGCGAGAACAATCCATAGCTGATACCCTCCATACCAGGCAACATCCTGGTAAATATTTTCTGCACCATCTCCAAAGCCACCACATTCTTCTGGTATTTGTCAATCTGCCTTTCTGAAGTCCATGTAGACAACATCCATTGGCCTATCTCATCGATCATCTTTGTCAATTTCTCAAAAAACTCAATCAAGTTAGTGAGACACAACCTCCCCTTCACAAAACGTGTTGCCTCTTGCTAATACACCCACTTATTTCCAAGTGGGAGCAAATCCTGTCTCGAAGAATCCTCTCCAATAATTTCCCACCACCGACATAAGACTCACCAGCCTGTAATTAGCTGGATTATCCTTGCCACCTTTCTTAAACAAAGGAACAACATTGGTTATTCTCCAATCCTCTGGGACCTCACCTGTAGACAGTGAGGATACAAAGATTACTCTCGAGGCCCCAGAAATTTCCTCCCTTGTGTCTCTCAGTATTCTGGGGTATATCCCATCAGGCCCTGGGGACTTGTCTGCCTTAATGTTTTTCAAGACCCCCAATACATCCTCCCTTTTGATCCTAACATGACCCAAACTACTTACACACACTTCCCCAGACTCATCATCCACCAAGTCCCTCTCTATGATGAATACTGACACAAAGTACTCATTTAATACCTTGCCCATGTCCTCTGGCTCCACACAAATTCCCTTCCCTGTCCTTCAGTGGGCCAATCCTCTCCCTGGCTACCTTCTTCCTCTTTATACATGTACAAAAAGCCATGGGATTTTGCTTAATCCTGTTGGCCAATGACTTTTCATGGCCCCTTTTAACCCTCCTTACTCCTTGCTAAAGGTTCTTTCGACTTTTCTTATATTCCACCCTTGTCTCGTGTGTTCCCAGCATCCTAGCCTTGATAAATGCTTCCTTTTGCTTTTTGACTAGACTCACAATACCTCTCGTTATCCAAGGTCCTCTAAACTTGCCTTACTTATCCTTCATCCTCACAGGAATGTGCCAGTCCAGAGTTCCTAGCAACTTACATCTGAAAGCCTCCTACATGTCAGATGCTGATTTGCCCTCAAACATCTGCCTCCAATCTACATTTTTCAGTTCCTACCTAATATTGTTGTAATTAGCCTTGCCCCAATTTAGCACCTTCACCTGACAACTACACTTATCTTTATCCATCAGTACCTTAAAGCTAACTGAATTGTGATCACTGCTCCCCTACTGAGACGTCGAACACCTGGCCAGGCTCATTTCCCATTACTAGGTCCGGCATGGCCCCTTTCCTAGTTGGACTATCTACATACTGTTTCAAGAAGCCCTCCTGGATGCTCCTTAAAAATTCTGTCCCATCTGTGCCCCAAGCACTAAGTGAGTCCCAGTCAATATATGGGAAGTTAAAATTACCCACGACAACAACCCTGTCACTTTTACATCTTTCCAAAATCTGCCTACATATCTGTTCTTCTATCTCCCACTGCCTATTGGGAAGCCTATAGTAAACCCCAATCATTAAGATTGCACCCTTCCTGTTCCTGAGATCTACCCATATTGCCTCGTTGTATGAGCCATCGGAGGTGCCCTCCCACAGTACAGCTGTGATATCCTCCTTAACAAGCTGTGCAACTCCCCCACCCCTTCTATATTCCCCTCTGATCAGAACTGGGCCTAGCAAGTCAGATGTCCTACATCAAGTACCTCTGTGTGCTTTGTATGGAGTGTGCATAAGCTGGAGCTTGCTGGTGAACATAGCCACTTGGTCTTTGCTGCATCTGCCGAACCTGATCTGCGAGCGCAGTATTATTGGCTGTGTGACCCCCTTGGTATGGCTGGTTAGAATAAGCAGGAGGAATCATGCCTCTGGTCTGCGAAGGGTGTGGCTGCATCCCCAGATGAGATCCATAATTTGTGTAGCCTTGGGAAATATTCTGGAAAAGAATAGTAATCCACAAATAACATGAAAACTCAACCAAATCACTACTTTATCTTGAATTGTTTTCTGGGCTAGATTTGATTATCATACTTCTACTCGCACACATTATAAAGTCTATTTGTTACCACTTAAAGCCTGGTCATAATTCCTTCAGCATTTGAATAGTTCTTTTCAATAATAAGTTGATTTTATTAAAAAATACATTTACATTTATATAGTGCTTTATCAAGTCCTAGTGTATTATACCCAATGATTATTTCCAAAGTATAGTCATTATTGTTATCATAGGATAAATAAGGACAAGCCAGCTGTCCTTCAGAAAGACGAAGTCCACTCACACAATCTGTTTCTTACGTAATCCTAGGGTTTTCACTTCCATCCTAGCTGTGAAGTTTTTCTCTAGGTCGTGCTGCAAGTCCTCTGATCTTGGTGAGCACAACTAAAAGTTCTCAAGATGTGATCTGGTCACCAAGTATGGTCAGAACATACCTTTTAGTTTACCATTTTGCCTATATAATACAGCATTGTTCTTGCTTAGCTGATTACTGCTCTGTGATGGCTGGGTGATTTGATTTGATTTATTATCGTCACATATACTGAGAAAAAGTGGAAAGTATTGTTTTTCATGCCATCCAGGCAAATCATACCTTACATAAGTACATCAGGGTAAGAGGATAGAATGCAGAATTTAGTGTTACGGTGACAGAAGGTGCAGAGAAAGATCAACTTTAATATATGCGAGGTCAGTTCCAATTTAGCCCATCCGAACTCAGATCTTTTTAAACTTGAGCTTTTATCTTTTTGACATATAAACAGAATGCCCTTCTTTACATTTCTATAGTCAACACTTTATACTTGCGTTTATTCAAATCAACCTACTACTGGTACAGCCACTACATCAATTATATGCGCTTTGTATTACAAAGTAGGCACTTGAATACTAACAGTCCTCACATTTGACATCACTTGTTAATTTGATCAAATTGCACCGGGTTTGTGAATCAACATTGTTGTTTGAAATTAGAAACAATGATAATTCCAATACTGATATCTATACTTCTATAACACCACTGAGGTCTACCTATGGTTATTCACGTCTTCAGCAAATTTCTTCCCATTTCTAAAGTCCACCCTGCCTCATCTTGAGATGGAGCTCGACTAAAAAGCCTTTTAGTCTGATCTTTATCCAACGTTTTCTTTTCCAAAAAGGTACAGCAATGTTGTAAACCCTTCAAAAATCGACTGTAATGTCAACATAAAATCAAGCACATTAGTCAGATAAGGTCTTCTATTCTGAATCATGTTGACATGTTGATTTTATTTGTGTAAAATAACTAAGTTGATACTTTTTTTCTAACGAAGGCTGTATTTGAATTTTTCTACATTAGCTTGCTCTCAGTTGACTGCTGAGCACCCCAGAATTCAGCCACTCCCTAATTACAACCATTGAGCTCTTAAATATCTTTCCCACTGTTACTCTTGGGTGAAAACATTGATCATGCAAATTACTGACCATCAGTATCATGGCATTTTTTTTTTGATTCTCATCGTTTTTTTTGATCACTGTTAAGATACTGAAAGATCTTTACATTTATGGGTACACTTTATTTTCCCAGCTGCTTCTTTGCTCTGTCATTTGTTTATTAACCTTTCTGTCATTTGTTTATTTCTGTAAAAATCTAATTAGACTTTTATCGTGTACTCTACAATGTATAGCGGTTATTCTTCCTCTTAAATTCTTAATTATATTAATCTTAAGATGACACTTGGTTGGGCTACACTTGACCATCCTAGGCATACATTTCTTCTTGCTCGTCACTTGTTCTACTCAAGTAGGCTGAATTTTCTTTTTGCTGGCAAAGAATCATGGGAAAATGCGCGATACTGTACTAGAGGGCCACAGAGACCATCTTGATAGAACATTTCTATCAGAGCTAAGAATACACGAGAGTCAGAACTTTGAATAGAAGAGGTTAGGTAAAGGGGTATTTGAATGGCAGGGGTACAGTTGCTAAGACTAAAATAATGTCTCAATATATCACCTGGGCTTGTGACATTGGTCCATATTGCTGAGCTGGGTTTGCTTGACGTACCTGTTGTCCATACATTCCACTAGAATTCTAAGAGTAGAAGGGATAGAAAGAAAAATGAGAGCTTTAATATTTAGTTACGTCTTTTTATAACTGTACCTAAGAAAATGAAAGTCAAGGAACTTTACTTAGGCTTGAATTCACAGTAATTTCATATAGAAACTGGTTATTGCTATTTTGTTCATTCTACCTCAATCACTTAATTTATTGTCTCAACTTGACTAATGCCACCATTTCGACAAGTCAGAATATCTTTCCCTCATCTACACCAGAAATAAAAAGACATCTATTATTTCGAACAACACATGAACAAACCTGTAGGTACTAAAGAAAAGAACTTTAAGAATTGTTTTTGACTTAAATATTTCAACAACTTGCATTTGTATTGTACTTTTATTGTAGTAAAACACCTTCGGGCATTTCACATTAGCAATATCAAACAAAGTCTTACAGAAACGCATAAGCAATTCAAAGCAAAATACTGCATTTGCTGGGAACTTGAGGTAAAAACAAAATGCCAGAAAAACTCAGCAGTACTGGCAGCATCTGTAGAAAGGGAAATGGAATTAATATCAAGTTCTGAAGAAGCGTTATATTAGAATCAAAATGTTAACTCTGTTCCTCTCTGCAGAAAATTCTGACAGACCAGCTGAGTTTCTTTTCCATCATTCACTGGCTTTTTTATGACAAGTTTGTAGCAAGATGAAACCATTCTACAAAAAGGTAAGTTTCAAGGAGTTACTTAAATAAGGAGATCACGAGGCAGAAAGGTTCATGGAGGGAATTCGACAGGCTAGGAGCGAGATAGTTAAATGTAATACCAGCATTGGTGGAGTGATTGAAATTTATCTGGAAGACTGTAGAGCTGAAGGAGGTTACAGGATAAGAAAGGATGAACTTAGAGAGATTTGAAAATAAAAATGAAAATTAGAAAAGTAGAGGAGTTGCTAGATTGAGAGCCAAATGTAAACAAATGAGCAGAGCACTGACGGATGAAAAGGACATGGTACAAATTATGAAATAGGCAGAAGCTTGGATGCAACATCAGAAGCAGGGCAGGAGATCATTTGACAGCTGAAACAAGAACTAACAAATTCACAGTTAAGAATTTTAGCAGATGATAGGGTCAAGCATGGAGTAAAGGTTACAGATGTGAAAACAGATGATCTTAGTGATGGAGAGCATGTGGATCGGAAGTTCAACTCGGGATCAAATAGGATGCTAACTTTGCAAATAGTCTGGTTCAGTTTCAAGGCAGGCTTCCACAAAGCTACCCAGATAGAAAGAAAAATAAGGTATTAATGAGTTTAATAATATCAGGCTGCTTCTTTATCTTCTATGAGCTAGCCAAAAAATGTTGTTTTGTGTGACTCTGCTTGATTGAACTTCTAGCTCTCTCACTTTTAAAGCAAGGCAAGTAGATTTACATAATAAGCCAGGGTCTGAATGCCTATTTGAAATTGAAGCAATGCCAAATTGGTAGCAGCTGCCATTATTTTGTATTACTCTGAGCCTGTTTTCCTGTTCCAGTGGGTCAACTGAATGGTAACTGTTTGATGAAACTATTCCAGATTCAATGGTCGTTTCTCTGATATTGCAGCCATCACTGCAATAAATCACTGAGTATACAAACTTCTTACACAAAATGTATTGTGACATTTAAATACGATCAAGGGCTTTGTAACAGCACTTCTGTCTTCAATCTAAAACATCACAACAGTATTTCTTTTGAGTCAAACATTAAAATAACATATCAGAATCACATAAAAAATAATACAACAAAATTATGGAAAAAAGTGTCCTCCCTGATTATCAAGTTCTGAATGCTAAATTTCCAAATTCAATTACTTCCAAATTCAAAATTTTGCATCACACTGAATTTTTAACCAGTCATTTTGTGGACTTGAGAAAAAAAATGATATGCTAATATTACTTTCGGGTTAAAAATAATCATCAAAACAATGCAATTTGCACCCCACATCGAAGGAGAAATTGAAAGAAAGAAATGAACAGAAAATTCTCCTCAGCTTTTGCTCTTACAGGCGATCACCCTTCCTGACAGTAGATACGGTAGATAGAAGCCAGTGAACATTAATAATGGGCCAGGATCCTGACTGGACAAGAATACCATTGCTGATTTTCAGAAGAGTTTTCAAGCTACTTTATCAGTGCATGAATAAGAACGCTGCAAGGCATGTGACTAACCAAACACACAGCAAAGTAAAATGGCAAAGGCCTCCAAATGCACTCTGTTGCTGCATCGACATGCATTAACTGTTTTTTGTGCAACATGGTTAATTGGTAAAACTACCTATGCCTTGAAGACCTCTTAGTACCATACAGCTCTCAAAGCTTCTTTACAGTAAGAAGACTGTAGTCAGCCCAAGTGTATTATTGAGCTTCACCACAGTAATAAATGCTGATTAACATGAATTAAGATCCTCCAGGCAAAATAGGACTCCAGTTTACATAAAAACATACGAGTAGGAGGATGCCAGTTGGCCCTTTGAGCCTGCTTCACCATTCAATATGATCATGGCTGATCATCCAACTTTGCTGTATCCTGTTCCCACTTTAGCCTCACCTTTTGATTCCTTTAGCACTAAGAACAACCATATCTAACTCCTTCTTGAAAACAGTCAATTTTGGCCTCAACCACTCTCTGTGACAGAGAATTCCACAGGCTCATCAATCTCTAGGTGAAGAAATTTCTCCTCAGCTCAGTCCTAAGGGGCCTACCCAATATCTTTTAGACTGTGACCCCTGAATGTAGACGCCACCGTCATATGGAGCATCCACCCTGCATTTACCTTGTCTAGTCCTGTGAGAATTTTATAGGTTTCGATGAAACCTCCTTCATTCTTCTGAACTCCTGTGAATATAATTCTAACTGATCCAGCCTCACTTCACGAGCAAGTCCTGCCATCCCAGGAATCAGTACAGTAAAGCTCTGTTGCACTCCCTCCTCAGGTACAACCTAGTCTGCGGTAGAAATGCATCACAGGTAAAGATCTCAACATCAAGTAGGTACCCTCAAACTCTAGTCTCTTCTTAGCAAGAACTTTGATTTCAGAATGCCATAAAGTCATAGAGCAAAGGAGGAGGCCATTCTGCCCATAATACTAATGCTAAGTTTATGCTTCTAACTCATCCTGTCCATACAGGACATCGCTGCAGGAGTTTCTCAGGGTACTGTCTGAGGCTCAACCAACTTCATTTGCTTCATCAAGGGCCTTCCTTCCTTCATAAGGACAGGAGATGGGGATGTTTGCTGAAGATTGCATGATATTCAGCACCATTCACAACCCCTCAGATACTGAAACTGTCTATGATCAAATGCAACCAGATAGACAATATCCAAGTTTCGGCTGACAAATGACAAGTAATATTCATGCCACATGAGTACCAGACAATGACTACCTCCAATAAGAAATAATCTAACCATTGTCCCATGACACTAAAGGCACTAGCCCCAGTGAGTTAACATCTTGGGAGGTACCACTGACCAGAAACTGAACTGAGATATCTGTGTAAATGCTTTGGATACAAGAGTAGGTCAGTAGTTACAAATCCTGTGGCAAATAACTCACCTCCTGACTCTCAAAAGTCTGTCCAATATTTAAAAGGCACAAATCAGAAGTGTGATGGAATACTCCCCACTTGCCTGGATGAGTGTAGATCCAACAACACTCAAAAACAAAACAGAAAAACTTTATTTTCACCATACCCACAAGCATCCACTTCCTCAACCACCACCACCACACAGTAGTAGCAGTCAACATTCGCCCTAAGCTGTACAGCCACTCCGAGGGTCCACGCATGCCTCAGACGGCACATTCCAAACCCATGACCACTACTATCTGGAAGGATAAGGGTAGCAGGTACATTTGAAAAACCACAACCTGAAAACTCCCCAGCCACTCATCATCCTGGCTTGGAAATATATTGTCATTGCTTCAGTGTTGTTTATCAAAATCCTGGAACTCCTTTTCCAATAGCTCTGTGGGTGTACCTACACCAGAGGAAAACAGCGATTCAAGAAGGCAGCTCACTACCTCATTCTCAAGGGCAACTGGGGTGGGCAATAAATTCTGGCCAGCCAGCGAAGTTACATTGAATAGACTGAAAGATACTCACCAGCCTGACATGTAGCTGCTGACGGAGCATTTGGCCTTGTGGGATTGGAGGTTGTTGTTTGTATTGGGCAGGTTTGTAAAGTGATGGATCCATCATTCCACCCATAGGGGGCATCACTGTGCTGTACGGTGGTCGGTTCTGCACCATTTTAGAGAACGGAGGCCGCACAGATCTGTATGGAATTGTATCTAATCTGGGTCCACCTAAATAAAACAAACATAGGTTAAAACATACAACATTATTTTTACTTTTAATGCCTTGCTGCTTGCATATGAACTTCAACAAGTAAGCACCAAATGATAAGATGATGAAAAAACTGTTTGTATTTGAATACCGAACCCAAGAATTAGCATTAGTTCACCATCAGCCTACACAGGCACAATGTTCAAGAGATCACCTTGAAAGTCCTAGAGCTGTTTTATACTAAATGCAATTCTATGTAAAAGATGTAAACTTAATTTATCACTCTTTTTGATATGTTAGTTGGTGCCAGCCCGATAAAAGCTTTTCACTAATCAGATGAATAGAGAATCATCAAAACAGCAAGCAAAAATTTAATGATGAGCCTACAATTTATGGGTGTCCAATCTAATGAAAGCCAGCTTGATATTTTTCAATGCCTGTTACAGTCGGAGAAACATACCCCTGCTGCTGCTAACAATAACACTTACAAGAACACCTACAAATACAAACTCTGCTTTATTCCACTATGATGCCTTGATTTGTGTTGTTTTTTTCTCATGCTTCAAAGTGCTCAGAATCAAAGATAACCTGGATAATTTTATCCTTTGGATATACAAGTGTAGGATAAAGAGCTTTTCTTGCTCTCCAACTCTCCCAAACAGCAAAAAGGGCACATTGGCGTAAAAACAAATGAAGATTTGTTTTTTACAGTGCAAACCTCTAACTTTAAAAGTGGATGTTTACCTAGGTTTTAAGTAATTCCTTCTTGAACTATCACAGTAAACAGGGGAATTGCTATCTTGCTGTGCTTTTACTGTAGTCTGAAAGCATTTCAGTTAGTCCCCAAAAAGGCAATGATTCTTCGAGATTTATCAACAAACATGAATACAAGAGGACAGCAGTATTCAGCACTGCATTCTAAGGAGATTTTTCTAGTATAGTGAAATGACTCATTTAGGGATTGCTGAAGTTCATGTTTCCACAAACAATGCCCACTTAGCATAAATACCATAGTTAATAAGGTACCATAATTAATGTCCATCACTTGACTGCAACTACACAATTTAAAAAAAACCTGAAATGAACTTCATCAATTAAGGTATGAAGTGGTTTTGCACCTTGCAGTATCATGGTTCCTTTGCTTACCTGCTGGTAAAGGCTGGTTCTGTGCATATATCCCTACACTAGGCTGTCCATATGGAAGTCTAGTATAGTGGTTACTTGTCTGATGCGGGATGAGATCAGCAGGAACACCACCACCATAGGGAGGCACTCTGTGCGCACTGGAAGGCAAATCCAACTAATCAAAGACAAAGAAAAAAACATTTTTAGACTTTCTGCAAAATTACCAATAGCTACTGATCAGCGGTTTTCAAAGAAAACAGAATTCTCAAAACACTGAAAAATCTTTCCTAATGGCATTGTTGCTCTACCTACAGCACATTGCCTGTAGTGGTTCAAGATGACAGTTGTCAAGGACAATTAGGGACATGCAATAAACGGTGGCCCAGCCACCAACACCCCAGCCGATGAACAAATAAAAAATAATCCCAAATAATAAATCAGAATTTAATAGTTTCTTAAGCCAATGCCTTGATCATCAATAATGACTATTGTTATAATTATTTCAAATTACTGCATTAAGATTCTATAGCTGAATTACAAGCTTTATTTAAAAAGGCCCTAAACCATTTTCAGTTCTCAAATTTACAACACTTAAGATCTGCTTGAAGCCACTTCTGGTATACCCCCTTGCAGTCTTCAGTGAACCAAAGGTGAGGGGCAGCAAGGAGCAGGTAACCTTCGATTATATTCAGGAGACTTTCCTATAGAAATCCTTGTCCAGACCAACAGAAATGAGGTACAGCTAGACCTAGTTCTTGGAACTAGGTGGGCCAAGTAGATGAAGAAACAGTGGAGGAAGATTTTGGGGTCAGTAACCATTATATCATAATTTTTAGGATTATAGTGGAAAATAACATTGGCATGACTAAGAATAACCAAAAAGGCTTTGATTAGACAGCCCACTTCAATGCAGCAAGAACGGATCTGGAGTGCACAGACTGCAACCAGAAGTTGCCAAGGCAAATGGTAACTGGACAATGGGCTACCTCAGAGGAGCTGGTAACAACAATGCAGACATGGTGACTTTCTGCAGCATTTTCTATCTGTACAGATTTCCAGTATCAGCAGCTTTTTTACTTTTATTTGATAGCTCAGATACAATTAAGGTATATTCCCTCATAGGGAACTGATAGCACAAGAAAACCCAAAGCTCTCTTGATGTCAAAGGAATTTGAAATTCAGTAAAAGAAAAATTTAACTGAAAACACTGACCAGGTTTCTGTGCTGTATGATTCTATGAAAGCTTCAGCTATGACCCCTTATCCATTAGGAAGTCAGAAGTAGGGATTTTCACTGATGATTGCACAATGTTCAATGCCATTAAGAAACACCTCAGACACTGAGGCAGTCCAGGTTCATATGCAGAGAGACCTGGGTAACATCCAGACTTGGGCTGATAAGTGACAAGTGACATTCACATCACACAACTGCCAGGAAGTGCTATTACCAATAAGAAAGAGTCATTGTGCTATGATATTCGACAGCTACCAATGACCAGAAACTTACTTGGGTCAGCCATATGAATATTATGCCTGTAACATGAGGTCCAAAACTGGGAAATTTATGGCAGGTAACTCACTGCCTGATTTCCAGAGCCTATCCATTCTTGCAAGGCACAAGTCAGGAATATGATAGAGGACTCTACAATTGGGAGGTGGTGCCATAGCGGTCATATCACTGTACTAGCAATCTATAAGTCAGCCCAGGCTCTGGTGACATCGATTCAAACCCCATTATAGCATCCGATCAAGTTTAAAACCAGTTAATAAATCTAGAATATAAAGCTAGTCACAGTAAGGGTGACCAAGGACTATCATTGATTGCTGTAAATGTTCATCTGACTCACTAACATTAAGGTAAGAAAATTTGTCAGCCTTACCTGATTTGATCTACATGTGATTCCAGAACCACAATTATGTGGCTGACATAGGATAATTAGAGATGGGAAACAAATGTTAGCTCTGCCAGTGATACCAACACTTCACAAAAAGTAGTGCATGCAGTTCTGATCTCCCTGCTATAGGAATGATGTTGTGAAACTAGAAAGGGTTCAGAAAAGATTTATGAGGACGTTGCCAGGGTCGGAGGGTTTGACCTATAGGGAGTGGCTGAATAGGCTGGGACTATTTTCTCTGGACCATCAGAGGCTGAGAGGTGACCTTATAGAGGTTTATAAAATCACGAGGGGCATGGACATGATAAACAGGTAAGGTCTTTTCCCCGGGGTATGGACAGGGTAAATAGGTAAGGTCTTGTCCCCGGGGTAGGGAGTTCAAAACTAGACGGCTTCGGTTTTAGGTGAGAGAGGAATGACATAAAAGGGACCTAACGGGCAACTTTTCCACGTAGAGGGTGGTGGGTATATAGAATGAGCTGCCAGAGGAAGTGGTGGAGGCTGGTACAATTACAATGTTTAAAAGATGTCTGGATGGGTATATGAATAGGAAGGATTTACAGGGATATGGGCCAATTACTGGCAAATAGGACTAAGATTTATATAGGATGTTTGGTTGGGATGGACGAGTTGGACCAAAGGGGCTATTTCAGTGCTGTATATCTCTATGACTCTAAAAAGAAAAGCTGCAAGTTTCCTTCAAGCCATACATACCATCTTAACTTCAGACTATATCGCTATTCATCCATAGTCACTGTTCCAATAGCCTGACAGCGTGGCAGATCAAGAAGGCAGCTCACCATCACCTTCTCAAAGGCAACAAGGATAGGCCCAGCCAGCAATGCCCATGTACCACAAGTGAATGAAATAAACTCCAATCTTAAGAGCACTTGGGCAGACTCACTGCATCAGTTCAAGGTGGTGGCTCAGTATCACTTTTAAAGGGCAATTAAGGATGGACAACAAATAACAAACCAGTTCCCCCATTTCATGAAACATAAAATATAAAAAATTTATACATATATATATCACACATGTACTTAATAATATATTGAATGTTATAATAAGAGGTGTGAGCAATTTCAAAATGTTACAGTGAATCTTACCGCATTTATTGCAATTTGAAATGCGAGACCTCAACTGGGAATTAGATTCTATCTCACCTCAGATTTATTAGGAGGCAGTCGTTTCTTTCTGGGTGGTTTTTTTTTCTTCTCTTCAGTAGTATTAGGTTTTTCCAGCTTTGGTGGTTCTGACGTGTTTTTTTCCGGTTCTGGAATGACTGGCACAGGTGGCTCTTCTTCCTCTGGGGGAAGTGGCAGTGGTTCTAGATAGTAACTACGAGGCTTTGGTTTCAGATGTGTGTGATACAATAGGAGCCTGTGCTGCTCTTCAAATTTGGTCACTTTGCGATCAACACGAACTGTTCCAAACCAGCCCCAAGAAAGAGGAGCAGAGTGCTTCATCCCTTCAAACACATCCCACGGTGAAATCTTCTGTTTAGTGGAGACCTGTAGCCCCTACTCCAAAGGGAATAACAAATGTAAGCAGTTGTGATGCACATTTTTTTTTGCTTACTTGTAGAATTAAATGTTTATCTTCCTCTTGTTAGCTGAGTCATTTAAAATCTTTAACAAAGAAAGTTTAAGGGTTATCTGAGATTTACTTTATTGACAAATCTAGAATGTCATAATATCCAAGCTATCTAAAAACTCCCTCCCTCCATCTTACATCACATTTTACTTCATTAGAACAAAATAAAATAAAATCCTTAAAAAAAATGGTCAGTTTGTTGCAGGATACCTTAGTCTAGTTTCAAGCAAACTTTAAACTCTCACTTTATGAGGGAATATCAGCACCCGTAGGTAATCAAGTACTTGCCTCTTTCTTGAATATTGAATCAAAACCAGCAATTTTGTTTCCTTTGGTATCAATTAGAGAGCCTTGGGGTTCACAAGTGATGACATCTCTTGTCTGTTTGGGAAGTGGCAACAACTGTCTCACCTTCTCTAAGCTTTCTGATTGTCGGTCCCCAAGCTCTTTCTAGGCCAATTAGAACGAACATAAAAAAAAAATAGAGGGGAGAAATAAAAGGAGATATAACCATTTTTACTTTGATGCACTGGACAACACCGCTCAACAGTGAAAAGAAAAACTATGAATTCTTAAGTCTGAAATTCCATTCCGCAATTGCTCCTGACCAAAAGTGCTGCTCACAAGGAGTGTTATTCAGGAAATCATAGCTTTGGCTTTACATCATTTCATTAAAAAGGACAGAAAATCAAGATCTGCAATCTTGACTAACACTCCTTGATGCAAACATTTGATTAAGGAATCAAAGCAAAGGAAATTAAAATTTCAAACTCATCCAAATACCTAAATATACGGTTTTACAAATGCCAATTCATCAGTTATGCATGATTAGCATTTTTGTCACACCACCATATCTCTAGATTTTTCTTAGTGTCACTGCAGCAGAAATGGGTCACTTTGTAAAGTGCTCTGCCAATTGCAGGGTGCAGGCTTTTCTCCACTGTATGAAACAGCGAATTTCTTACCCCTTTCACACAAAGGATAAACAGTTCTACCCTGAGTTTCTTTATAAGGTTCATGTAGGCTTTTTTGTTCTCCTCCATAGTGCCCTAGAAAAACGGGGATCAAGCAAAAATCACTGGCAAGTAATGGATCCAAAGGCACTTGGATATCTGTTTGTAGCATGTAGGTACAGATTTGAAGACTTGATTGCAAGACGCCCATCAGCTGCTTCAGTCAGGGAATGATAAATAAATACCACATTTGGAGTGTATTATTACTTTGTTACTTTGAGACCGGAGACAAGATTATACTTTTTCCCATTGAAAGTGCACAACCCAGAGGAATAAATTTAATTTAAAGTTTTGAGAAGATTTGTAGCTCAGGTTGTGGATGATGTTGTAGACTTGCTCGCCGAGCCGGTGTGTTTGATTGCAGTGTTTTGTCACCCTGCTAGGTAACATTGTCAGTGTGCCTCCGGTGAAGCGTCAGTGTTCTGTCCCACTTGGTGTTTATATGCCTTGGTTTGTAAGGGTGGTTGGCATCACTTCCGGTTCTGTTTTTCAGTGGTTTGTATATTGGGTCCAGATCGAAGTGTTTGTTGACGGAGTTCCGGTTGGAATGCCCGGCCTCCAGGAATTCCCTGGCATGTTGCTGTTTGGCCTGTGCTATTATGAATGTGTTGTTTCAGTTGAATTCATGTCCATCTTTGTCCGCATGTATTGAGACCAGCGAGAATTGGTCATGTCTCTTGGTTGGCTTCTTGGTGTTCATGTATCCTTATTGTCAGCTTTCTTCCAGTTTGGCCTATGTAATGTTTCTCACAGTCCTCGCATGGTATTCTGTATATTACGCTATCTAATTGCTTGTGGGTGTGGGATCATCTACATTCGTCAGTAGCTATCGCAGGGTTGTTGTTGGTTTGTGTGTTACCCTGATACCTAGGGGTCCAGGTAGGCTTGTGGTCATCTCTGATATATGGTAGGGTAACTAGTGTGTCTGGCCGTGTTGTGGTCTGTCACGGAGGTAACAGTGGATTGTGCTTTTCGGATAACCATTCCTTTTAAAAACGCCATACAAGTGCTCCTGTTCTGCTTTGCGCAATTCCAGGTTGCTGCAGTTTGTTGCGGCTCGTTTGGTTAATGTCCTGATGCAGCTCCATTTATGGGCGTTGGGGTGGTTGCTGGTGTAATTAAATATCCGGTCTATATGTGTGGTTTTTCCGCATATGCTAGTCTGGAGTTCACTGTTGTTTTTAAGTTCCACCATTGTGCCTAGGAAGGGTAGTTGGTCAAGAAGAACAGAACCATCATCCACTACACCTCCTAGACATAATGGCGGAACGTAAAAACAACAGGGAACTCCAGACTAGCATATGCAGAAAGACCACACATACAGACCAGATACTTAAATTACACCAGCAACCATAAACGAAGCTGCATCAGCACATTATTCAAATGAGCCACAACACACTGCAGCAACCCTGTTCTGTGCAAAGCAGAACAGGAGCACTTATATGGCGTTTTTAAAAGGAACGGATACCCTAAATGCATATTTCACCCTTACCCCCACGACAGACGACACAACATGACCAGATACACTAGTCACCATACTGTACATCAGGGACATATCAGAGATGACCACAAGACTACTGAGACCCCGAAGTATCAGGGTAGCCCACAACCACTCTACAACAGCTACTGACGAACATAGATGATCCCCTAACTAGAACCAATAAAACTAATGTAATATACAAAATACTATGCAGGGACTGAGAGAAACATTACATAGGCCAAACTAGAAGAAAACTGACAGTAAGGATAGATGAAAACCAACTAGCCATGAGACACAGCCAATTCTCACTGGTCTCAGTACACACGGACAAAGGAAGACACGAATTTGACTGGGACAACACATCCATAATAGCACAAGCCAAACACAGATATGCCAGGGAATTCCTGGAGGCCTGGCATTCCAATTGGAACTCCATCAACAAAACATTGAACTGGACTAGATATACAAACCACTGAAAAACAGAACCGAAAGTAATACCAACCATCCCAGCAAACCGAGGCGTATGAATAATAAGTGGGACAGAACATCAACGCTTCACCGGAGGCGCATTGATGGTATTACCTAGCAGGGTGACAAAAATGTCTGCAATCAAACACACCGGCTTGGCGAGCAAGTCTACAACCCCAATAAATTTAATTGCCATAGACATCAGAAGGACTTAAGTCATATCAGTCAAGCTGCACCTTAAATTATGTATCCAGTTCAAGTCACTAAGGGACAAAGTCTGGAGGTGATTCAAAGAAGATGACCACAATTAACCTATTACCTAAATCTAAGTGAAGCCAAAGCTGGCATTTCCAGAAAAGAATGTGGGTATACAGAATACAGAAAGATTGCAGAAATTGGTTTGTGTATCAATGGAAGGAGGTGCTTTTTAAACTTTTATAAATACATACAAATACAAATTAAACCAGTGGATCTAAAGTACTGGTTAAACCAGCAAAGCAAAATTTCAGTTTGTCATACATCAGACTGAAAAACATGACACAGATTTAGAGAGTAATAGAGCTAACACTGTCAAATCTCTGCTGTGAGAGTACTGAAGGTTGTTGTCAATGAAGGAGGAAAGGTTGACTTGATTTCTTTATCAGTAGCAATCTTGTGTAAATTTTCTTTACCATTTCTACAAGGAACAAAGGATAAACAGTTTTACCCTGAGTTTCTTTACAAGATTCATGTAGGCTCTTTTGTTCTCCTCCATACTGCCCTGCGAGATGCTTGACATATCCGCTGCCAGAGTTCCATTAACCAAAACACTGAGCATATCCAAGACTGTAGTGAACAGCTCACTGGGAAACAAGACAGTCCTTTACTCTTAGGAACATTTCATAGCAATACATATACACAATGTTAGCTCCAAATGAGCTTGGCACACGAACACCAACAGTTACAAGTAAGAAATTAAGGTTAAGAATTCAAGACATGTTTTCTCCTTTGTTTTTAAATTTTTAAAACTAACGATAGAAAACTAAACTCCAGCAAACCACAAATAATTCAGCAATCAAACAATCCTCACAGCTGAGAACATCTTGGCTTGTATAACTCACCTAATCACAAATTAAACTTGCTGAATCATCACTGAAGCTCTGCATGCAAACTTGAAACTGTACTGATGGCAATTATTTCACAGTTTAAGTAAACAAACTGACCACTATGCTTTATAGTAAGAACAAGAACATACTGTTTACTGGAAATCTGAAATAAAACCAAATATTTAAATACTCAGCAGTCCTAGCATCATCTGTGGAGAGAGAAACAGAGTTAATGATTTGAACTTCCTCAGTGCTATGAGGGATCAGTAATCTGAAAATACTCATTCTGTTTCTCTTATCACTGAGGCGGCCACACTTGTTGAATATTTCCAGCCATTTCTTACTGCATGGAAGCTCTGCATACAACATCCTTAAAGTGCATGCAGAATGCAGCACAGCACAGATACCAGTCCACAAGTTATTGCAGAGAAGTCAGAGAATTGTATGGTTTTGTTATTTACCACACTACTGATAAGGACAGGAGGATCAGCAGCTGCATTGCTGGAAGCTTCAACAAAAAAACATTTGTAACTATGGTGCATACTTGTTGGACTGCATGTCAACTGTTCCACTGCTAATTATGTCCAAGAGAAGAACAGCCCACTCAGTGGTGCCCTGTGTGCTACGCTGGACAGTATCGAACATCCCACCCACCTGCGAAGTAAATCAGAAACAAAAACACACAATTAGTGATCATCCTTTCAAAAATCTATTTGCCCTCAGCACTAAATTTAATCAAACCATAGGTTCAATAGATTCTAAAACTAAACACTTGACTGAAGGCAATTAGAAGATTATGGGGAGGTGATAGTTTAGTGGTACTATTGCTGGACTGTTAATCTGACACCCAGGTAATGCTCTTGGGACCGAAGTCTGAATCCCGCCACAGCAAACGGTGGAACTTGAATTCAATAAAAAAATCTGGAATTAAGAATCTAGTGATGGCCATGAAGCCACTGTCAATTGTCAGAAAAACCCATTTGCTTCACTAATATCCTTTAGGAAAGGAAACTGCCACCTTTACTTGATCTGGACTACATGTGGCTCCAGATCCATAGCAGCATGGTTGACTCTTAACTGCTCTCTGGGATGGACAATAAATACTGGCCTAGCCAGCAGTGCCCTCACCCATGAGTGAAATTTAAAAAACTGGCTCAATTTCCAAAGGTAAACTTTGCCAGTTACTGAGTGAGAAATATTCAGAGGACCACAGTAAATGACCAGCTAGCCTGTCATTAACTTGACAGAAAATGTTGATCTAACCCTGGAGGCCAATAATACATCCAAATCAATTTTAAATAATCCTTCAATCAACCAACGTTTTCATTAGTAACAGCTTGAACTGAAAGTAGCTTGAAACTTAACCGCAATCTATTCTGAAACGTGGAAGTTATAGCCGTAAATTAAGCATATATTAATTTAAAAGGCTAAAATAAACCCCAGGCCAATGGAAAAGACATTATACCAATACAATGTAAACTGAACTGAAATTTGAGCAAAGGGCTCTAACTTGAGCCAAGTGTTTTCCTGCTCCTATGATGCTACTTGACCTGCTGTGTTCATCCAGCCCCATGCTTGTTATCTCTCATCCTTGGTACAACACAGTTTTCTGAAGTAGAGGCAGATACAGCATCGATTTATTTAGTATCATTTCATTAATGCCTGCTACATAATAGGATTTTTCAATGCAGCACTTTTGACACACTGAAAACATAGAGAAGTGTTAAATCACATGCAATGACCTAATGCCAACTTGGATGATGCAATATCACGTTCAAGCTAACAGCCATTGTTCTTTACTTGTTTAGAACATAATATATGGAATTCATTAAAAGAAATACAAAAGAGACAAAGACTGCTCATTCTTGTAACTTGAGTTTGTAGTAAAGAGGGAACTAAAAGTTAAAGTTAAAGTTGAAGTGATCTATAGCAACAGAAAAAAAGGTTCTTTAGCCCACTGAGTCTGCGCTAGTCAAAACAAGCACCAAATTATTTTAAGACAGATAATAAGAACTGCCGATGGGATAACACAGTGTAGAGCTGGAGGAACATAGCAGGCCAGGCAGCATCAGAGGAGCAGGAAAGCTGACGTTTTGGGTCAGAACTCTTTTTCAGACCCTTTCTGAAGAAGGGTCCCAACCAAAATGTCAGCTTTCCTGCTGCCTGGCCTGCTGTGTTCCTCCAGCTCCAAACTATTTTAATCCCATTTTTCGGCACTTGGCTCATAGACTTCTATGCCTGGGCATGGTAAGCGTACATCTGCCGCTACCATCCTTACAGACAGATAGTTCCAGGTTCTCACCATGCTTGGATGATTATTCCACCCCACACCCCCTCACATCCCATTTAAACCTCCTGCCCCTTACCTTAAATCAATGCCCACTGGTCACGGATCTCTCCACCAGGGCAAATGTTTCTTCCTGCCTACCCTATCAATGCCCCTCAGAATTTTATGTATCTCAATCATGGCCCTTTCAGTCTTGTCTGTTTCAAGGAAAACAACTCTAGTCTATCCAATCTCTCTTAGTAAGCAAAACTCCCAGGCCAGAAACATCCTGGAATATTTCCTCTGTCCCCTCACTGGTGCAATCACATTTCTTCTGTATCGTGTTCTTGCACTGAACAAAGAACAGTAGAGCAAGAACAAGTCCTTCAGATCACCAAGCCTACAACAAGACATGATGCCATTCTAAACTAAAACCTTTTGCCTCTACATGGTCTGTATCACTATTTCCAGCCTATTCCTGTATCTGTCAAGATGCCTATTGCTACTGTATCCGCTTCCATTGATATTGTTATGATTTTGGATTTTCTACATTTTTTTTAAAGAAAATTAATGCATTTTAAGTATTAGGTTTCAAAGCAATGCACAGAGACAAAAGATGGTTAAAAATATCTTTGTACTCTGATAAATACTTTAAAGACAATATGCACTCTACAGGGACCACTGAATACGTCATTCCCTGGGACAGGGCACGTATTGCCTTGCAGAAGTCTTCCCATCAGGTTGTGAACAAGGAGATTTCAATGTTAAAATACAAAATGAAGTTCTTTCCTTCCAATCAAAATGACACAATTATTGTGTAAATAAGTTTAAGGAAAACAAAACTGAGAAAGAGAAGGAAGGAGAAATGAAATGAAAGAAGCAATGCCCAAATGTAAACTGGAGGGAAAGGATCAAAGAGACACCACTCTGGCTGTAAGGCAAAATATTTAAAATTAATTTTTCCTCAAACAAGCCTTACAAGATTTAAGCGGAGTTTCAGGGCTTCATGCATCATCTGTTTGGCTTTGCAATCATCCTGGTACTGATCTTCACGCCAATTTGTTACAATCTGAGAAGAGAAAACAATATGGTTGTTGAATTTATCTGCTGGTAATCGGTTAGCTAGTGCCATTCTTTCTACAAATTAACCTTCTGTTGGACAGACACTGTCAAGTGGACACTCATTTCAGCAGGGAGTTACAACTGATGCATTTCAAGACGTCAATAAAATTTCCAGAAGCACGTAGAAGTATTTGAGGGTTAAAATGCAACTTTCAGACAAGAATATTGAGCTAAATTCTTTAAACCCTTCACATAACCTTTAATTTTTTAAAATAACCTTTAATTTCACTCTGCAATACTGGAAACGCCATCAGCACTAAAACTGATATATTTCTTCAAGGTTTGAAAAGAATCACACTTCAAATCTAATCAAAGTCCAGTGAGTAGAGATAGTATTTGTGCAGTTATACAAATCAGTAAAATGCTAATTTCAAAATCCTATTCTGTATTTCAGTTAACTCACATCAGAGTGATGCTATAAATCAGAAACAAAAATAGAGGTTGCTGGGAAAGCTCAGCAGGTCTGGCAGCATCTGTGAAGTGAAATCAGAGTTAACGTTTCAAGTCTGGTGACCTTCCTTGGAACTGAAGGAGGATTACCGGACCCGAAACGTTAGCTCTGGTTTCTCTTCACAGATGCTGCCAGACCTGCTGAGCTTTTACAGCAATCTCTATTTTTTTACACCAGAATGAGGAAGATTTTATATTTGAGCTCACTAGCCCCTGATATGGATAAAAAAACCTGGATAAGTACACAAGGTTTAGACTCTTGATCAGTGTCCTGTTGGAAAGTGCATTTGTTTGGACACTGGGTGAAGCCAAAATTTGTCTTAGCTGCATTCCATTCTACAGTTACTCCATTTTTATGTATGAGCCAAAAACTGACAGTCGTAAGTCACATGACACCAGGTTATAGTCCAGGTTTATTTGAAATCACAAGCTTTCCGAGCGTAGTCCCTTCGGCAGGTGAATTGGGAGAGAAGCAGACACAGAATTTAAAGACAGAGAGATCAAAAGATCATACATAAAAATTGGTTGAGGCAGCAGGTGCGGCTGGAGCTCATGCAACATTTCCATCAAACAGAATGTTTTCAGGAGCAGATAATCAACAAAACAGGAGACAAACTCCTTCAATTTGTAAGACAAAATAAGATTCTAAATTTGTTACATCCAGCATAGGAAACAGCTGTTGTATTATGTTTATGTTGGTGTTCAGTTCCTTGACAGCAGATGACAGGATGCAACATTTTTGAATCACAACAGGCCTTTAAGAGATATTACACTCCAGTACCAAGCATTAGAGCACAAGGACCCTTGTTGTCCAAAATGACATGATTGTAAGGTCCTTGTTTTTTGTTTAAAAAAAAGACCTGCTTTTATGGTATTACATTATAAAACACCACTTGCCTTTAACAGTACACTAGCAGCTTTAATATGCAGTTTTACATTAAGGAGAACAAATTCAGGTTTTTCAATGTATCCTAGTAACTTAAGTCCCTCATCCCCAAGACCATTCTTGTAACTTTTGTTCTGTGCCTCTCTCTTTCTGAAACGGACCAGTAATCCAGTAATGAATACAACTTTCCACCCGAGACTGAACTAACATTTTATAAAGTTTCAACGTAATATCTCATTTGTGTACTTGATATCTCTATTTATAAAACCCAGGATGCTATCTTGCCTTGCCACACTCAACAATTTGTGTGTGTGTCCCTGGATCTCTGTTCCTCAACCCCCATTGGAATGGTTACCTTGCCCTTTTTAACGAGTTGTATCTTTTATTGCTTCTCTTTGTTCAAAATGTATCATTTTTCACTTTATCACTTGTCCACCCATTTCATCAGCTGATCTACATTCTCTTGAATGTCTGTCAGTATCCTCAGCATAGTTCCAGGTACAGTTAAGTTTGAAGTTGTCTACAATTGTGCCTTCTCCACCAAGGCTAGGTTATCAAGATATTTTAAAATACCTAGTACAGACACTTGAGAATCCTGCCATATGCCTTCCACTAATCAAACAAATCAGAGGCCAACCAAGTGGAAACGTGGAGACCGCTTTGTGGAACACTACGCTCGGTTCGTGACAAATGGCTGCACCTTCCAGTGGCGAACCACTTCAACTCCCCCTCCCACTCCTTGGACGACATGCCCATCCTAGGCCTCCTCCAGTGCCATAACGATGCCACCCGAAGGCTGCAGGAACAGTATCTCATATTTTGCTTGGGAACCCTGCAGCCCAACGGTCTCAATGTGGACTTCACAAGCTTCAAAATCTCGCCACTTCCAGCCTCATCCCAAAACCAGGCCGGCTCGTCCCCGCCTCCTTGACCTGTCAAGTCTTTTCTCCCACCTATCCGCTCCTCCCACCTCACTGACCAACCCCCACACCCACTTCCTACCTACTAGCCTCATCCCCGCCTCCTTGACCCGTCCGGCTTCCCTCAACTGACCAACCCCCATCCCAACTCCCTACCTACACTCACCTTTACTGGCTCCATTCCCGCCTCCTTGACCTGTGTGTTCTCTCCACCTATCTGCTCCTTTATCCACCTTCCATCATTGCCTCCCCCCTCTCAATTTATTTCAGAGTCCCCTTTCCCTGCCCCATTTCTGAAGAAGGATCCAGACCCGAAACGTCAGCTTTCCTGCTCCACTGATGCTGCCTGGCCTGCTGCGTTCATCCAGCTCTACACCTTGATATCTCAGATTCTCCAGCATCAGCAGTTTCCACTATCTCTTACACTGTTTCTTTATGTTGTCTTCTCATATGGGGCGGCACGGTGGCTCAGTGGTTAGCACTGCTGCCTTACAGCACCAGGAACCCGGGATTAAATCCACCCTTAGGTGACTGTCTGTGTGGACTTTGCATATTCTCCCCGTGTCTGTATGGGTTTTTTCAGGGTGCTCCGGTTTCCTCCCACAGTCCAAAGATGTGCAGGTCAGGTGGGTTGGCCATGCTAAATTGCCCATAGTGTTCAGGGATGTGTAGGTTAGGTGCTCTGAGGGCCAGTGTGGACTTGTTGGGCAGAAGAGTCTGTTTCCACACTGTAGAGAATCTATGATATCAACTGGAGTGATAGAAATGGTTCTCCAAATGGCTTCACTGCCTGACTGAAGCAGGATGCACTTGCTTTTTTTTTGCGAATGTCACAGAGTAAGACTAAGGAAGTCATACTGCAAAAAGTAAGGTCTTTGGTGAGAATACAGCTGGTATACTACATGCAACTTGGTTTCTTTAATGAAGGAAGGATATGTTTGCAAAAAGACTCCATTAGATTGTTCCTTGGAATGAGAGGGCTGTGCTATATGGTGAAATTGAGTACAATGGGCCCATATTTTCCAGAGTTGAAATTGAGAGGTGATCTCATTAATTTGCATAAAATTATTAAGACACCTAAACAGGGCAGATGCCAGGAGGCTGCTTCCGAGAGGTGCACTATGAGATCAGGATAAGAGGTTGACAATTTAGGGTTGCGGTGAGAAGAAATGTGCTCATTCAAAGGGTACTGAATCTATGGAAATGCCTGTTCCAAAGGGCTGTGGATGCTGAGTCACTGAGCAGAGTCATGACTGAAGTCATGAGGTTTTTAAACAAAAAGTAAATCAAGGGATTTAGGAATAGTGCAGAAAAGGGTAGTTGAGACAGCAGATCAGCAATGGTCTTATTCAATAGCAAAGCAAACTCGTGAGGTCTGTATGAACTACCCACGCGACTATTTGTTTTTTTAATATCCAGAAGTGATTTCTTTTCTGTCACCAAATCAGCTGCCAATTTATGTTCTTTTGCCTTCATTGTTGTCCAGGTGGAAATTATATTGATGTGAATGAGAATTTAGCTGGCCAATGTTTCACAGCATAACAGCTGCTGATGTTACTTATTGATTCTTGGCTGTGCAGAGTAGCCAAAGTAATGGATGGTTGTCAGTTATGGAACTGTATTTCAAAAGAAAAATGCCCAAAATTAATAACAGCAGACAAGGAGAAGAAGGTAACTTTCACAAAAAAACTCTGATAGCTCCAATATGATTCTACAGTACTTGGTATTATAGTGTTTTTCGATCTACCTGGGCAAACCAATTTAAAGTAATTTCCCTCAAATTGATTTATTTAATGTTGAATCAGAATAGTTCAGGTGACAGAGCATCTATTAGAAAGATAAAAGCAACACATTTCAAATCCTTGTTTCGTTCCTTAAAAGTTTTTAAGTTGGCATAGCTGGTAGCATCTAGACTCTAAGTCAAAAGCATGGAAGTCCTACTTCAAGATTTCAGTGCATAATTTAAGCTGATTTTGGTCAGAGTCATGCAGCATAGATACAATGCTCAACCAATCGATCATCAGTTCCAAAGTGCCACAGCAAAAAATCATAATGATCTTCTCAGAAGACAGACAAGGGATACTACCAATAAGGCAGCCGTCGTCATCCAGTACTTTCCAGGAGCGGAGAAACTACGCCATGGTTTTCAACACTCTTCAACACATTATCAATGACCATGAGCACCTTGCCAAAATCTTCCCTAGAGCTCTACTTCTTGCCTTCAAGCTACCGCCAAACCTTAAACAGATCACTGTTCACAGCCAACTAGCCAGCCTTCAGGACAACATCGACCACAACACCACACAACCCTGCCATGGCAAGCTCTGTAAGACATGTCAGATCATCAACCTGAATACTAATATCACGTGGGAACACCCATCCAATCATGCACAACAGATACTCATGTGACTCGGCCTACGTTGCCTATCCCATACGCAGCAGGCAAGGATGCCCTAGGGCATGGTATACTGGCAAAACCATGCAGACACTATGGCAATGGATGAATGGACACTGTGCAACAATTGCCAGACATGGATGCTCACTCCCAGTGGGGGAAACAGTTCAGCGGTCAAGAACATTTGGCTTTGGATCTTTGAGTAAATGTACTTCAAGACAGACTTCAGGATACATAACAACGCAGAGTTGGCGAGCCAAGGCTGATAGCCAGATTTGGTACCCATGCGGACGGCTTCAAATTGGATCTTGGGTTTATGCTGCACTACAAGCGACCACACCACATGATACGCTCACTATGCCCCCACCTCCACCCCCACCATCATGTGCGTGCGCTCACTCATACACACACACACAAACACAAACATTTTCTATCTCTCTC
Organism: Ginglymostoma cirratum; assembly: GCA_024137785.1. NCBI lineage: Eukaryota > Metazoa > Chordata > Chondrichthyes > Orectolobiformes > Ginglymostomatidae > Ginglymostoma > Ginglymostoma cirratum. Next base: position 31,766,888 of record JAHRHZ010000016.1, on the reverse strand, counting down.
TTTCTCTCTCTCTCCCTCCCTCCCTCTGTCTCTCTCACATGCATGTGCGCGCGCGCACACACACACACACACACACACACACACACAAATATATGGGGCGAATTTGCATTTGCAGATTTGTAATTGAAGATACATTTTATTTTGTTCAAAAAGCACATAATTTGTAGACAGTCAATGCAGCATTTTAAAAATTCCTACTTTGGAAATAAAACCAGTTGGTACACAGCCAGATTGTAAACAAGGCCTCACACTTACAATGCATTGTCTTACCTGGGATGTCACCTCTGGTATACTGAGGGAACTAATAAAACCTTAAGTTATATCAAGGCAGTGACTTGAAAAAAAATCTTGAATTTGCATATCAATCCTTTCTAATTGAATAAAGATCTAACAGCCATCTTAGGTCTATTTAACATATTTACATCACTTCTATGACCCTTCAATCTTTTGCTTACAAATTCAGTGTCTGATCCCACCTCTCTCACCGACACCTGGAGGAGGAGTGAGTTTGCACCTACCAATAAACCTGTTGGACTATAACTTGGTCGTGTGATTCTTGACCTTTGTTCACTTCAGTCCAACACCAGCACCCGCACATCATGCAGCATAGAGACAGGTCCGCAATGTCTATGCCGACCAACAAATACCAAACTACACTAATTGCATTTACCTGCACTTGGTCCATAGCCTACAATGCTTTGGTGTCTTAAATGTTGAGAGTACCTGCCTACATCACCCTCACAGGCACATGTTCAATGTAAAAAAAAAATTCTCAGGTCTCCTCTCAACCATCCACTCTTCACCTTAAACTTATTGACACTGGTCTTGGATATGACTACCACAGGGAAGAAATATTGACAATCTACTATGTCTATACCTCCCATACTTTTGTATACCTCAGTGAAATGCCTCCCTCAGCCTCCTCTGCTCCAAGGAAAACAAACCCACCCCCATCCAGTCTCTCCTCATAACTAAGTCTTTTCATCCTGGTGAATCTCCTCTGCATGGTCTCCAGTCAATTCACATTCCTCCGATAGTGGTGATCAAAACGACACAATATTCCATCTGTGGCTTAACCAATGTTTTATAAAAATTTGTAACAAGACTGCCTTGCTCCTATATCCTAAACCCTGGCTAATGAAAGCAAGCATCCCATATGCCTTCTTCACCACCCTGTCTACCTGTTCTGACACCTTTACAGACTTATACACCAAGGTCCCTTTGTTGCTCAGTAGTCCCTAACATTCACTGTGTTTATCCTTCTTTTACTGGACATCATAAAATGCATTACATCACATTCATCTGCATTAAATTCAATGTGACATTGCACGGCCCAATTTAACAACTGATCAACAGCAGACTGCAGCATGACACTATCCTCCTCACTATCAACACCACCACACCAATTTTCACGTTCATGTCATCTGCAAACTTACTTATTACATCTTGCACATTCACATCCGATTTCTTTTGCCTTTTTCTTAACACTGACAGTATTCAAAGAGGAGCAGGGGAGCTCTCTCAGTGGCCTGGCCAATGTTTGTTCCTCAGGTTAGACCAGATTCGAAGAGATGATCTGGTCATTTACATCATTACTGTTTTGGGAGCTTACTGTGCACTAAATGGCTGCTATGGTTCTTAAATTACAATACTGACAACATTTCAAAACAAAGAAAACACTTGCACTTATATTGTACTTTTTGATCGTGAATGAAATTACTGTACAGCCAACTAAGTACCTTTGAAGCATAGTTGTTGTCGTATTGTAGAAAAGTACTTCATTGGCTGCATGTAAAAATATTTTTGACATCCTTCTTCCATGAAAGATGCTAGATAAATTATCTCCATTCCTTTTTATTCCATTAAGTTCACACAGAGTTGTTCCTTTAACATTACTAGATTAATTTCAGTGAATTACTTCAAACAGTCAGACCATGTCTGAATAGCTAATTACGGGCTATAGGAAACTTAGACCCTGAAGGGCATTTCTCTGCAAATCTAAACTAATACCAGGGACCTGTTTTGACAATAGCTCTTCCTCCCTTTTAGATTCAATCATTTTTCCTTTAAAAATGAAATAATCCGTTTCAACCAACTTCCTAAGGCAAAATGTTCCACATTCCATAACCACTGTAAAGAAATTTATTTTAATTCTCCAAGTGATAATTTTAAACTGCTGACTTCTCGACACTGACTCCTCAGTCAAATAACCTATCCTCATCCTAGGGCACTGGTTTACGTGGTTGGGCGAAGAAGTGTATTGAGTTTGCATCTGAGGGTTGTTGGGTGATAAATCAAAACTCTGCTCAAATGATTTAAAAAGCTGTAATGGAAAGCTAGTAGAACTAAATTTTGAAAGGATGAAATCATGTCGACGTAAGGTCCATCTTCAAGCAAACCGAGTCTGTTTTCATGACGTTACCTGGTGACTTATCAATGCAAATGAACTGAAACACTCCAGTTAACTGGCAACACCTACACCTGTTGATGTGAAAGTCACTAACTTTCAACAACAATAATAATAAATATAAGAATTACATTACCTGTTGGACCTGGCTGTAAAGGGATGTGAGAAGACCCTCTCTTTGCTCATCTTGCCCTTTCAGGCATGTCAGAACCAGAGAAAGAAATGGCTGTTGGCTCAGTAGAGACATACTGGACATAGAAAGTAAAGATTAAATAAAACATATTAATGTTAATATGGCCAAACTTATTTTGTATTAAAATTAATATATCATGGAACATTTCACTGCATTGCATTGAATCAAATGCGGTCTGTTATGAAGTATTCAACTGAAAATTGGAAGGGACCCCTTGAATGCAGATACACGTAGAAATGAAATGACACTGGTTTAATATTGCACTGCACTTTCACACTTTCAGTGTATCATCACGGTTTAAAGATAATTTCAGTTTCTGGCGAAGCATAGAACATCATCCTGTTGCTAAAAGTGGGGGGTAGGAAGAGAAGGAAAAGTTGAAAACTTGCTAACAGAATAACAAAGCAGCAAAGCTAGATTTATGTCCTAGTAATGCACGTGTCTACCAAAGCATGTAATTCAATGCAAGATGCTTTAAAGAGTGATTCTCTGGCACCATTTTCCCTACCTGGAAAGGCCCAAGCAGTAGATGCATGGAAACAACATCTGCTTCATGTTCCTCCACACGTACAGCTACCCACACATAGAAATATTTCACTATTCATTCATGGCTTTAGGTCAAAATCTAGAACTCACCATCCAAAAGTCAAGTACAAGTACATTCCACATAGAGACAGCTCATCAAATCTTAAGAACAACTACGAATATAGGCAATAAACGCTGTTTTTTTGGACAACCACACCCAAAAAATTACTTCTGCAAAAACAGAAATGAGGACAGTTCTGTTGCAATTTGGACACTACTTCTGAAGTCAACATCTTCAGTAAAGTCTAATGTCACCCCTTCTGATATACAAGGAAGTGCAGTTCGCAATCATGACATGTTTTTGTGGATGGTTTGAGATCCTGGTTAAGCAGAGATCTGCCCTTTTGTACTAGGCTGCTAGATGTTCTTTCCAGCGGTTATGCTGCTTTATACCAGGTGGACTTGGTATTGGTAAAAGCACAAAAGCTCATTGAGGCCACATCAGCACAGATAATATTAAATGAGTTAACAGTAGAAAGCTGACAGCAAGGACAGCACCAAACCAAGCACATTGTTGTTCTTACTGTTCATTAAGATACACTTACCTCTTCTGTTTCTGCCGGTCTCGTTCCTTCCTTGAGGATGACCCTAGGTGTTGACCTTTCTCCAATTCCTCACCAGCTGCTTTCAGTACATGACCTTGGACAGATGTTGGCAATTTTGCAATCAATGGTGCCACCAGCCAGACACCCGTCCGCTCGGATGAGCTATATATAAAAAAGAAATTAAAAACAGCAAGCATACCTGACACACATATACCACCTATAGTTAGATGGTCTTGATGCCTGGAGTTCAAATGAATTTCAACAATAGACCATCTCTCAGTAGCTTGACCTGGACACCACAAGGTTGTGGACGCAACTATGAGGTGAGTTCAATTAACAGGTCCTAGGAGTCTGGAGATAAAATTTTAAATGAAACGCTCCTCCTTTAATACAATCATTAGAAATTCTTTTAAAAAATTATTGTCACTTTTCCTAGTATGTCCTCATTTAATAAAAGCAGAAAATATTGTAAATACTCAACAGGTCTAACACCATCAACAGAATGTGAGTTATTTATGTTGACTGCCTTACAAGTGTACCAATTTGAAACATCAACTTTATGTTTCTTTCTCCTCAGATGCTGCCAGACCTGCTAAATATTTCCAATAATTTTTGTATCTATTTCAGATTTGAAACATTAGTCTCATTTTACTTTTGCTTAAATATTTGGTTTGAAAATTCTGCAAATTTTGTCTGATATTATTCCTTTGAACACCTTGGGATATTAGACATATTATAAGAAGTATGCAACGGCTTGCTAGATTACTCAGTCAAGAACCACGTGACAAAGCATGAAGATGATCAGACAAGGAACTAAAAGCAAAGAATTATAAGTTCAGAGTTATATGGAAAGAAAATGTTTTGATTAATGGGGCAATGACACCAGTACTGTGAAAGAAGAAAGCTGTTCTAGTGGGATCAGTTCATTTCACATGGGCTGGCATCAATGTTCTTTAAAATAACTAGGCTGGTGAATAGGGCTGTAAACTGAAAAGCTGTTGATAAGGATGGTGGGATTGGGTCACGTGAAGAAAGATTCAGAAATCTAAAGAGAGACTGCGGCATTAGAGTAGTGTACAGACTTTTGGTAGGGAGTAGAAGGTGGGGATGCAGTTGGCACAGTTGACTAAATGGCGAGAAGGTGTCTAAGAATGATAACAACAATACATCCTTTGAACTTTTGTTCCAGTGGAGAGTGTCTTGGGAACCTGTCTCCTCATCCTATCCCATAGGAAAATTCATGGTACAAGTGATATTTGGCAACCCTTTTGCAATTAAGATTGCTGTCCGAGGAAAAGAAGAAGAAAAGCTTTTATATTAGAAGGAAGGAGAGTTCTTGAGGTGCAGTCGTAGTGTCCCACCTGCCTCAGAGGTGTGTCATAACACAACTAACAGGTTAATTAAAAACGTCCATAAAAGGGAAGAGAGTAACTACAGTAACTGTTGGTCCCTTAGAAGCAAAGACGGTAGAAATTATTCTGGGGAATGAGGAAATGGCAGAGACATTAAAATTATCGTAACATAGAAGACAAATTATATAACAAATAGATGGGAAAAGGGATACAGCAGATAATTTAATGCTGTGTTTTACATCAGAGTGGAGGACACTATAAACATGTTAAAGACAACAGGTAAACAAGGTACTAATGAGAGGAAACTTCTTATAACCACATCTCTGACAGACAAAGTATTCGACGAACTAATGCGAGTAAAGGCAGACAGGTAGCCAGACCCTACTGGCCTGCAAAGACATTCAAAGGAACTGACTGCAGAAACAGTAGAGGCACTGGTAATAATATTACAGAACTTTGTGGATTCTGAGAGGGTTCCAGCGATTGGAAAACCACTAATGAAGTGCCCCTGTTCAAGAGAGACAGACAGAAAGCAGGAAACAACAAGGTAGTTAACCTAACACAAATCACGGGGAAAATGCCAGAGGCCATTACTCGGGGGAAAAAAAAAATCACAGAATATTTAGGAAAGCTGAAGCGAATCAAACAGAGTCAACGCGGTTTTGTGAAAGGTAAAACATGTTTGACAAATTTGCTATAGTTCTTTGAGAATACAACAGGCAGAGTTGACAAAGGGAAACTAGTTGACATAGTGTATGCTGATTTCTAGCAGGCATTTGATAAGGTGTCACATAAAAGGTTATTGCGCAAGATTGGAGCCACAATACTGGGGGCTAATATGTTAGCATGGATTAAGGTTTGGTTAACTTACAGATCACGGAGTCAGGATGAATCGGTTTTTTCCACGTTGGAAATATGTAATTGTCGAATGCCACAATGATCAGTCCATGGGCCTTAATTACTTACTACCTATATTAGTGGCTTGAAGAGCACAAAGTATAATGAATCCAAATTTGCTAATGATACAAAAATAGGTGGGAGGCATGTTGTGGTGAAACCATATGGAATCTGTAAGGGGGCATAGGTCGAGAGAATGGGCAAAAACATGACAGAAGGAATTTAATGTAGGAAAGTAAGAGGTCATACAATTTGGTAAGAAGAATGAAGAGTCAGTCTATTTAAATAGAGATACGTGCCAAAAAAATGCAGCACAGGTGGATGTGGGTGCTTTTATGCATTAAACACAAAACATCAGCACGCAGATAAAGCAAGTAATTAAGGCAAATAGAATTTTAGTCTTCACTGCTAGAGGATTGGAATTTAAAAATAGGCAAATTTTGGTGCAACTGTTGGTGAGGCCACCCCTGGAGTACTGTGTTCAAATTTTGGACCCTGTATTTAAGAAATAAACACTGACATTGGAGGCAGTTCAAAAGAGCTTCATTCAGCTAATTCTTGGATTGAAGGGGTCAACTTATCAAGGGGAGGCAATGGCTTAGTGGTGTTATCGCTGGACTGTTAATCCAGAGACCCAGATAACATTCTGGGGACCCGGGTTCGAATCCCACCACAACAGATGGTGGAATTTGAATTCAATAAAACATCTGGAATTAAGGATTTTTATTTAGGTCTGCATGTAACAGTGACTTTCAGCACGAGAAGTCAGTGCAGCAAACAGCATCGTTGCTGTTGCCGTTCATGGACCCTTTGACCTTCTATAAGGTAGTGACTGAAGCAAGGTCTGAAATTTTCTACCACAGAGTTGTGGAGGTTAGATCAGAAATTATTTAAAGAGGAGGTAAATATTGGGGAATTGAGGCCTTTGAGGAGATGACATGAAAAGGGAGTTGAGACTTGAGGCAGATCAGCCATGATATTATTGAACGGTAGGTCACTCTTGACTGGTCAAATGACCTAATCTTACTCCTAATTCTTACGCTCTTATTATCCTCACAATTCAGTTAGTTTGACCAGTCCAGCCCAAGCAAAGGGCAACAGGGGCTTAGAACAAAGCTGCCAGCTATACTATAGAACAGCAGGATTGGAAGAACAACAGCCTTGGACTTCAAGTCATGTATGTAATTGGAAATTCTAATTTTAATATGGATGAATTCCACTAAGTTACTGTCTTTTCATAGTGAAGTGCATAATGGTAATCAGATCAAGAGAAAAGGGTTTTCTCTTCCTCCATATTCACGCACTGTAGCCAGCACAATAAACACGGGAAAACCTAAAAAGGTTTTTACATACTTTAACATCACAGTTGAAGGAATAGGAAAATCATATGATAGCACACAAAGCAGTTTACATAATGTGTTAGAACTATCTCCACGTTTTTCCCCTTCCCACTCCTCCACACCCCTGCCCTTCTCTTATGCAACCCTAGGTCTGTTCTTTCTCCAGAAAGATGGCCAGCATTCATCCTTCCTGAAGCACAGACTCTGTTTTTCTCTCTCTCTTTCACACCCTTTTTGCTGAAGGCAATGTTTGACAATTTTCTGCTTTATGTCTATCTTGTGCTTATTAACCTTCCGTTGTGGGTATAATTTAGGGAGGTGTGGTCAAATTGGGATGTCTGGTCAACATGGATGAACTCGAACGAAGGGGTTCCATGCTATATAACTATATGATAACAAAATATGAATATGTAAGATAACAACAGCTCACAGAGCTGGGGGTAACATATTAGCACGGACAGAAAGCTGAGAGCAAGGATAATTGGGGGGGTGGATTTTCAAGGAGTAAACTGATTAGTGGAGGGTCACAAGGACCAGTACAGCAACCTCTGTAATTTACAATCTTTGTTAATGGCTTAGACAAAGAAACAGAGTAAATGTATCCAAGTTTACTGATGATACAAAGCTAATTAAGAATGCAAGTTGTGAGGAGAACTCCAGATGTAAACAGGATGAGTTGGCAACAAGATAGCAGAAGCAGTGTGAGGTGGCAAAGTGCCGGGGTTATTTGCTTTGGTAAAAAGAATAGAAAATCAGAACTTCATCCAAAGGTATGTGACGTTCACAAGGTGATATTCAGAGAAATTTGGCCATACTCATACAACAAACATCGAAAATTAATGTATGTCCATTTCTGGGCTCCACATTTAAGGAAACGTTGTTCTTTCGCTTTCTTAGGCAATTGTCTGGGATCAAGAATTACTGGCTTGCATTCCTATGTCCCCAGTCGTTGTAGCATAAGCTAACACAACCTGTTCTTTATTTACCTTATCTTAAATACCTCCCTTTAAGTAAAGTTTACATACTGATGAAACATCACTGACCTGAAACATACATCTGTTTCTCTCCACTTATGCTGCATAATCTGTGGAGGATACCCAGTATTTTTTGCGTTTATTTCAGGGCACCAAAAAGTGCAATATTCTGCTTTAACACCACTTAAATATTTGGCAGAAAACTCTCTGCTATTCGGAGATAAACCACAAACTGTTATTTGACTGTACTTCTGTGCTGAATCAATCAAAAGAAAGTTAACAGCTTTTCTCAACATGAGTGTAGGGCTCCAGAACAAGACAAAATGTTCCATGCACAAAACACAATCCCATACAATAGCCAACTGGAATGAATCAAATTTCACCATCCAGGATTAAAGCCTACGTCCCCTGAATATTAATGTGGAGCACTGGATTACTCAGCAGTTACATTATCATTATGGTACCACCTCCCCTTAAAATATCACCTCGTATGTTTGAACTCCAAACATCCAAAATAAGTTCACAAAAATAACCAGAAAATACTGGCAATGCACAGATCAGTCAACAAGTTAAAAAAAAAAGACAAGTTTGTAGTTTTGGTTAAATTCTTTAGCTGCGTTTCCTCGTTTCAGACTTGACTGCCTTACAGTACATTTCCAGTTGTATTTTACATTTCTGCTGTTCACATGTTTAAGTCTTTCTAAAACTCACCTAAGTAATGGTTTCATTTTGCTGGTGGCATTTCCATTTATGCTGCTGGTGCTAAAAATGGGTACCCCTGCATTCATGATTCCATTACTGCTTAGATTGGAGGAATTCATTTCTGCTGATTTTTGGAATACTTCAATGGTGGCTTTAGCAATGTTTTCCAACAAAGAATTCATTTCCTAAAATACAAGATCACACACAATATTCTGAGAGATACATCACTAGGCCCGAGAAGGAAAATAAGGCACCTAGAAATAATCACTGTGTCTAACATCTTTACATGCATTCACTCTCAGCAGTTCTATGTTTACGAGGTGATAAAAAGTTTTGCAAGAGACATGCTTATATAGTCAAATGCTGTGTCCCCTCATATTGTATCCAAATTAAATTCAGAAACAAAATTTCCAATCTTGATGCATACCCACTTTTGGCTTTCTAATAATCACTGGTTCAGTCAGTACAGATTACCATTGAACTGGATGACAGTTGTGCTGCGGCTCATCCAAAACACACGGAAAGAGGAAACTTTGTATTCTTATCAACATCAGATGGACAGAAACTTGAATAAGTGTAGATTTAGCACAGGTTAGGGTCACATGTTTCTGAAGCTCAGATGCATTACAGCTTTTAATTACATTTAAAATAGCAAAAACTTTCTCACATTCACTTATAGGCGTTAGCAAATAAACATACACATATGTGAATGCATATACAGAACCAGAATTGAAGTCAAACTGTAATGCCATTTGTTTTTGAAAAAGTAACTACTGCAGATGCTGAAAGTCCGAAATAAAAACAGAAAATGCTGGAAATACTCATCAAGTCAGGTAGCTTTTGTGAGGAGATATTCAGGATGGTAGGAGAACAACAGTTAATGTTCAGATTGATGAGTTTTCATCAGATGGATGAACTAACTTCTGATTAAGGATTATTGAACTGAAATATTCACTCTATTTCTCTTTCTACAGACACTGCCCGACTTGCTGAGTATTTCTAGTGATTTCTGTGTTAATGTTGTTGACTTACACTGATGATGCTCTGTTTAATCATAAGCTGCAGTTCCAGTGATGACTGCCTCATTGTCCACTGATCAAGATTCTAAAACAAATGAAAAATGTCAACTCAGTACTCCATTTTAAGAAATGTGCATTTTGGGTGCAAATGGTGGAAAAGGTTACAGTGCAGTGAGCTGCAGGTACCAACTGCATCCAGTGGATGACTATCAGCCTGAATGTCTCCAAATATGGAAGCTACACACAATTACAAAAGGATATCATGACAAGAAACAGGCCATTCAGCCAACGCAGTTGATGCCAATGTTTGTGTCCACTCAAGCAGCCTCCCATCTTTTCTCTTCCAAATCTGCTATTATAACCGTATATTTTCTTCTCCCTGACATACTTACCTACCCTCCCTTAAGTGCAACTACACTGTTAGCTTCAATCATATGTTGTGGTAGAACAGCCCACATTCTTGCCACTCTTTGGGCAAGTAGTTTCTTTTGAATTTCTTACCAGATTTCATGGTAAACATGTTTAATATGTATTAACATTATTTAGGCAATTAGAATTTTAAAATAGAGGCTGAAAAATTTTGATTTCAGTCTCTAAAGGTAACTGGTTTATTTTAAAGGAGGTTAAACGTTATTTGGAGTAGAAACCTAAATACATAATTTCCAAGAAATCATGTGCCTAGGACAATATCTATGATGTTAATTGATGAAATGTCTATATTGCTGGGTTTAATAAAGAGAAGATAAAAGGGCTATTAGCTTAGTATGCTTTCAGTTCAGCAGAATAAGGAGTCCACTGCAGCACAACTGTTTCCTCTTCATAGAAGATTTAAGTTTTCAGTTCAGAACGGTCAGCCTAGCAAAAGGATTTTAGATTGTGAAGCCTCCAAGTGAAATGTGTTTTTACAGAAGTTTCAAGCTCTCATATCCGAGAGGTGAATTAGGTCAGAGCGAGAAGGCAGTTGCAAGACTTTCAGCAGTTCAAGAAGGAGACCTAGAAATAGCCAGTTAAGTTGGCAATTTAAGAGTTGAGATAGGAGTATGAGTAAAGGATGTTGCTGAGAAACAAGCTGACAAGTTTCATAAAGCTATGTTTGTTCTTTTTTCCCCTTCTGTGCAATAAGTTTATGTTCTTTCGTTAATATTGGCAGTCTCATGCAAATATGTTCAATGACAATCCACCATGATTAACCCACAGCAAGATTTAAACTTGTGGACTATCAATCCGGGTTTCACACTGGGATCTGATTTGTCTTATATTACCATCAGCTGGGATTGTAACGCTACCTTTCATTGAGGATATGATGAAAGGTGCATAATTATACACATCATAATTTTTAGAATTTGGATTTTAAATTTTGAGAGGCAAACGGGTATTGATTACCTTTGTGAAGAATTTTCTTTTAAAATAAAATAAAGCATTTTATTAAAAGCAGGTGACTGCAGACCCCTGTAACATCATTGGAAGAATGTTTACACTATTGTCCTTACTACAGATACAGTTAACACACCAGACCATTAGCTTTGGTTTTCTTAGTTCAAAAGAATCTAGGAACATCCAGCTTGCAAATACTCGTACTTACAAACGCAACTCCATACGGGGATGCATTAATTTTAAAGACGCGATATGTGACCGTTTTCTCTTACTTACAAGCAGCTATCTTATGTTGTCCTGCAATGTGAATGACTTGTGTACATACTGATTTGCAAACAGACTCGAGAATTGAACACATTTGCAATCCAGGAATTGCCGGTATACAACAACAACAAAAACAGAAGTTGCTGGAAAAGCTCAGCAGGTCTGGCAGCATCTGTGAAGAAAA
>JAHRHZ010000016.1:31491812-31754652 GCA_024137785.1 Ginglymostoma cirratum | reverse complement strand
AAATGATGCCATGCACATAGACTCTATTTAAAGATGATTAAGTAACACATACTTCACCTTGTAATGCTCTTCTGTTCTGGTCACAGTTAAAAGTAGTACATTCGCCAATATCCCCTCAATCAGGAATAACAAAGAATTGTGGTTGACTCAAAATTTGTTTCAAACATTCAACCCATTCTGTCATGTTTGGAGCCAAATTCTCCCTGGAAATGCTCTTCATTCTTAGGTTTAAGAGAATACCAAGATGCTTTCTTTATAATCAGTTTTCGTTGTTTTCTTTCCCAATATGCACTGTCCCTTACCTGCAGAATGCGTTTGATTCTCTGACGTTGTGGGTTGTCCCCTTCCTCACTATCCAGCTGGCGGTGTGGGTAGCAAATCAGTTGCAAGAGGCGTTGAGCTTGCTTGTTTGTCAGAACTGGATCTTGCAGAGCACTGCTATCCTCACACAAACTCTTAAGGCAGCGCTCTCCCACCCACTCCTGTAAGAAATGACAATGGTTCACAGAAAGGTGTTATGTTATACACAGCAATAAATAATGCACTGCGCTACCATCAATATCAGGCTATCTCCCTTTAAGGTCACATACTTTTTGCTAAGTAAACCAACGTCAGCCATTCAAAATATAATTATTATTTGGTCAGTAAAGATCATTTTGTTAGATCATTTGCAGGCTGGTGGCGTTTCAGGGTTGTTTTGTGTTTGCAGGAGGTCCAACATTTGCACACACTAACAAGTAAAAAATAGTGGGAACTTCAGAGACTGGGAAAGATGTAAACAGCAACAAAGGAACATGAAGAGAGTGACAAGGAAATAAGGATAAAAAATGGGAATCAAGAATACACAGAACTAACATGTTACCCTGTGCAGGTGTTTATACAATGTAACTCTCTTCCCACTCAACTGTATCAAATCCTTCAGCATAACCTATTTTTTTCTCCCCCTCCACATTACCTTCACTTCAAAGGTATTTTTGCCATGTGCCTCAACTATTCCATATGGTAGAAATTTCCACATTCTAACCAACCTGAGTAAGGAAGTTTCAATGAATTCCTTAACTGGATTTATTAGTGACTTTATGTTTATGATTCCTAATGTGGATATTCCCACATGTGGAAACATCCTCCATATGCATACACTATTAGATGGATCTGTACTTTGTATGCTCTTCTGACAGTTGTATCTAAACGTATCAATTATGGGCATTCCTGCTTTAAATTTCAACAATCAACATAACATAATCAACAAACAATCAACAGTGATTCCATGGTCATTGTTAGACATGTAAATCTTCAATTCAAATGACACCACTTGCCGTGGTAGATTCAAATCCAGGCCCACAGAGCATTTCTGGTATCCCTGGATTACTAGTCCAGCAAAAATACCACAATAACATCACCTCTTCCTTAAAACTTGCTTGAATGAGTCCCGCTCCAATAACAATCAAGAGGCTTGACACCATCCAGGACAAAGCAGCGCACTGATTGGCATCACGTTCACAAGTATTCACTCACTACACCACTGACATTCAGAAGCTTCAGGTTATACCATCTTACAAGACACACTGTAGATGCACTTTCTTAGACAGCACCTTTCAAATCCCTAACTACTGTCACCTAGAAAGACAAAAGCAGCAGAAACGTGGTAACACTACCACCTACAAGAGCCCCTCCAAGCTATTCACCATTCATATTTGAAAACATATTGCCCATCCTTCAGTGTCAAAATCCTGGAAATCTGTCCCTATCAGCACTGTGGTTGTATCAAAACCAAATCTACTTAAGTTCAAGAAGGTAGCTCACTACCACCTTCTCAAAGGCAACGGAGAAAAGCCAATAAATGGTGCCCAGCCAGGGAAGACTTCATTCTCTGAATGACCAATATAAAAATCTCTTTTCTCTTGCGTTCCCCTTCAAGATACTCCATGTTCACCTAGCATAACATCTTTTTTGTGTAATTTAGTGTGATCGTACTCAGTCATACAGTTACACAGGGTGGAAGCAGATCCTTCGATGCAACTCATCCATGCCGAACAGCTTTCCTAAACTGATCTAGTCCCATTTGCCAGCAATTGGCCCATATGACTCCAAACCCCTCCTATTCACGTACCCATCCAGATGCCTTTTGATCACAGAATCCCTACAGTGTGGAAACAGGCCATTCAGCCCAACAAGTCCACACCGACCCTCAGAGCACCCACCCAAACCCAACCCTCTATAACCCACCTAATCTACACATCCCTGAACACTGCGGGCAATTTAGCGTGGCCAATCCACCTAGCCTGCACATCTTCAGACTGTGGGAGGAAACTGGAGCACCTGAAGGAAACCCACACAGACACAGGGAAAACGTGCAAACTCCACACAGCCAGTCGCTCAAGGGTGGAATTGAACCCAAGTCTCTGGTGCTGTGAGGCAGCATTGCTAATCTCTGTGCCACCGTGCCGCCCCTTTTAAATGCTGTAATTGTACCAGCCTCCACCACTTCCACAGGCTGTTCATTTCATACACACACCACCCTCAACATTTAAAAGTTGTCCCTCAGGTCCCTTTTAAATCTTCCTCTCTTGGCTTAAATTTATGCCCTCTAGTTTTGGACTCCCCCAACTGAGGAAAAAGGCGTTGGCTATTCACTTTATCCATGCCCCTCATGATTTTATAAATCACTACAAAGGTCATTCTCGGCCTCCAACGGTCCAGGAGAAGAAGCCGCAGTCTTTTCAGTCTTTCCCTATAGCTCAAACCCTCGAGTCTCAGCAACATTCTTATAAATCCTTTTTGAACTCTTTCAAGTTTCACAATATCTTTCCAACAGCAGGGAGACCAGAATTGTACACAGTATTCCCGAAGTGGCCTAACCAATGTACAGCTGCAATATGACATCCCAAATCGTACATTCAATGCACTGACTAATGAAGGTAAGCATGCCAAATGCCTTCTTCACCATCCTGTATACCTGCGACTTCACTTTCAAGGGACTATGCACCTGCACCTAGGGGTCTCTTTGTTCGGTAACACTACCCAGACCCTACCATTAACTATAAATTCTGCCCGGGTTTGCCTTAACAAAATGCAAGACCTCACATTTATCTAACCTAAACTACATCCGCCACTCCTAAGCCCATTGGCCCATCTGATCAAGGTCCTGCCCTACTTTGAGATAACCTTCTTCACTGTCCAGTACACAACCAATATTGGTGTCATTTGCAAATTTACTAACCACACCTCCCATATTCACATCCAAGTCATTTGTATAAGTGACAAAAAGCAGTGGACCCAGTACCGACCCTTGTGGTACATCACTGGTCAAAGGCCTCCAGCCTGAAAAACACGACCACCCACACAGTAGCTCAGTGGTTAGCAATGCTGCCTCACAGCACCGGGGACCCAGGTTCAATTCCACCCTCGGGTAAATGTCTGTGTGGAGTTTGCACATTCTCCCCGTGTCTGCGTGGGTTTCCTCTGGGTGCTCCGGTTTCCTTCCACAGTCCAAAGATGTGCAGGTTAGGTGGATTGGCCATGCTAAATTGTCCCAGGAACGTGCAGGCTAGGTGGGTTAGCCATGACAAATGCGTGGTTACAGGGATGGGGTGAGTCTGCATGGGATGCTCTTTGGAGGGTTGGTGTGGACCTGATCGGCTGAATGGCCTGTTTCCCAACTGCACAAATTCTAATGGTCAGCCTGTCTCCTATCTACAAGCCAATTTTGTAACAAATTGGCTAGCTCCCTCGGATTCCATGTGATCTAAACTTGCTAACCAGTCTACCATGTGGAACTTTGTCAAATGCCTCGCTGAAGGCCATATAGACAGGGTCTATCATTCTGCTTTGATTAATCTTCTTTGTCACTTCTGCAAAAAAACTCCATAAGTTAGTACGACTTGAATTCCCATGCACAAAGCCATGATGACTATCGCTAATCAGTCCTGGCTTTGTGGAAGCATCTGGCCCTGTGTACATATTTTTTGGGGTGGGGTGGGGTAGGTTTGGAGGAGAATGATATGGTAAGTACAAGTTGTTTATTTAAACATCTCAGGCCTGTAAAACAAAACATAACTAAAACGGTAAAAAATGGAGTTCTCTTTGACACCTGTATGTTAGTCACCAATTAAAGGTGTAGTTTTCCTAAATTTGATCCCTGTGTTTTCGACAAAATATAAAGATAATTCTAAATGTTTGCTTAAAAACAGAAAAACTTTAATTTCAGTGAACACGCACGAACGTTTCAGTTCGAAGATTTAAGGCCCTTTTACCTGCTGACAGATATTCTTCAGCACATATTTAGCATAAGCATCTAAACTGGCTGTTTCAATCGAAACAGTCCGACTGCCGGATTTTTTCACTCCTACGTCGTCATCTGCAAGTTCCTCCATTCCACCAGAATGTGAAAATCCAGAGCCTTTCAATTCAGCATCACCTAAAATTGAAATGGAAAAGGAAAGCATATCATTCTGTGTTGAGAGTCTTCTATATTAAATTTTAATTGTATCTCAAAACATAGCAGTTTCTTTCTGGAATAAAGCCATCCCCTCTCTTAGTTCAGAGTTACTTGCCCCTGCTACAGAACACAAACCTTCCTTCAACATAGGAACGTAAACATTGCAGCAAGAAAAGATCACTTATTTGTTAGATATTCCATCAAGAGTCCATAAATATTTACTCCACTAGAACTTTCCTCAGTTATCACCACAACCACTAGTTATTTTGAAGACTGACAACAGCAAAGATTTTAAAGGTATGATTTCAACAGTGGTATCTGGTGCACAAGAGGCAGCGTATAGTAAGACTGCAGGTCCAGTGTCTATCCATTAAAACATATGTTCAGAAAATTTCAGACACTACAACTGCAATTTTTTTAAGTAATCTATTTGCTGCACGCAAGACCTGTTGAACTACAATAAGGAAAAAATCTGAACTTTTCATAACTTCTACGGGAAGAGAAGTTAACCAGTGCTGTTGATAATTTTAAGCCTCATGGTTTACTGCAGTGCTCTTAACTTCTTTATATAGAGTCATAGAGAAATAGAGATGTACAGCATGGAAACATGTCCAACTCGTTCCTGCCAACCAGATATCCTAGATAAATCTAGTCCCATTTGCCAGCATTTGGCCCATATCCCTCAAAATTCCTCCTATGCATATACCCATCCAGATGCCTTTTAGATGTAGTTATACCAGCCTCCACCACTTCCTCTGGCAACTCATTCCATACACGCACCACCCTCTGCAAGAAAAAGTTGCCCTTTAGGTCCCTTTTAAATCTTTCCTCTCTCAGCTTAAACCTACGTCCTCTAGTTTTGGACTCCCCCACCCCAGGGAAAAGACCTTGTCGATTTACCCTATCCATGCCCCTCATGATTTTATAAACCTCTATAAAGTCATCCCTCAGCCTTTGAAGCTACAGGGAAAATAGTCCCAGGCTATTTAGCCTCTCCCTATAGTTTAAACCTTCCCAACTTGGCAACATCCTTTAAGTCTTTTCGGAACCCTTTCAAGTTTCACAACATCCTTCCTATATCAAGGTGACCAGAATTGCACACAGTACTCCAAAAGTGGCCTAACCAATGTCCTGTACAGCCACAATATGGCCTCCCAACTCCTATACTCAGTGCATTGTTGATTAAAGGCAAACATACCAAATGTCTTCTTCATTATCCTACCTACCTGGGACTCCACTTTCAAGGAACTATGAACCTGTACGCCAAGGTCTCTCTGTTTAGCAACACTCCCTGGGACCTTACCATTAAGGGCATAGGTCTTGCTCTGATTTGCCTAAATGCAACGGCTCACACTTACTTAAACTAAACTGAACTGCTACTCCTTGGCCTATTGGCCCATCTGATCAAGATACTGTTGCACTCTGAGGTATCCTTCTTCATTGTCCACTACACCTTCAATTTTGGCGCCATCTGCAAAATGACTAACCACACCTCCTATGTTCACATCCAAATTATTTCTACAAATGATGAAAAGCAGTGGACCCAATACCAGTCCTTGCAGCACACCACCAGTCACAGGCCTCCAGTCTGAAAAGCAACCCTCCACCACCAACCTCTGTCTTCTACCTTCCAGCCAGTTCTGTATCCAAATGGCTAGTTCTCCCCTGTATTCAATGTAATACCTTACGTTACCTAACCTTACTAACCAGTCTACCATGACAGACCTTGTTGAAAGCCTTACTGATCATGTCCACCACTCTGCCCTCATCAATCCTCTGTTACTTCTTCAAAATACTCAACCAAGTTAATGAGACATGACTTGCCAGGCACAAAGCTCTGTTGACTGTCCCTAATCAGTCCTTGACTTTCCAAATACATGTAAATCCTGTCCCTCACGATTCCCTCCAACAACTTGCCCAACATCGATATCAGGTTCACTGGTCTATAGTTTCCTGGCTTTTCCTTACCACCTTTCTTAAATAGTGGCACCACATTAGCCAACCTCCAGTCTTCTGACTTGTCACCTGTGGCTATTAATGATACAAATATCTCAACAAGGGGTCTAGCAATCACTTCCCCAGCTTCCCACAAACTTCTCACGTACACCTGATCAGGTCCTGGGGATTTATTCATCTTTACGCATTTTAAGATGTCCAGCACCTCCTCCTTTGTAATATGGACATTTTTCAAGAGGTCACTATTTATTTCCCCACGTTCTACACCTTTTACACCCTTCTCCACAGTAAACACTAACGCAAAGTACTCATTTAGTATCTCTCCCATCTCTCGCAGTTCCACACAGACGTGGTCCTACTGATCTTTAAGGGGCCCTACTCTCTCCCTAATTACCCATCAATCCCTCATGTATTTATAAAATCCCTTTAGATTTTCCTTAAGCCTATTTGCCAAGCCTATCGCATGTTCCTGTTCTGTCCTCCAGTTTTCCCTCTTACGTATACTCCTACTGCCTTTGTACTCTTCTGAGGACTCATTCGATCCCTGCTGTCTATACCTTACGTATGCTTCCTTCTTTATCTTGACCTCAATTTCTCTAGTCATCCAGCATTCCCTGTACCTACCAGCCTTGTCCTTCACCCATACAGGAACACGCTGTTCCTGGACTCTCGTTATCTCATTTTTGAAGGTTTCCCATTTTCCAGTTGTCCCTTTACCTGCAGACATCCGTTGATATAAATGACATCAAGAAATACTGCATTCAAATCAGAGTTCAATCTGGGGCATACCATAGCATCGGACCACCAAAGGGAAAGAAAGTGGGATAACTGTTGAGTCAAAACAAGCATCCCAAACAAAAAGGAGGTCCCATCATCCAACAGGAATCAGCAGTCAATATTGACGGCACTTACCCAACATAAAAATAGCTTTCAGAACAGCAAAAACTGCTCCAACCACAATGCTGTTCTGTGATGCTGCCAACAAATGTCTGTCACAGGATGAACGAATCCCAACTGTCGGTTTATCTGAAACAAAAATGCTCTATCAGAGGAAAGAAATGATTATCAACAGTGCCAACAATTAGCAAAAGTCTTTTAACTACGGCCATCATCTTTCTCACTCTCACACACACTCTGTCATGCTCTTCTTAAACTGGACAGGAAGAGGTTTTAGTCATAAATGTTGCAGCAACCAATAGTGAATAATGCAGCAACAAAGGAACAAATGACTAGTTGAATTAAGTCATTCGACCTTTCATGTCTGTTCTCTCATTCAATAAGATCATGACCGATCTAGTTGTGATCTCAACACCACTTTGCTGTCTGCATCATATAACCCTTAATTTCCTTGTCTGTTTAAAAAATCTAACTTACTCAGTCTTCAATAAATTCATTCATAGAATCATCGACTGCCTACGGCGTGGAAGGAGGCTACTTGGCCCATTCAGTCCACACCAACCTTCCGAAGGGCATCCCACCCAGACCCACTCCTCTCACCCCATTCCAAACAGACAGTTGCCAGAGGGTGGAATTGAACCTGCACCCCTGGTGCTTTGAGGTGACAGTGCTAGCCGCTGAGCTGCTGCACCACCCTACGTCTCAGCCTTCACTGCTTTCTGGAGAAGAAAATGCTACAGACTAATAATTCTCAAAAAGTATTCTCCACCCTTCTGCCTTAAATTAAGACTGTGTGCCCTAATTCTAGCCTACCCTGTGAGAAAAAAACACATCCCTATCTTAGAGGTTCTCTCAAGATCTTGGAAATGTTTTATTAAGATCACCTCTCATTCTTCTAAGCTTCAGTGAATACTGTATTTGCTCCACCTGTTCAAAGCAAGCTCCTCATCCCAGGAACCAGTTCATTAATCCTTTTCAGAACTGTATCTAAGGCATTTTTTCTTCCAAGTCACGAGACCTAAACTGTACACAGCAACTCAGTCTCACCAAGACTTTGTACAGCTGCAGTAAGATTACTCTCCCCTACTTCTTTATTTCATCCTCCTTGCATTAAACCCAAACATTTCACTTACTTTTCCTATGAATTTCTCTACCTGCAGACTAACCTTAAGCGATTCATTTACCAGGACATCCAGATCACTCAAACCATACAGTACTGTCAACTATTTCCATTTAAACTGTACACTGCCTTTCTGTTCTTCCTGCTAAAGAGGACAAGTTTACACTTTCTCAAATTATACTCCATCTGTCAACTTTTCTCATCATTCATTTAACCTATCTATATCCCTTTGCAAACTCTCAAACCCCTCAACATATTTCCTACCTATCCTGGTGTCACTGACAAATTTAGTACTATGTACTCTCTCCATTCAGCCAATAAGATAGATTGCAAATAGTTGAGGCCATAGCACTGATCTTTGTGACATGCCATTAGTTCCAGCTTGTCAACCTGAAAAAAAACCTATTTATCCTTGGTCTCTGCTTCCTATTTGCAACCAATCCTTTATCAATGTTAACATGTTACCTCCTACACTAACGAAAATAAACCAAAGAATTACTGATGCTGAAGTTCCAAAACAAAAACAGAAATTGCTGGAGAAACTCAGGTCTGGCAGCATTTGCAGAGAGAAAGCAGAGTTAACATTTCGAGTCCAGTGACCCTTCTTCAGACCGATCGTAGCTAAGAAAAGGTGGCATATATCCTGAAGACGAGAGGCAAGGCAGGGAGCGAGCAGAAAAGCAAAGATGGAGCCCAGAGAGAGAGAGCACGCGAGACAGCACGAGAGAGCAAGACAGAACAATAGTTACGCAGACACAGGAATAGATGATAGTATGCCAGGGACAAATAAAAGCTGATAATGGAGGCCATATGGCGGCAAAAAAATGAGTTGGCAGTGCTGAAAACAGCCAATGTCATGTCAGGTCATGGGGTGTGGAGGTGGGTAAAAGACACAGAAGATGCTTAAATTCTAAAATTATTCAACTCAATATGGAGTCCTGAAGGTTTCCCCAAAATAGAAATGAAATGCTGTTTTTCCAGCTTGTGCTGAGCCTCGCTGAAGCACTGCAGTAAGCCTAAGGTAGAAACACTGGTCAGGGAACATGATGGTACGTTGAAGTGACAGGCAGCTGGAAGTTCTGAATCATTTTTTGCAGACAGAACGTAGGTTCTTCAAAGTGATCACCCAATCTGCATTTTGTACCCCCAAGGTAGAGCAGATAACATAGGGAACAACGAATATAGTACACCTCCTACACAATGAGCTCTCATCTTGCGTTGTAACCTTCAATAAGACAGTTTATCAAATGCCTTTTGGAATTCCAAGTGTACTACATATTTTCTCATAAAAATGCTAATTACTTAAACAAGATTTCTCTTCTCAAGTCATGCTGACTCTGCTGAATCGCATCATGATTTTCTATGTACCCTGCTATAACGCCTTAATAATGGATTCGAGCAATTTGCCTCTGACTGACATTGAGCTCATTGGCATATCATTTGCTGCTCTGCTTTCCGTCCTTTCTTGGAAAAGGTTTAATGTTTGCTATTTCACAACTCGCTGGGAGCTAGAAGAATAAAAGGAATTTGGAATATGATAACCACTGTCTCAACCATCTCTGCAGTCTCTCTGTTTAAGATATTAAAATGCAGACTATCTGGTCCAGGGGACTGTCAATCTTTAACTCTCATAGTTTACCCTGAAAATTCTGGTGACTGTTATGCTTATCTCACTCTTTCACTTCTTGGTTTTCAAGTATCTTTTGGAAGTTTTATAAGTCTTTTAGTATAAAGACAAAGACAAAGACAGAACATCTGTTCTGTCATTTCCTTGTTTCCCATTTATCAATTATCCGACTCACTTGTTAAAGGACCAATACATACTCTAGGTACTTATTTCCCACTTAAACATTTGTACAGACTCTTATTACCTTCCTTTTTAATGATACAAGCTAGCTTTCCCTCATACCTTGTCTTCCCCTTGGTGGTTCCTGAAATCTGACCAATTTTCTAACTATGTTTCTGTTATTTTCATATAATTCTTAACTTCCTTATCTAGCCAAAAATAATTCAAAGAACTTCTGTTGAGAGGTATTAAATATTTCTTTAAAGAAGCTCTACTGTCCTATCGTTTACACTAATTTCCTAGCTCTCCTTGGTCAGCTCCGACTTTTAAACTTTATCAGAACTTGTTGAAGTTTAACACAGTAGACATAAATCCACACTGCTCCCTTTCAAACCAAACACAAAGTTCTACCATGTTATAAATTACTGTTAAACCTCAAGGGCTGTCTATATATGACCAGAGAAAGATTGTATATACCAGGCTAATTTGCCACCAACAGCCCAATCTAATGCAGAATCTCGGTCAACAGTAACTGAGCACTGACCAGTCACAGACAACTCTGTCAGTTTAGTAACAAATGGAAAGCATGGGATTAACTGGTGTTGCCTACAGACCATTAAAATTAGAAACATCAATTCAATATTTTTAAAAGAACCTCCATGAAAGAGTCCCCTTAGAAATAAGTGTCAATTTTGTAGAAGTTAAAAGATAACGCAGAAGATGCTATTAAAAAAAAGCCACCTAGATCAAGTTGTTCACATTAAAAAATGGACACCACTTCCAAGCAGTCATTGTCTCCTTTAGCTATCTACCAGTATTATACATGCCACAAAATAAATATACAAGAGATTTTTTGAACAATCTTGATGGAAAAAAATGTTGACATAGCCTCTGTTTTCAGAGGAAAACTCATAGGAATATAAGAACAGACCCAAGCCATTCAGCCAACAAGCCTACTCTAATTCTAGATAGGGCTAATCATCCCCTCAATGCCACAAAATATTGTGGGCAACAGAGATGGCTGCAACTGGATCAGCCCTGGAAACTAAACAACCAAATGTCTAAAGGACAGAGGGGGCAGGGTTGTCTTGGTAGTAAGACATGAAATTTAATCACTAGCAACAAGTGACATGGGTCAAAAGGTGTAGAATCCATGTGGATGGAGCTGAGGAACGGCAAAGGGAAAAGACCCTGATGGGAATTATGTACAGGCCTCCAAGCAGTAGTCATATCTGGAGCAAAAAACAAATCAGGAGATAGAAAGGCCCTATTACAATAATCATGGGAGCTTCAATAGTGGACTGGGAACATCAGCTTGATAGGGCATCCCAAGTAACGCATTGTGTGAAATGTCTGCAGGGATGGATTTTTGGAGCAGCTCGTGGTACAGTCTGCGAGGAAACAGGCAATTCTGAATTTGGTGATGTCTAACAAGACACACATTGATTATGGAGCTGAAAGTGAAGGAACCACTAGGTTCAGTGACCAGAATTCACCCGGCAATTTGAGAGGGAGAAGCTGGAATCAGATGTAATGGCATTATAACACCAAACACGAGGGAGAACTGGACAGAGTACATTGGAGGGAAAGCCTAGCAGCTAAGACAGGCAAGCAGCAATGGCAGGAGTTTCTGAAAATCATCACAAGAAATATACTAAGTGGAGCACGAGGAAACTGTGACTGACAAGGAAACTTGGGGACAGCATAAGAGCAAAAAAGAATGCGAACAATGTGGTGAAGATCAGTGGGGACGATGAGAAAAGCAACTAGGTGGAGAAGACAAAATATGATGGCTTCCGAGCTAGTAAAATAAAAAAAAAGACTCCAAGAGTTTTTTTAAGATATATGAGAGAGTGGACATCGGATCGTTGAAAAATGAGGCTGGAGAAGTAGTAACGGGGAACAAAGAAATGGTGGAAGAACTGAAGAGGTATTTTGCATCAGTCTTCACAGTGGAAGATACCAGTAGCATATCAGAACTTCAAGAGAGTCAGGGGCAGAGGTGAGTGTAGGGACCTTTCACTGAGGAGATGGGAAGCTGAAAGATCTAAAGGAGGATAATTCACCCAGACTGGATGGACTACACCCTAGAGTTCTTAAGGAAACAGCTAACAAGATTGTGGATGCATTTGTGGTAATCTTTCAAGAATCATGAGTCTGGGAGGGTTCTAAAGTCCAGGAAAATGGCTAACGTAACACACAAATAGAAGGAAGGGAGGGAGACAATATGAAATTAAATTAAATGCCAATTAGCCTGATCTTGTTTGTTGATAAGATTTAAGCGCCTATTATTAAGGATGACATTGTGGAGTACTTGGAAATTTTATTTTCACTTCACTTGACGGACACGTATGTCATGTCTGGCTAACATTTATTGTCTGTCCCTAGCTGTCCTTGAGAAGGCGGTGGTGAGCTGCCTTCATGAACTGCAGAGTCTACAATCTGTATGTCGACTCACAATGTCCTTAGTAAGGGAATTCCAGGATCTTAACCTAGTGACAGTGCAGAAACAGTATATATTTCCAACTCAGGATGGTGTGCGCTGGGAGGGGAACCAGCAGGTGTTAGTATTCACATGTATCTATTGCCCTTCTCCTCCTGGATGGAAGTGACTGTGGGTTTAGATGGTGCTGTCTAAGAATCTTTGATGGATTTCTGCAGATTTCTTGTAAATAGTACACACTGCCGCTGGAGGAGGGAGTGGACACTTCCGGACATGGTGCCAATCAAGTGGGCCACTTTGACCTGGATGCTGTCAAGCTTTTTGAGTGTTATTGGAACTGCATTTCATTGCACTCCTGATTTGTGCCTTGTAGATGGAGGACAGGCTTTGGAGAGTCAGGAGGTCAGTTACTCACTTCAATATTCCTAGCCTCTGACCTTCTCCTGTAACCACTGTATTGTGGCAAATTCAGTTGAGTTCCTGGTCAACATTAACCCTCAGAATGTTGATAGCAGGGGATTCAGTGATAGTAATACCATTGAATGTTGAGGGCAGCATTTACATTGTCTCTTATCTGAGATGATCATTGCTTGGCATTTGTGTGGGATGAATGTTACTTGCCACTTGTCAAGCCAAGCCTAGGTATTATCCAAATCGTGTTGCATTTAACTTGAACTGCTTCAGTAATTTGAGGAGTTGCAAATGCTGCTGAACGTTGCATAATCATGGGGAAACATCCCCACTTTTGACTTAGGATGATGGGAAGGTCATTGATGAAGCAGCTGAAGATGATTGAGCTTAGGACACTATCCTGAGGAACTCCTGCAGAGGTGTCCTGGAGCTGAGACAATCATAACTATGTTCCTATGTACCAGGTATGACTCCAACCAGCAAAGACTTTGCCTCCAATTTCCATTCATTCTCCTTTTGCTAGGAGTTCTTGTTGCAACACTCAATCAAACGCGGCTTTGGCGTCAAAGGCTGTCACTTTCACCTCACCTCTGCAATTCGGCTCTTTTATGTATGTTTGAACCAAAGCTGTACTGAAGTCAGGAGCTGAGTAGCCTTGGCTGAACCCAAAACTAGACATCAGTGAACACGTTATGTTAAGCAGGTGCTGCGAGGTAGCACTGTTAATGAAAACTTACATCACATTACTGATAATCGAGAGTAGATTGATGGGGTGGTAACTGTCAAGTTGGATTTGTCCTGCTTTGTATGCACCGGGCATATCTGGGCAATTTTCCACAATTGGGTAGTTGCCAGTGTTGTAACTGTGTTGGAAGAGGTTATCTTGGGGTGCAGCAAGTTCTGGAGCACGTGTTCAGTACCATTGCCAGCATGTTGTCCGGGCCCTGAGCCTTTTCAGTATCCAGTGCATCTAATCCTTTCTAAATATCATGTGGAGTGAACTGACTTGGCTGAAGACTGATATCTGTAATGGCGGGAACATGTGGAGGAAGCAAAGAGGGATCATCTACCTGGCACTTTCGGCTGAAGATTGCTGCATGATACTTCAGACTCATTTTTTGCACTGATGTGTTGGGCTCTTCCATCATCAAAGATGGGGGATACTTTTAGAGCCTCCTCCTCCAGCAAATTGTGTAACTGCCCACCATTATTTAAGACTGGAGGTAGCAGGACTGCAGAGCTTAGGTCTGATCTGTTGATTGAGAGATTGCTTAGCTTTGTCCATCACTTTCTGCTTATGCTGTTTGGCATGCATATAGTCATAGGACATAGAAATGTACAGCACTGGAACGGGCCCTTCAGCCCATGATGTTGTGCAGAATACGACGCCAAATGAAGTTAATCCCTTCTGCCTGTCCTTGGTCCATATCTCTCCATTCCTTGCATATTCATGTGCTTATCTAAAAGTCCCTTAAATGCCCCCATTGTATCTGCCTCACCACCACCCCAGCAGTGCCTTCCAGATTCCTACCACTCTGCGTAAAAAGCTTGCCCCTCCAGTCTCCTTTGAACTTTTCCCTTCAAACCTCAAAGGCATGCCCCCCAATATTAGACATTTCAACTCTTGGAAAAAGATTTTGACTGGCAACCCTATCTATGTGTCTCAATTTTATAGTCTTCTATCAAGTCTCCCTTCAGCCTCCGCCGCTCAAGAGAAAACAGCCCGAGTTTTTCTAGCCTTTCCTTACAGCTCTCATAATCTCTAATCCAGACAGCATCCTGGCAAACTCTTCCGCAAAGGCTCCCACATCCTTCCTGTAATGTGGTAACCAGAAGTCAACACAGTACTTTAAGTGTCGCCTAACCAAAGTCTTATAAAGCTGCAACGTGAGACTCTGACTTTTGTACACAATTCCCCGACCGAAATAGGAAAGCATGCCATATCCTATCTAATTGCGTGGTCACTTTGGCTATGGACTTGAACCCCATGATCCTTCTGTACATCGATTCTTGTTCAGAGTCCTGCCGTTAACTATATCCTTCTAACATTTGATCTTCCAAAATGCAGCAGCTCACCCTTACCTGGATTAAATGCCATCTGCTATTTCTCCGCCCATATCTGCAACTGATCTGTACTCCATTGTAAGCTCTGACAACCTTCTACACTACCCACAACTCTACTAATCTTTGTATTCTCTGCAAACTTACTAATCCACCCATCTACATTTTCATCCGAGTCATTTATGTACATCACAACCAGCAGAGGTCACAGTATGGATCCCTGCAGAACACCACTAGTCATTGATGTCCAGCCTGAAAAACATTCTTCCACGCCCACCCTCTGTCTTCTATGGGTGAGCCAATTCTGAATCCATGCAGCCAAGTCACTGAGGATCCCATGCATTTCAATCTTCTGCATGAGCCTACCATGAAGGAACTTGTCGAATGCCTTACTAAAGTCCATGTAAACAACATCAACTGCTCTACTCTCATTGATTGCCTTTGTCACCTCCTCGAAAAATTCAATTAAGTTAGTAAGACATGACCTGCCGTGCACAAAGCCATACTGGCTGTCCCTAATTAGGCCATGCTTTTCCAAATTTGTGTAAATCCGATCCCCAAGAATTCTCTCCAACAGCATCTTAACCACCCATGAGAGACTCACCGGTCTATAGTTTCCTGGATCATCCCTATTTCCCTTCTTGAACACAGGAATAACATTAGCTACTCACCAGTCTTCTGGGACCTCTCCAGTGGCTAGTGAGGATATAAAGATCTTGGTCAAGGCCCCAGCAATCTCCTCTCTTGCCTGTCTCAATAACCTGGGGTAGATACCATGGGGCCCTGGGTTCTTATCCACCTAATGCTCTTCAAGAGATCCAATGCCACTTCTTTCTCGGTCTCAAAATGCCCTAGCATAT
This sequence comes from Ginglymostoma cirratum, assembly GCA_024137785.1. Taxonomy (NCBI): domain Eukaryota; kingdom Metazoa; phylum Chordata; class Chondrichthyes; order Orectolobiformes; family Ginglymostomatidae; genus Ginglymostoma; species Ginglymostoma cirratum. The sequence continues at coordinate 31,738,680 of JAHRHZ010000016.1, read as the reverse complement.
TAGCATGCTTCGCATAAATCTCACTATCCTTTTCCTGGGTGAACACCGATGCAAAGTAGTCCTATTTGGTAGCTTCACCATGTTGATAGCTCATTTTTAGGTATGCTTGACGCTGTTCCTTGCATGTCCTCCTACATTCTCCATTGAACCAGTGTTGATCTCCTGATTTGATGGTATTGGCTGAATGGGGTTATATTGGACCATGATGTTGTAGTTTCTGTTGGAGCACAATTCTGCTGCTGTTGATAGCCCACAGCACATCGTAGATATCCAGTATTGAGTTGCTAGATTTATTAGAAGTCTGCCCCACTAAGCCTGGGACATATAATGCAATAGAGGGTGTTCTCGAATTGAAGGTGGGACTTTGTCTCCACAAGGACTGCGTGGTGGTCACTCTGACTGATATTGGCGTGGACAGATGCATCTGCAGCCGAAATACTGGTAAATAGGAGGTCACTTTTTTTTTCTCCATTTTGTTGGCTCCCTCACCACCTGCTGCAGATCTAGTCTAGCAACTATGTCCTTTAGGAGTCAACCAGCCCAATCAGAAGTGCCCACTGATGAGCCACTCTTGGCGGTGGACACTGAAATCTTCCACACAGAGTACATTTTGCACCCTTACCACCTTCCATGCTTCCTCCTCCAAGTTTTTATCAACATGGAGGAAGATCAATTCATTACGAGTGAAGACGATACATGATCACTGTATGGTAAAAAAGGGTTGAGGCAGCATTACCTCATCAAGGGAAGGTAATGCCTAATAAGTCTGTTAGAGTTTGAGGAGCTAATGAGCAATTAGGCAAAGGAGAGCCATTGACTGTGTCTATCTGGATTTCCAAAAGGCCTTTGACAAAGTGCCACACAGGAGGCTGTGAAATAAGATAAGAGCCCATGGAGTTAGGGGTAAAGTACTGGCATGTACAGAGGATTAGCTGACTGGCAGAGAGTTGAGTTAATACGGCTTTCTCAGGATTGCAGCCAGTGACTAGCAGAGTGATGCAGGTGTCAGTGTTGGTATGACAACTATTTGTGTTATACACTAATAGCCTGGGCAAACAAACTGAGGGCATTGTTGCTAAGTTTCCAGACAACACAAAGATAGGTGCAGGGACAGCGGTGTTCAGGAACCAGGGAGGCTGCAGAAGCACTTTGACAGACTAGGAGAAGCGGGTAAAGAAGTGGGAGATGGAATACCAATTATCGGAAAGTGTGAGGTTATGCATTTTGGTCAGAAGAGGATACGGGCTATTTTCTAAATGGGGAAAGGCTTTGGAAATCTGAAGTACAAAGGGAGTGGAGCCAGGATTCTCTTAAGGTTAATTTGGCAGTTAGGAAGGCAAATGCAATCGCAGCATTCATTTTGAGGGAGCCAGAATACAACAGCAGGCATGTACTATGAGGCTGTATAAGGCTCTGGTCAGGCTGGATTTGGAATTTGGATCCCATAACTAAGGAAGGTTGTGCTGGCATTGGAGGGGGTCCAGGAGAGTTTAGCAAGAACAATCCTGACAATGCCGTTCTTGCCATAAGATGAGCGTTTGAGGACTCTGGGTCTGTACTCAATGGAGTTTAGAAGGATGAGGGAGGGATGATTCCACTAGTAGAAAGACCAAGATCCAAAGGCAGAGTCTCCGAGTCAAGGGACGACCTATTAGAACTGATAGGAGGAGGAACTTCTTCAGCCAGAGGGTGCTGAATCTGTGGATTGCCGCAGAAGGCTGTGGAGGCCAAGTCATTGAGTGACTTTAAGCAGAGATAGATGATTCCCTTACTAATCAAGAATCTAAGAGTTACGAGGTAAAAGTCAGGAAAATGAAACTGAGAAACATACCAATCATGAGCAAATGACATAACTGTCTCAACAGGCCGAGAGGGCTAACTCTGCATCTAGATCTAATGGTCTAATGCCACTTTCCTGAAATAGCTCCATCTTCTTCAACGCTTTTAGTCTCCTGAAACCGAGTAATTTCTTGAACTTGCTCAATTATTGTTTCCATAGCTCTCTGGTAATGAATTCCAAAGACCCACTAACCACTGAGTGAAAAAATTCCTCCTCACCTCAGTGTTAAATGGCCTTCCCTTATCCTGAGATTATGTCTCCTACGGCAAGTATATCTTTCCTTAGATAACAAGACCAAAACTGTACTCAATATTTCAAGTGTAGTCTTACTGAGACTCTACACAACTAGACTCAACTACAACTCTCTTCTGTATTTAAATTTCCTTTGAAATGGCAGAAACATATGGCTTACCTTTCCAACTGCTTGCTGCACCTGCACAGACAATAAAACCTAGATCCAAATTTGGACACTAGCACTTCCCAACTTCTCTGAATTTAAGAAATATTCTGCCTTTTTGATGTTTCCACTAAAGTGAACAACTACACATTTATTCATATTACATTTGATTTGCCAAGTTCTAATCTATTCACTTAGCCTGTCCAAATCCTCTTGCATGTTTTCCAGTTTGCATGCCCACTCAGTTAGGTATCATTAGCAAATTTGGAAAATTACAATTGGTTCCCATATAAATAATTGACAGATCGAGTGTGGTATGGACCTAGCACTACCCCTTGCAGTACCTGACTTGTGTGCTAGCCTGAGAATACTCTATTAACCAACTCTCAACCTATACTGATATACTCTCCTATCCCATGTGCTCTCATCTTATTTTCTAGCTTATTGTATGGGACGTTATCAGAACCCTTCTGAAAACACAAGTACACTAAATCTATTCATTATCATTGTATCACATCAGTCCATCGAGTCTGCACTGGCCCTCTAAAGAGCATCCTACCCAGACCCAGCCCAACTAATCTTCTATTTCCTTTTACTATTTTTGCTTCCTATGAATCTGAGCTCCCCACTAATCTCATTTAAATCATTCCCTATAGTTTAGGCAAATCTCCCAGGGATAATGTTAATCACATCAGTGTCAAGATGCAACCTGTCCATCTTGTACATTTAGCCCAGAACTAGTCCCAGCACTGCAGGTATCAGATTCCCTCCCTCCGACACGAGTTTTCCATCAATATGTTCAACTGTTCATTTCTCCCTTATGCTCACCCAGCACGTGGGCCTCAAAGTAATCTTGAGATTGCTGCTTTGGAGGTCTCATTTTTCAATCTCTTTCCGAGCTCCTCGAAATTTGCCTTCAAGACTTTCATCCTCTTCCTACCTAAATCACTGAAACTGGTATGAACCAAACTTCTGGCTGTCTACATCATTGCAGGTGAAGATCCTGCAGCCTATTTCATCATTAATCCTAGTGTCAGCAGGGAGAACATATCATCTTGGAGTTTCCCAAAAGAATCCCTTATGGGTACTGCTCTTCTGTTCTTGCCCTTCCTGTCCTATACATCCAGGGCAACTTTTTTCACACAAAGTGTGGAGCTGCCAGAGGAAGTGGTAGAGGCAGGTTCAATTATAACATTTAAAAGATATTTGGACAGGTATATGGATAAGAAAGGTTTAGACAGAAAAAGGCCAAATGCAGGCAAATGGGACTAGGTCAGTTTAGGAAACCTGGCTGGCATGGACGAGTTGGGCCAAAGGGTCTCTTTCTGTGCTATTTGACTCTTTGAGGTGTGACTGAGGTGTCAGTGTAATGGTTCCTCAAAAGAGTATAGTCAGAACCAATATCTTCACCAGTCTCCAAAGCAAAAACTGATCTGCAAGCAATCATCCCAGTGGACTCTTGCACTAACCGTCTTGTTTGCTTGGACTGATTGGCAGACATATATTCCTTATCTGCCACACCCAAAGTTGCAATTCGACCACCTCTCATCTGCCCTGCCATATTTTTAACTTTAGAACTACCTATTACAAATTGAATAGCTTACCAGTTACTCACCAATCATCTCCTTCCACTGCTTGGAAGTAGAAGCCATATACTGGACAGCGAAGTAAGGAAATTAAAAAGGAATAGAAAAGGGAAAAATAAGCTCCTCCTCTCCCCATCAGTTAACATACCATTTTGCTCGAAATCTCCACTCTGCTTGCAAGCTGCACAGAGATCTCTGTATTTATAATATTTGGAGCTACAATACTACAAGAACCAGACTGAATCAGTTATCTGATTAAGCAATGAGCTACTTTCCAGGTCAGAAAAAGTGTGAACTCAAAACATTAACTCTGCCTCTCTCTCCATAGATGCCGCCAGAGCTGCTGGGTTTCTCCAGCACTTCTGCTTTTATTTTAGATCTCTAGCATCTGCAGTACGTTGCTTTTAGTTTACTTTCCAGGTGAGTTGGTTTACCTTGTCTAAAGTTGGAAGAAACTGACGTTAGTTTCTTACTTATTCAGAGAAAACTACCAATCTCTTGCCCTTGGGCAAGACGAAATCCAAGCTTCAGCCAACATTTGAACATGAGTGAAAAGATAGCACTTGCAATATATTTTACTTACTGCTGTCCTGATGACAAGGGTTCAACTGTGGTGTCCTAAACAAGTGAAGGAGGATTCTGCACGTTAGGCGAGCACCAGGTTCTGAATCTTGCTCACTGCATGCTGCAATATAAACAAAAATACTTTCATTATCTGAAATTTTGGTAAAACACCCAAGCATGGGAGAAGTAAAGCTCCAGCAACTGTTCTAAGCATACAACCATATAACAACTTGTCCATTCTCTTGAAATGATAAATAGAAAGAAAATGTTGGAAGCATACTGAAGTTCAGTTCACAACTAGAAAGGAACAGTGCTTAACATTTCAGGTGCAAGTCAATTGTTATTATTACAAATTTATTAACTCTACCGGATGTACATTTTGAGTAGTTTCTGACTCAGTGGTGAAGTTAAAACACCAAGTTTATTTTGTTGTTATGTATTACATTTACCCTAGTTTCCACATTTAGGACAAAGTTACAACAATACCTCACGATTCTCCATTATCCTTCAACGACAATGACAAAACCAAGCTTTTACTACATCTATCAACAAAACTGAACAACAATAAGAACATCATAACTATATATGAAACATATATCAAGGCTATCTCAGAATTGTTCCAGAAGGTGGCATTCACTCCTTTGTGTTTGCAGTGGCTCTGAGCATTTTAACTCAATGCCAATCTCCCTCCAGCCTTTTCCTCATAATGCATAAATAATAATGTAATACCCTCTTAAAAGCCTCAATTGAACCTGTTACAACCATACTGCCATATAGTGCATTCCACAGTGTGAAAAAGTCTAGAATACTGCATACTTAATTACAACCCTCTCTACCTGGCTTTGACCTTTAATGTCTCACGCACAAATACACCCAGGTCTCTCTGCTCCTGCACTCCCTTTAGAATAGTACCCTTTATTTTGTACTGTCTCTCCATGTTCTTTGCACCAAATTTGTGCATACTATTTGCTTTCCATATTTGTTTTCCCATTTCTGAATTTTCAGTATTCAGGCTGGTTCTCAAACGTATTTTATCTAAGTGACTGAGAGGGGGTCAGCAAGGGAGGTTTTGTTTTTTAAAATTCATTCACAGGATGTGCCCGTTGCTGGCTAAGCCAGCATTTATTGCCCATCCCTAACTGCCCAGGTGACAGTTAAGAGTCAAATGCCGGTTGAGAGTCTGGGGTCATACAAAGGCCAAACCAGGTAAGGATAGTAGCTTCCTTCCCTAAAGGACATCGGTAAAATCAGATAAGCTCTTCTGGTAAATAATAACAAAAAGCAGATTTCTTACTTGGCACCTGTCATAAGCAACACCTCACACTTCTGCTGACTGAAATTCAGCTCTCACCTATTTGCCCATTCCACCAACATGTTAATGTTCTTTTCCTCTTTATGGTTTATAATTCATCCAGATTTTGAGCCATTTCAAAACTTTGAACCACCAAGATCGAGATCTAGATCTTTGGTATATGCCAGAAAAAAAAAAGGTGCCAAGACTGACCCTGGGAAACTCAAATACAAACCTTCTTCCAGCCCAAAAATGCCCACTGAAATGCTTCTTATCCCTCAGGCAATTTCGAGTCTACAGTACTACTGCCCATTTTATTCCATGACCTATAACCTCCCCTACAGGTTTGAGATATGGCACTGTATCAAACACCTTTGGAAGTCCATATACACCATATCAACAGCTTTGCCTTCATCAATCTTCTTTGCTACCTCTTCAAAATTTCCAAAAAGTTAGGTAAAAATTATTTTCCATCAACAAACCCAAGATGACTTTTCTGAATCAACCTCTACGCTTCCACATGATTATTAATTCTATTCCAGATCGCTGTTTTTAGAAGACTGCCCACCAAAGTTAATCTAACTGGTCTGTAATTGCTGGGTTTATCGTTATAACCTTTCCGAACAAGGACATAAGATTTGGTATTCTCCAGTCCTCCAGCACCTCCTCAGAATCCAGGGAAGATTGAAAAATTATCGCCAATGCCTCCGCATTACACATTTATTTCCTTGAAAATCCTTGGGTCATCTCATCTGATCCCAGTGCCTTGTTAACCTCAAGTACTGCCTCATTGGTAAAGTTAGATGCAAAGTATTTATTTAACACCTCTTATATTCCTTTTGCCTTTCTGTTGAAATCCCCTTTTTGATCCTTCAATGGTCCTCTTCCTATTACAACCCGTTTTCTATTGTGGTACTGATAGAAGATTTAGGGATTTCTCTTTATGTTCGTTGCCAGTCTTTTCTCATGATCCCTCTTGCCTCTTATATTTGTTTTCTCAACTCCTTTCTGAACCTTCCGCATTCAGCTTGGTTCTCAATTGCATTCATTACTTGACACTTTTCAAAGGCACACTTACCTCTTTCTTAAATCCAACTTCTATCTCCTTTGTCATCCAAGGAGCGCTGGATTTGTTTGTCATGCTTTACCCTTTTGAGAGAATATACAGTGACTGTACCCAACTTATCTCCTGTTTGAAGGTAGCCAATTCTTCAGCTACTGCTTTCCCCACCGACCTTTGGCTCTAATCTGCCTAGCTCTGCTACTATCCCACAGAAATCAGCTCTCCATTAGATGATTTTTCTTACCCTGGACTGACCACGGTAATCTTCCATTGTTATTCAAAACTTTATGACAAAATAATCATTGTCCCCTAAATGTTCAACCACTGTCACTTGATCTATTTGGCCAACACCTCATTCCCTAGAAACAGATCTAGCAGTGCTTCCTTTTTTGTTGGGCCGGACGCAACTATTGTGCTATGAAACTCTCTTGAACATAAACTAGGAACATTTGACCTTCATTACTCTTTACACTCTTACTATCCGAGTCTATATACACACAAGTAATGTCCCTGCACTATGATCAGCAATCCTTCTGATTTTGTCTCCGGTTTAATGGGCCTCTGAGATCTGCGTGCAGCAGCACCTTCTGGAATCAGAAGTTAATGTCGCAATTGGCAGGCTAGCACAGATCACGTGTGCAGAACCTTTGAGCGGCTGTACATACATGCAGCCTTAAGGAAACGTTGGCTAGGATGTTTATACCTCTCTGTAACTTGCTTGCAGATTTGTTGCTCTTTCCCTTTCCACTAGTTTTTAGACCAAAGGCTACACTGCGCAATGTAATTGAACCCTTCTCTTCTTTAGCTCTAGTCAAATCAATTGTCTTTTAACTATTTGAAACATCCTCCTTTCTTCATTACTGCAGTGCTGTCCTTAACTAAAAACACCACCCCTTTTTTCTAGCCATTTTTTCCTTTCCTATCTGCTCTAAACACTTTTCCAGCACAAAGACCTGCCTTCCTAAAGCCAGGACTCCATTACTGCCACAGTATCATGATCCCACAAGACAATCAGTGTCTCTAACTCACTGATCCACTTAACTAGACTCGGGGTATTTACAAACATGCAATACAGTCCTGATTTAGACTTCATTAATTTCTCCCTGACTCTGATTCTGCCTATTAACTTACTATTCCTTACTCTCTGCTATCTGCTTGTATCAGCATTTCACGCACCCTGGTATACCCTCGAGTTAGTTTAAACCCTTCTTATCAGCTCTAGCAAAATGCCCCACAAGGAACTCAGCTGAGGCTCTGCTCAAATGCAAGCACTCCGGTTTGTACATGTGCCATTTCACACAAGGCCGGTCCCAGTGTCCCAGAAATCTAAAACACTCCCTCCTGCATAAGCTTTCCAGCCATTTATGTACCTTCTCATCTTATTCTTGGACTCACTAGTGTGATGCACTGCAAGTAATTCGAAAACTATTACTTTAGAGATCCTGCTTACTGACTTGCCAAGTAACTCTCAATTACAATTGCAGGACAACATATCTTCCTTGCTACTTATGTCATTAGTTCCAAGGCGGACCACAACCTTATCTGCTTATCCTTCCCAATAAAGGATGCCTGCAGCCATTCTGTGACATCCCTGACTTTTGCACCAGGAAGGCAACAAACCATCCAGGAATCACGTTGAAGTTCGCAAAAATGCATGTCCATTCCCCTAAGTAAAGAATCCTTATTGGTACTGCCCTTCCAGTAATCTTTCTCCGTCCTGCACAGTTGAGCCATCCATGGTGCCATGAGCATGACTCATATTGCACTCTTCCAAGGACTTACCACCCTCATCAATACTCAGAATGGAAAATCAGTTATTGAACAGATCCGCTGAGAGCTTTTGCGCAAACAGCCCATTTCTTTTGGAGTGCCTGGTAGTTATCTCCTTCCCATGTGCCTGCTCACCCCTAAAGTGCCGTGATCACCTTTCTGAACACATTATCATCTGGCCTCGCAGATGTACCTCAATGACTTGCCGGTAGTCGAACTGTGAAAACTGCAGTTTGAGCTTATGCACTGGCTGATACTTCCTGTACACTGGCTTGGCTAGCAACAAGTGTCCACAACTCCCCACTTGCCACGTGACAGGCACTCTATGTGGCAGAGGTACACTGCCACTTCTTAACGTCATCCAGAGTTACTTTACATAGTTTAACTTGTCACTTTTATTTATTTTAACTTTACTTTTACATTTAACTATAAACTGGACATTAGTAGAAAGCAAAAATTCTACAGCCTCTCTCACAAATTAGCTTCCCTTCCTGGTCTATAAATTCTTAATCTCCCTGTGCTGGTTTAGAAATTTACCTACTTCAAAATTTATGGAATTGAAACTCACCTCTAACAGCAGCTGTTTAACTGAAGACTTTCCTGAGATGTAGGATACTTAAACTTGCTTTTCTTGTCTCCTAACACTGTTTAATATGGTGTCAGCTCTCTGTCACATATTGGTCCACGGTGTTATGTATTGGTCCATGCAGTGTCTACTCTCTGTCACAAGCTGTTTCATATAGTGTTTGCTCTCTCTGACCCACGCTGTTTTACATACAGCTCTGCCACATACTGTTCTATATTGTGTCTGCTCTCTTCATCATGTACTGGCCCATGTGGTGTCTGCTCTCTGTCATGCGCTGTTTTACATGGTGTCTGCTCTCTGTCTTGTACTGTTTCATGTGGTATGTGTTCCTTCTGATGCACGCTGTTGTATGTGGTGCCTGCTCTCTCCAGCACATGCTATTTCATGTGGTCCCTTCTCTCTCTATCATGCTGTTTCACATGGTCTCTGTTCTCTAAAACACACTGTTTTATACGGTGTCTCTCTGTTGTGTGCTAATTTATTTGGTTGCTGCTTGCTCTCTCCTTCCTCACTCGGTTTCTAACTACATCCTTACTCTCGTGTTGCTTTATGTGCTGCCTGCATTCTCTCTCACTTGTACTATTTTATTTAGTACCCATTTTCTCTCTCATCATGATACACATTTTTTGGTGATCATGTATTACAAGACTCATGGTGATATTTCTCTCATTGTAAAAATTTTAGCACTGTTTTGTGTGTGCAGAACAACAAAGGCAGGATGCATCAAAGGACAGACGGATGAAAGGAAGGACTACAAAAATAGCACTGAACCCATTAATAGTGATCATTTTTGTTAATTTAGTGACGTTAGAAAATAGAGAGCATTTCTTTCGATATGAGTCAAACACTATTCACTCTAGAATACACCACACTGTGAAACCATTAGAAAATAGAAAATTGAAAATGGAAAATTTTCCCCTGCTTGTAGAATCGACCAGTTATCAAACTTTCTGATTTCTGAAGAGGAGTGAAAAATTAATGCAGGAATATAAAATCAAATCAGTAAAATGCTTAGAACATTTTCAAGTTTCAAAAGCAGAAGGTAACAATTTTGTTCCAGTTAGATGCCTCCATTGTTAACCAGTGATTATTGAGAAAAATACCTGAAAGGCTCCTCAGTTAACTGATAGGATTAAGGTTTAGCACTCATAACTACATCAAAGTATGTATGTTGTGAATAGACAGAATTTTAGTTCAATATTTCACACCCAAAATATCCCATCTTAGCACTTTCAAAAATGGCAAGATAAATGGTTACCTGCATTAAGGAGTGAGGGGATTGCCACACAACGGATCAGATCCTCTAATAATAAACATTGCCTGGCTATTAAAATCGCTATAAATGTAGCCAGAGAGTCATGGAATGATAAGTCACTCACCTGAGGAAAAAAAAAAGTGTATAAGAAAGTCTTATTTCCACTCAAACATGACACCATTTTCTCTTCGATAATGCCTACTACTGAAAACATCAAGTAATAGCCATAGGTTCAGCAACAGCAATCACCACAAGTCAGAAGGTCACAAGTTCATATCCTTTACCAGGGTTTCAGCAATGTTACTGACAGGTACTCCAATGTGAGTGGCTGAAAAACCTTGTAGAAGTATTAAACAAATACCTATTTGCCTATTTGTGTCCACTGTCCTTTAATTCCTCTCACACAGTTGTCACTGTTCAGATAGAAAAAGACTCCATAACCATGACTCAGAATGAAAAACACTTACTTCTCTCAGTATCTAGCAACCACTCTTTCCAGAACCAAACCTCACTAAAAACAAACTGGCATACTTATTTCTGTCATGGCAGGACTGACATATGAAGAGAGACTTAAATCAACTAGGACAATATTTACTGAAGTTTATTGATCACGTCTCATTATTTGTGACTAACATTGCATGCATAATTACTTGTATGTTTCCAAACAATGACTACAAATCAAAGTGATTCAATGTATGTGAAGTTCTTTGAAATATCATCCTGAGTTACATAATAAAGTATTACATGAATGTCATGACCATCAGTAAGGTGGCACTTAAATTGTAGGAGCTGTGGTCTGACAAGTACTCAGGTCCTGACGAACTTCACCCAAGAGTTGTGAAAGAAGTAGCTAATGAGGTTTTGACGCATTGGTTTTAATTTCCCAAAGGTTCCATGATTCAGGGATGGTCCCATTACATAGAAACATAGGAACTCGAATAGGCAATTCAACCTGTTAATCCTCCCCTTCCATTCAATACGATAATGGCTGTTCGAACAAATTAATGCCTTTTACACACCCCATCCACATAATTTTGCACACCACTGGTAATCAGAAATCTACCCATCTGCATTAAGCATACTCAAAGATCATACCTCTACAGCCCTCTGTGGTAGAGAATTCCAAAGGTTCGGAGGTCCGAGTAAAATTATTTCTCCTCATGTCTGACCAAAGTCTTCCTCGATTTTCAAACTGTGCCCCCTGGTTTTAGACCTCCCCACTAGGGGGAAAAGCCTTACCTGCATGTATTCTGCTTATTCCTTTAAGTATTTTAGGGGTTTCAATGAGATCACTTCCCATTCTTCACAACTGTAGAGCATATAAGGCCCAACTTGCCCAATCTGTCTTCAAAAGACAGTCTGGTATACCCAGGACCAAGTCTGGTGAACTTTTGTTGCATTCAAATAACTTTCCTCAGATAATGAAACCAAAACTGCACACAGTAATCCAAGTTTTTAAATAATTGAACCAAGACTTTTCTATTTCTGTACTCAAGTGTTCTTGCAATAAATGCTAACACTCCATTAGCTGCCTTAATTTTTTTAAGTATTAACCTTCTTAATAGCTTGCTGCATTGTTTTTATTCATTTATTGGACTTGGACATCACTGGCTGGCCAGCATTTATTGCCTGTCCATAGTTGCCTTTGAGAAGGTGGTACTGAACTGTGTTCTTGAACTGCTGCAGTCCATGTGTTGTAAGTTAACCCACAAACCTGTGAGGAAGGGAATTCCAGGATTCAAACCCAGTGATAGAGAAGGAAGTCAGGATAGCGAGTGGCTTGGGAGGGGAGCTTGCAGGAATGGTATTCTCATGTATCTGCTGCTTTTGTCCTCCTAGATGGAAGTGGTTGTGGATTTGGGAGGTGCTGTCTACAGATCTTTGGTGAATTTCTGCACTGCACATTGTAGATAGTACACACTACTGCTACCGAGCATCAGTGGTGGAGGAAGTGGATGTTTGTGAAAATAGTGCAAATCAAGCAGGCTACTTTGGCCCGGGTGGCATTGAGTGTTGTTAGAGCTGCACTCAGCCCACCAAGTGGGGAATATTCCATTACATTCATAATATGCACCTTGTAGATGATGGACAGAATGCGGGGAGTCGGGAAGTGAGCCACTGGTTGCAGCGTTCCTAGCACCTGACCTGCTCTTGTAGCCACACTACCTATCTATGGAAAGTCCAGTTGAGTTTCTGGTCAATCGTAACCCAGAGATCATTGAAAATGGGAAATTCAACGATGGCAACACCATTGAATGCTCAGAGTCAGGTGCTAGATTGACTCTAATTGGAGATGGTTTTGGCCTGGCATGTGTGTGGGACAAATGTTGTGTGCCACTTATCAGCCCAAACCTGGATAGTATCCAGGTCTTGCTGCATTTGAACATGGACAGATTCAGTAACTAAGGAATTGCAGACAGGGTTGAACATTGTGCAATCATCAGTGAACACCTGCAGTCTGACCTTATGACGAGATGAAGCAGCTGGAGGTGGATGGGCCTAGGACACACAGGCTTTCAACATCCACAACCATTTTCCAATGCGCCAGTTATTAGAATCTATTAGAATCCCTACGGTGTGGAAACAGGCCCTTCGGCCCAACAAGTCCACACCGAACCTCAGAGCACCCCACCCAGACCCATCCCCCTATGAGCTACCTAATCTACACATCCCTGACATTATGGGCAATTTAGCAAGACCAATCCACCCAGCCTGCATATCTTCGGACCGTGGGAGGAAACCGGAGCAGACACGGGGAGAATGTGCAAACTCCACACAGACAGTCACCTGAGGGTGGAATCGAACCCAGGTCCCTGGCGCAGTGAAGCAGCAGTGCTAACCGCCGAGCCACCACGCCATGTTTTAGCCTTTTGTGTATATGCAGCACTTTGAAAGATGAATTCAAATAGCTCTGCTCTCCTGCATACTTTGAGGTGGTGGCAGTGAGCTGCCCTCTTGCACTGCAGTAGTCTATTTAGTGTAGGCATGCCCAGAGTTCTATAAAGAAGAGTTCCAGGATTTTGTTCCAGGGACAGTGAAGGCCATTTGCCATTGACATCCACAAACCATGAACGAATTGGGAACTACAAAATTAAGGGAGCCCTTATGAGATGATTTCCATCAAATTGTCCTTGCTGAAAAATAAACATACAGTCAAAGGGAATTAGTTTGATCCAAAACAGTTTAAAGGAGTAGCACCTTTGAATATAAATGTATTCAGATAGGTTTTTCATTCTTTATTCTTTACAAGGTGTGGCAGTTGGCTATGAACTGAGAGGCTTGAGAGAGCATTTCAGAGGGCTGTTTAGAGTCAACTGATTAGGTCTATAAAGTTTTGATACATGCAGTTAGTAATATTCTACTCTTTAACTTAAAATTCAGTGGCTTACCCCAGTTTATTACAGTTTCCTACATTGTGCCAAATGAAAACACTATTACTCTAAGCAATAGTGTCAGAAATCATGGCTAGTTACGTGTACATGTTTGTATTTCTGAATTTTGTCTTTTTCTTGCTTCGTAATGATCTTAGTGCTGCATGATAGTGATAATTTGTTACTATTGACAAAACATTTACATCAAACAACAGAAAATATTCCCACATTGTAACAGATTGTAATTGTCTGTTGTGAGCAGGTGTTAGTAATTTCTTGACTGACAAGAGAACAGAGGTTATACAGGAAAGCCAAGGCCACAATCAGAACATGATTTCGTCAAACGGCAGAGGATGCTTGAGAGGCTAAATGGAAAATTCCTGCTCCTAATTCATTTAATCATATGTTCACATATATCCCATACATATATCCCATCTGGCCTATTATAGGACTCTTACACCAATGTGACTGGATTTTAAATGCCTTCTTAACTCACCTAGCAAGCTACTCTGCTGTAATGGAGAAACCCCATTCAAAATAACAAAAAAATAGACATGAGCTTTGATGGTAAAAGTAGATTGTAATGGAAGCACAGGTTTAGGTTCCTAAAGAGACTGTTCGGTTGACTATACATTTCTTTTTGAATCATTTGGCTACAATGTTCAATTTAAGCAGCTTGACATTTAAGGAAGCACCTGGATAATAAATAACGAACTGCTAAAATTGCCCCAGCAGCATACAAAATCCATTCAGCCATCTAATGCATCCAGCTTTCTGCAATACTTAAAAGATCCAAGACAGCTAGAGTGATTAGTAGTATTCGTGAAATTTAAAAAGTAGGAGAATTGTCATAGAAGCATATTAATATGCTGAAACACAGGATGATACAACATTTTTTAAACCAATTCTTCAAGTCTAATCCATAAATTTGGCCAATTTTCAAATTGGTCATCGGGTTCTTTTTAAAAATGGAATTCAGAAGGCTTCTGAACAGGGAAAAACATGTTTATCATCACTATGTACTTCTGTGTCAGGTACAGCACTAGTTTAATAAGGTAAAACTTGTGGCTCTACAATACCCGATTGACCACTGCAGGTCAATATGATGTTGACTACATGATGAGCCACAAACATTCTACCCTCATTCAATAATGTACTTCAGCCCTAACATCAAGGGAGTATCTCTGACTTAGCCAGTCTGACAGTTCAAATTTCCATACGAATTATCCTTGTGACCAGAATGAGACTGACAATGAAGTCTGAGTTATGCAAAGTCTGCTGCAGATTCAAGCCGCTATAAAACTGGATTGAAATGGTACTAGCACATTTCACACAAATCCTTTCCAAAGTCTGATGAATCTTTCATACTCCTGAGTGGGCTGGAATTAGATGCAGCTCGTAGAAATCATAGAATCCCGACAGTGCAGGAAGGAGCCATTCAGCCTATCATGTCTGCACCAACTTTCCACAGAGCATCCCACCCAGATCAAGTCCCTGATCCTAACTCCACATTTACCATAGCTAGCCCACTTAAGCCTGCGCATCCCTGGACACTACAGGGCAATTTAGCATGGCCAAACCACCTCGTCTGCACGTCCTGTTTCTGTGCTGAATGACCCTATCTTTGGACTATGGAAGGAAACCAGAATACCCAGAAGAAACCCATGCAGACATGGACAGAAGCGCAAACTCCACACAGACAGCTGCCCAAGGCTGGAATTTAACCCAGGTTTCTGGCACTGTGAGCAGCAGTGCAAACCAATTCTAGAAATGAAGTCAAGTTTTAATGCCTGTCTAAGAACTCAACTTAATGACACCTTTGCAGCCAATACAGATAAATTAACAATATCACATACAGGCACGGGCTGCATAACTAGCTGCACTCAACAATTGAATGTGTTAGATTGAAATGAGGAAAGGGGGAAAAATAGTAGAAATTTCAGTAACAGGTTTGATTAAAAATCAAGCAGATCTCAATCCAAATTCCTCACTTTCCCAGAGAGGCAGCCAGTCGTTTCATTAACCATTGCTGGTAAAATTTTCTATTGTCATTTTTTGTGTGAGTGTATTAAAGGAGTCATCCATGACTGAATAACTAATTCTTCAGTGAATCTCAATCTATAAAGAGACATGCTTCCTTTCAGTATTCACCTTTTCCTTCGTGGTAATAACTGTTAATAAGTATTAACTTAATTATCAGGCACACGGAACAGTCAAAAAATGACGTTAACCTCCCAAAAAATTAAGAGGTTAAAGGCCTATTTTATGTATACTTACATCAACATTACAGAGAAGATCATTGAAGCCACAAGTTCCATTATTAGATGAACAGCACAGTGCTTTAAGCACACCAAGCCACTCTGCGCTGAGAGCCTTGCAATAGGCAGTCAGCTCTGCACACAGGATAGCAATGTCATTCACACTAAAAAAAAAGACATACAGGTGTATTTTTAAAAATGCAGAGATGAATCAGGCAATTTAATTTAAATACAGCAAACATGCTCCTAAAAAATAGCAATTTGCAAGCTTGCACTTGTACTTTTGCAATCATAGGTTCGGTGTTCCCATGCAGGATTAAACCATTCTTTCTTCACCCTCAAAATAAGAAATTAACATTAATTCCAAAATAGCAAAATGTCAACATAGAAGTGCAGGAGGAACAGGGTGATACAATAAAATTCCAGCCAAAAATAATAGCAGAAAACACTTGTGAATTGCATGTTTTCTACTTAAGTGTTATAAGAGGAGTTCACACAATTAAACCTGCTACAATGTAGCATAACGTGACATCAGGTGTCTAGTCTCAGTCAAGATGGCCTTAGGGTAGCAAAAGTGAGGAATGTGTAATTGGTACTGGTCTTCTCAAGCACATTGTTTAGATAAAGTGCGAGCTCCACTTTGCAATGTCAAAACTTGAAGTATTTGAAATGACCAACACATGCTCAAAATGGTGGTAAAAGAATGGTGGTGGTATGAGGGGCAAGCAAATATTCCATTATTGAACACTGAAATCCTTCAACTTGATAGGCCATAATAAAGATAAATTTAGAAATTGAACATCAAGGTTCACTAAATCAACTGAGGATCCATTAATACCAGTGTTTGGCCGAATAGCAATACAATGCCCAAATAAGTCTGATCTAGTTGCTTCAACACTCAAATCTAAATTCTCTATCCTAATATTAAAGGTATACATAGAGAAAAAAAATTTAAATTTCAATCAGTGAAAACAACATTTACTAAGTAAAAGACTGAAATTTTTGAACATGACAACACAAAAGAACTTGCTTTTATTTTTGCTTTTGAGTGTTGGAAGATTAATTGAGAGCAGTGGAATGGAAAAGGGATCAGAATATGTTAAAACTGAAGTCTATCTACAGCATATTCTTCCAGGAATTAGTTGTTTCTTCACAGAAGTTCAAAATCCTTGTTGGTCATTAAATGCCTCCCTGATCATCCTTTGGCCACACTATTTTCCACTCATTAGCTGCTACGTTTATTATTTCTCCAAGACAGCTCTTGCAATGTTTCATCCATTACTCCCAGGTTAAGTGTAGCACGACATAATGAAGAATACAGCTTCCACTGCTGTATCTCAACAAAACTCAACTGCAACTTCTACTTCAAATCAGCAATTGTTAAAGTGTCAGTGTGACAATTCTGTTTTCTTGGTCAACAATACTTTCAGTCTGTTTGTAAGGATTGGCAATTCCGTACAACTGATTTTCAAGTAAATTTAATGTTGGACCGCTGAATTCATTGGAAGTCGGAACTAACGTTGGGCAGTGGCTGGGCAGAAAACACACATCAATTAATTAGTCTGACCTGAACTTTAATCTAGGCTCCAGATGTGAATGAGTGATGATATAGTAACAAGTGTATGTTCACCAGCCATTTTTTTTTATATAAACTTAGTGAATTGATTCTGACTTTCTTCTCATTTCAAATAAGTTGGTTTATAACTTTAAACGAAACAGTGCTAACCTATCTTGTCACATTAACTTTACATCTACGGAGGAAACAGTCAGGTAGATATAAAATTATTTACGCACTTACCGATCAGGATCATGATGCCCCACACAGACATGCATGAGTGCATTGCAAACAAAGCTGTAGCGATTGGCTGGGTTATCATTCAGGATTTTACCAAGCATGGAGTAGCTGAAATTGTGGGCAGAGGGGTTTTCAATCGCATCAATCATGAATTCAGGTTCCCAGAGCATGTTGGAGTCAGAAGGATCTATATTACTGTAGATTGTGTTCTTGACTTTGGAACAGGCATCACTTGTAGCAAAAATAAACAAGTAACATCATTAAATTTCAAATGCAGAAGCTTTCATGATTTGTCAAAACTCAGTGAGTAACAGACTATGGTCTGAAATTCTATTCAAAGAGTAACAGAATGGCTACTCTACATTGTGTCCATGCTAGCTCTTCGCAAGAGCAAATTAGTTAGTTCCATACCTCATTTCTTTGCCCACAGCCCAGTGAATTTACTCTAAGTGCTTATTCATTTCCCTTTTGAAAGCCACAACTGAATCTGCTTCCACATCAACATTTCAAATACTATCCGCTTTTGGCATAAAAAAAACTTTTCAATATATCGACATTTGCTTCTCTACTAGCATCTTGTGACACTTTGCCCAACAGGAAGAGATTTTCTCTATTCACTCAGTTTACACTACATACCATGACTTCTAATATTTGTCAAATCGCTTCTCGACCTTCCCTTTGCGGAGGAGAATTAACCTAGCTTCTCTAATCTATCCACGTAACTGAAGTGAAACCATTTTTGATAACTTTTTCTCACATACTTCATGTAGTGCATTGCTCAATATTGGACACAATATTTCAGTTCCAGTTTTAGTAAACCAAAATAGCACTGGAGAAATGAATGAGACTACAAGTTGATAACAACCGGAACTTAATGATTTACACCCCAATATGCTGAAAGAATTGCTTGCCGAATAGTGGGGGCATTGATGGTTAGCTTCAAAAATTCTACAGCTTCTACCAACTGGAGGGTGGCAAATGTAATCTCACGATTAAAGGAGGGAGAAAGGAAACTGGGAACCACAGACCTGCTGACTTGACGTCAGTAACAGAGAAAATGCTAGGATCGATCATAAAGAGTATGATAACTGGACACAATTAAATGATAGTAGGACTGGAAAGAACCAATATGGATTTTATAAAATGAAAAGCACATTTAACAAATTTGTTATGGAGTTTTTTTTGAGGATGCAACCAGCAAAGTAGTAAGAAATCAGTAGGTACGGTGCATTTGGATTTTTAAAAGGCTATCGATAAGGTCCCAATGCAGGAAATTAACAAACAAAATCTAGAGCACATGACATTTAAGGTAGCATACAGAAATGGGTTGAGAATTGATAATGGACAGAAAGCAGAGTTGGACAGGTTGGCAGGTTGTGGCTAGTGTAAGGATCAGTGCTAGGGCCTATTCACAACCTGTATCAATGATCTGGATGTGGAAAGAAATGTAAGATTTCCAAGTTTATTAATGACACAAAACTAGGTGGAAATTTAAGTTGTGGGGAAACTGAAAAGAGGTCTCAAGGGAATTTAGATAGGTTAAGTGAGGAGACCAAAATATGGCAGACAGAATATATTGTGGAAAATGTGCTGCTCCTTTTTGGTAGGAAACACACAAATCTATATCTTAAATGGAGAGAGACTGGGAAGATTGATGCATTTGTGCAACAAGTAATTAGGAAGGCAAACAGTGTGTTTAAGACTTTACTGCAAGAGGTCTTTAGTACAAGAGTAAAGATGTCTTACTACAATTGTACAGAACTCTGGTGAAAATGAACTTGCAGTATTGTGTAGTTTTGGTTTCCGTTCCTAAGGAAAAGTATACTTGCCACAGAGGCAGAGCAACAAACATTCACAACCTCTTCAGTTTCACAACAACTTAAATTTCCACCTAGTTTTGTGTCATTAATAAACTTGGAAATCTTACATTTCTTTCCACGTCCAGATCATTGATACAGGTTGTGAATAGGCCCTAGGACTGATCCTTACACTAGCCACAAGCTGCCAACCTGTCCAACTCTGCTTTCTGTCCATTATCAATTCTCAATCCATTTCTGTGTGCTACCTTAAATGTCACGTGCTCTAAATTTTGTTTGTTAATTTCCTGCTTTGGGACATTCCTAAAATCCCAGGGATTAATGAGGAGGCATTAGGAAATTTGGCCTATATTCTCTAGGTTGGCAGAATGAGAGGTGATCACATTGGAGTATACAAAATTCTTGGAGTCAACTAACCAAATGGAAGAAGGATGCTTCAAGTGGCTGGTCTTTCTAGAACAAGTATTCTCCATGTAGGAACCCCAAGTGTGGTTGAAAGGTGAAATTTTGGGGTCACAAGTCCCAAAGTACCAATGCCTCCAGCCTGCTCTCATGAGTGGTCCCCTCCTGTCCCCATATCACACTGTCTACCAAGAGGTTGCCACGATTTTCAAGTGTCAAAATGTGGTCATAGTTGGAAATTGTTTGGGAGACGTGGTATAGAACCAGGGAACAGAGTTTCAAAAAGGAGGTAAATCACGCAAGTCTGAGAGAAGGAATTCCTTCACTGAAAGGGTGGTGAAGATTTGGAATTCTCCATCCCAGACGACTGTGGGGGACATAGTCATTAAGTACATTCAAGGCAGAGATGACAGATTTCTAGATATTAAAACAAAGTCGAGGCCAGTCATGATCTAGTTGAATATTGCAGCAGGCTCAATGAGCTGCACTGCTCAAATTTTCAAATTTACGTTGATCCTAAACCCACCTTTTTATAAAGGTTCACCATAACTTCCTTTATGTTCTTTTCTTTGACTCTGTTTATAAAGCCTTGGACCTTATGTATTCTTAACAATTCTTTCAACCTCGTCTGTCAGCTTTAAAGATCTGTGCATATATAACAAAAGGTGCCTGTGCTCTTGAACCCCTTTAGAGTTGCACCATTTGGTTTATATTGCCTCTCCTTATTCTTCCTACCAAAACATTGGACTTCCTGCACTAAATTTTATATCTCAACTACCCACCCATTCAACTAGCCTATGTCTTCTTGAGGTCTACCACGATCTTCCTCAGAGTTCACAATACCTCCAGGTTTTGTCTCATCTACAAATTTTGAAATTGTGCCATGCGCACTCAAGTCTAGAACATTTATGCAGATCAAGAAAAGCGGTGCTCCTTGTTCTGATCTCTGAGGAACCGCACTGTATATTTCCATCATAGAGTCATATAGCACAGAAACAGACCCTTCAGTCCAAGCAGTCCATACCAAACATAATCCAAAACTAAACTAGTCCCACCTGCCTGTTCCTAACCCATCCCTCCAGAAGTTTCCTATGCACGTACTTATCAAAGTGTCTTTTGAACATTGTAACTGTGCCCACATCCACTACTTCTCACGAAGTTAATTCCACACATGAACCACCCACTGTGTAAAAAATATTGGCCCCCTGTCTTTTTTAAATGTCTGTCCTCTCAACTTAAAAATATGACTCTCATCTTGAAAGCCCCATCCTAGGGAAAATGATACCTACCATTAACCCTATCTATACCCATCATGATTTTACAAACCTCTATAAGGTCACCTCTCAACCTCCTACGCTCCAGTGGAAAAAAAGTCCCAGCTTTTCTTTAAATCCAAACAAAAATCTTTAACCAGTATTCAGTTCCCTATCACTCAGTTTCTATGCTGCTATTGTTTCTATTATTCCTATTTTTCAACTTTCCTGGCAAGGCTATTACGTGGCAATATCAAATTAGTTCTGAAAAATCCAAGCACACCACATCCAACATGTTATTTCCACCTCTGTTAGTTCATCAATGAGCACAAAAATAGTTAAACACGATTCACCATTAATATATCAGTGTGGTTTTTCTTTTACTAATCCATGCTTGTGCAAGTTTACTGGTAATTTTATCTCAACTTTTTTTTAAAATGCTTTCCACCACAGAGCTTAAATTGACTATGCTGTAGTTGCTGGACTTTTCATGACTTTGTTTTTTGAAAAAGGGTGCACATTTACAATTGTCCAATTATGCAGAATTACTCGTGTAGCTGAGGAAAAGTGAAAGATTATAGTCAGAGATAGTGTAATTTCCAACTTTACTTCCATCAGCAATTCCAGATACGTTCCATTAGTCCTGATGACTTATCAGCTTCAAATATAGCCAGCCTTTCTAAGACTTCCCCAATCTATTTTTAGTTTCTCCAGCATTGAAAGAACCTCCTCTCATTCAATATGGTTTCAACAGCATCTACTCCCTTGGTACAGACAGATGCTGAGGCACTCATTAGTTAGCTCAGCATCCATGTGCAAATCTTTTTTGGTCCCTGATCAATCCACCCACGTCCTGTTAATTTTTACTACTTGCATATGTTTGGGAAGACATTTGGATTTGCTTTTACATTGACTGCAAGTCTCTTCCCTCATTTTCTTTTCCAATTCCCACCTGAATTTTGTCAGCATTTTCTTATTTTCTCTAGAATTAATATCTGACATCTGTCACATGCACCCTTTTTCTGCTTCAACTTGTCCTTTAATTCTTTAGTCATCTAAGGAGCTCTAATTTTACTTGTCCTACCTCTTCCTTCATGGGAATTAACCTTAACGTACCTGACCACCTCCATTTTAAAGGCTCATTATTCCGTACCACTTTTGCCTGCCAACATTGCATTCTATTTTACCTGTAACAGATCTATTCTTATCCCACTGAAATGGCCCTTCTCAAGTTCTTCAGATTTTGACTTGAAATTAATCCATGCATTTTCCCATCACTAACCTGGAACAGGCCAGCATCCCAGACATTGCAAGGAAGTTCATTATTCAGGGATGCTTCTCAGCAAAACTGACATAAGATAACAATAATGGAGAAATGAAAGTCACTAAAAAGAGTGACAAGTTCCCAAGATGAGGCAGTTTGATCACAGGGTTTTAAAAGACATAGTTTAAAACATTACAGATTTTTCAATTATAATGCAGGAGGCAGTGGCATAGTGGTACTGTTACTTAACTAGTAATCCAGATCCCCAAGCTCTAATCTACAAAGTTCTTTGATTAAAACAGTGTAATGAAAACCATCTGGTCTAATGTTCTGGGGATATGGGTTTGAATCCCACAACAGCAGATGACGACATTTGAAATCAATAAAACAATTTGGAATTAAAATTTAGACTAATTTCAATCATCTAAAAAACTGCCAATTGTCATGAAACCTATCTGGCTCACTAAGGCTCTTTAGAGAAGGAAACCCAATGTCCTTACCTAGTCTGACCCACATGTGACTCCAGACCCATAGCAATGCACTTGACATTTAACTGCCCTCTGAAATGCCTTAACAATCCAAACAGTTCTAGGGTAATTAGTGCTGGGCAATAAATGCGGACCTAGCCAGCATGACGTCCACGTTCTGTGAACAATATATATTCCAAAAATCCTTTCAAAATTCTCTCAACTTGGGAATCCTCCCCTCAGAATGGTCCGTAACACTGGCAGAGGGAAAGCAGTCAATTACAGACGAGTTCACGTAACATCTGAAGGAGAGAAATTCCTAGAGAAAGATGTCTGAATGCTAATTTTTTTTCTGCTAATCAGGGAAAACCAGCATGGATTTGTTGAGGGTTGGCAATGTCCAATAAAACAGACTGAATTTTATGAAACAGTAAACAAAATAGTGGCTAGGGAATGATTATACATGGACTGTCAGATGGCATTTGATAAAGTAACACAAGTAACTGCTATCTACAGCTGACATTAGTGGACTTTAAGGAAAATTAATGACTTAGTTATGGCTCTTGTGGTAGTGGTAATGTCCATGCCTCTGGACTGGGGGGGTGCATGTTAAAGTCCCAGCTGCTCCAAAGGTATATGATAATATTTCTTAACAGATTGACTAGAAAAACAAAATTGGCTGAACGGCAGGATGCAAAGAGTCTGCATAATGGACATGATTTGTATTGTGATTTCAATTATTTTCTCTAATTATCAAAAGATTTGGACCAAAGAATCACAAAAAACATATTCAAATTTGCCAATGACAAAAACAGATGGCACTGAAAGCAATTTAAATGAATGCATATGCTTACGAAGAGATAGCAAAAGAGTAAACGAACAGGCAAATTTTGTAAATGGAATTCAAACTATGCTGTGAGGTTATCCAATGCAGACCTAAAAGTAGAACAGGGTACTTTGTAAATGGTGGTGTTCCAAAACAGTGGAGGGTCCAATGAAATGAAGAGCCAGGTATACAGGTCATTAAAATGTCAAACAGGCACAGAAAATAACTAAACAGATTAATAAAATGCATGGCTTTATATCTTGAGGAATCAAACACAACAGGTCAGAAGTCACACTTCAGCCAGGCAAAGACTTAGTCAGAATTCATCAGAAGTCCTAACAGCTGTTCTCAGTACTCGACATAAGGCTGGATATATTGAGCTGGTAGTGAATTCAGCACAGAATTACCAGAATGACCAGAAATAATTATACAAACAAAGGTTGGAATTTAGAAAGTCCAAGATATTTTCAGGAAACTAAGTTGAATGGATGGACTAAGTTAAGAGGAACTATTTCTGCTAATTGGGGAAGTATAGGATTATGGACCATGGTCAAAAAATGAGAGCCAAACTAGATAGAAGTTTGGATCTCTCTTCCACAAACAGAAACTGATGTTAGAATCTCGTTAATTTTAAAACTATATTTGACAGTTCTTTTTATTAATCAAAAATATCAAAGGATGTGGAGTTGGGTCACTAATCAGAACATCACTAAATAGCAAAATACACTTTAGGAGCTAAATAGTGTCCTCATGTTTCTATGTTTCTAAATGTTATATTTTCTGTTCTACTGAAGCAGTGAGTAGGCTGGAGTTTCCAAAGAGCACTCAGCTAAGGTCAAGTATTGAACATACAAGGATGGATGAATGTTCTGACGTTCTTTTAGGGACTATGAAGTACTCATCAGAACTTTCTCTTTTAGCGGTTATACATGTTGGATAGACTCCATATACTTGGTTTGTAGAAGGACAAACATCTTGGTCCAAATGGCAATTTATGGCTCATTCTTGTTCATTCTTTTAGTGTCTCTAAGTTTCAAATAAGGATAAGCAAGAAGTAACAAATTCTGTAAGTATTCAAAAACTAATCAAAATTTCCAAAATATCTATCATTTATAGCAGGACTAAATTTAATCTATCTCCTCATCAGCTCCTCGGCCAGCTTTTCAATCAATTGGTTGCAAAAGGTTGTCTACCTAAAGCTTTGCATATTTGCTCTCAAACATTTCTCCAACTCTTACCCAAACAGCTCTCCAAACTTGCTCTTTAAATGACTGCAGGAGGTGTACAGATCATAAAGGTAGGCGAGGATACAACGCTCGGCAGAGGAGCAGTCTGCTGGGTTAACACCATGCTTCACCACGCCACATAAACTGAAAAGGAAAGAGAGAGGTTACCCACAAAAATTTTTAGTTTAACAAGGTTTCAGATGGAGATGAAACATTATCAACAGCACCATATATCAGTTCATATTTTCCTTTCATTCATTTAAAGAGCTAGTCACAGCATTTTTCCAACAATCACACGGAATTAAATTTTGCATCCCTCTCTAAGAATACTGCCAATTTATACCACATTCAGTGCAACACTGTAAACATTGTTTTAGTTCAAAACTGATATGGCCATTGCTTGGATACAAACATCCATCTAAAAGTATTTAGACTCAACCTGACAGCGCTCTACCCTCCCATAAATGTGAGGCTTTCATATTTCATGACTTTCCCTTATGGGCTGCTGCTGTTTGTTTTGAGTTAATTTGCTGTAAAATAACAAAAACCTGGTACAAAACAGCTTTAAAAAAAGCACTTTATTTACAAATATAGACATTACTAGAGAAACTCAGTATATCTGGCTGTTTCTGTGCAGAGAAAGCAGAGCTAAACCTTCAGGTTCAGTGACCTGGGCAGTGTAGGGTTCAATAAAGGGAGAAGACAGGTGGAGACAGAGCCAAAAGGAAGAAAAAGATAGTCAGGCAGACGAAGGGATGAATAACAGTAAGCCAGGAAGAAGGAAGAGCTGCTTCGCCCTCCACCCCAAAAGTCTTAAGCATGTATACCACTTTTACCCAGCTTCAATCAGTTCTGAAGAAGGATCACTGGATCTAAAATGTTAACTCTGCTTTCTCTCCCCAGATGCTGCAAGATCTGCCACATATCTTCAGCAATTTCTGATTCTGTTCCAGATTTCCAGCATCTGTAGTTCTTGGTTTTATTTTAGCACTCTGCTTACCTTATTCCTTGATGCCTTCCAATGACACTGCTGCTTGTGAAGTATTTCAGGTCAACATACTTAAAGAGTCCCAATAACAAGATTCAAATGCATAACAGCCACCAAACTCATTTTCCTTCAAACTCCTTACAACATTCAAGGATCACATTTACACAGAAATATTACACTACGTAATAATAAAAACAAAATGCTCAAATGTTGAGCTGTGGTTGCTTTTCTGATGAAGTTAATCAACCCGACTGAGCCCACTAAGAAATTTATTTGATAACAACCTTGCCTGAAATATAAGGCTTGAAAGGCCACACCAAAGTTTAAGCTCAAAAATCAAGGCCGACACTTCAGTACCAATTGAGCTCTCATGGGGAAGCAGTCTTTTGGACCGCCCCAAATATTCACTCAGGAGCTGTAAAAGATCCCACAGCACTACTTTGATGGACAGCAAGGAAGTTATCCCCAGATTTCTGGGTTATCTTTATTCCTCTAAAAACTTCACAAGAAACAGTCATTGTCACAGCTGTGCTCAATTCAAAATGCTATGCTTCCTACACAGTGCCAACACCGCAAAAATGCACTTGATTGGCTATACTTCTAGACATCTCGTGGTCTACACTACATAAATCAGAGTTTTTTGTCATATTGAATCGGTACTAAATTTGTCAATAATGTTCGTGTAAAGCCATCTTTGGACAATTATGAGGAGTAAACAACTGCATCTAAAAGGGAAATACAAGCCTGCATGTAGCACCTTGGATCTCAACAGTTGGGGGACATGTACGTCCATCTTTATAACATAAATCTGCGCAAAAAGTAGTATGTTGAAGTCTCACCCTTCAAATACTTGTGCTGTCTGATCAGAGTTGAGGATAAGGCAGGAGTGATAACGTCGCAGGACTGCCACAATGCAGAGACACAAACCCGTTGTGTAGCTGCCAACCAGACTGGATGACTTCAGAAGTAACTCTGCTTCCACCACACTCAATTCATTCAGCAACTGCAGGGAAAAAACAGAAGCAATAAGCATAACTTCTGACCAACTTTTACATGAAAGGACCTCAGAACTAAAAACCAAAGCAATACAATAAATTTAAAGAATGATACATGTAAATGAAATTGAAGGACTGTAATTTACTAGACTTCAAAAACTACATAAGCTTTTGCAACCTTAAATCTCTTGTTGGGGAAAGCTGACTCAAAGATCAAGTGTATTAAGGTAAGGTAAAGGTAATGCTGCATAGTCCCAGAAAACCATAGGCTGCTCTCTCGGAGACAGACGATGGACAATGGTTTAAGCTGAGGGTCACCACATCTCAGGCAAGGGACCAGCTTGAAAAGGAGAGTTCTTCATGGTAACCTTAACCAATGGTGAACGCACGGTGTTAGCATCACCCTGCATTGCAAACCAGCCATCCAACCAACTATGCAGCTTTCTATTATTTGGTATGGATCAAAGAGTAAGAGTCACCTCAGGCTGCTGCAGTCCACTTCCCACGAGTAAAAGTGAAAGTAGTACTGAGGGAACATTAAGTCACTAGATGTCTCAACTAATTGCTAGGGTGTACAGTCTGGAGAAACTAACAGCTTTCTGAAAACAAGTTAAACAATTAGGCATATATATGGTACTATACTGGGTGTTACTTGGCTAACAATTCAGAGAAATTAGTTTGAAAGCCACCACCACGGCAACGGAGGAATTTAAATTTAATTTTGATAAATCTGGAATAACAAATTAAAATCAGCACTGATGTCCATGAAACTATTCGATTATTGTTAGAAACCATCTAACTCACTGATTCCTTAATGAAGAGGCAATGCGTCATCCTCAGTCTGGTATATATGTGACTCCAGTACCATGGCAAAATTGTTGACTCTTAACTGCCTTCTGAAACAGCCTAATAAATCACTCAATTCCATTAAAAATCTAGCTCACCATTACCTTCTCAAGAGGATGAATAAAAATACAGCCCTACATATGAAAGCTGATCAGTACAGGCCATCTCAGCAGATCAAATGACTCAATAGTGAATACTATCCCATGTTCCATTAGAGTGAAATAAACAATTTTTTTGAAAATGCATCAGTGCCTGCAGTTTACAAGATTATAGCTATGTACAAACTGAGTTGTTGGGGAAGTTGGTATTGAAATGTTCAAACCAGAAAGTCCCAGGGTCCCTCCCTACTCTACAGCAACAATTGCATTTCAATTGACCTCAGGTACTCTTGGGCAGGGGTTGAGAGAATCAGTCTCACTGCCTACTCCTGATTGCTATTCAAAGAAGTTAGCTGGCTGAGGGACACATGCCTGGAGTTCAGTTGAAGCCATGATTAGGTTCAGCTGCAATATCCTTCACTATAAAAAGAAATGCCTTCTGGTGTTCACCATCTAATCTTGGGCTTAAACTAGAACATCAAAATCCAGTGACATGAAACAGTCCATTATATAATGTAAACAAGTTAATAGCAAAAGCCTGCAGTACTATTTTGCCTTTATTATAACCACACTAAATTTTAACAATTAGGTACAATTCAAATTGTAGCTCACCATCATAGAAACAACACACTTTAAATTGCCATTATGTATTTTGAGGCTTTAAGTAAAGCAAGTTGAGACAACAGGTTAACACCAAAATTACCTGAATAGCAAAATCTATAAGTCCACTGATATTGAGGGAATACTCCATCAGATCAAAGATGAACTGAATATGCTGAACAAGAGGCAGATGATAGGACATTCCTAAGGCAAAACTAGTGATCTGTTCCAGTACATTCCGTGACACCTGTCATAACAAAGGAGAGAAGGTAAACACTCAATTTCTCATATTTTGAAGAGATCAAACTTACATTTGCACTGATCTTTATTCCTTAATAAGTAGGAACAGCCAACATCAGTGGGGAGGAATGCACACAAATTCTGCAGAGTTATCAGATATTCAAACTGCTTTTTAATTATAAGTTGCTTTTAATTATACTGCAAACAGATTATGTTTTTGATAAGCAATACCGTTAAAAAATGTTAAGACCTACAATCAACGCCAAGGCTGAACAGAGAAGGATGAGGCAAGTCAAATAGAGGTATCATGGTGCCTGCCCAAAAACAAAAACATACTGCATTTCCTTCAAATTTACATCATTTTTAATTGCATTCATTAAAGAGTATACAACAATATGGAAACTGGTGACTCCTACAGCACAGTTTAGCAATTTAATGGCATCGTGCCTTTTACCTGAGAGGTAACTTGATGTTGATCAAAATGTGAAAGATGCTGAAATTTCGCAAATATATCTTCAGCTGTAGGAAATGCTTCCGGTTTATTTTTTTTCCGCTTCTGTCCTTCCTCTCCACCTGCGGTCAGAAGACGCAAAACAAAAAAAAACCTGCTATATTCAGCAAATAACCGTCTAGAATTGTAGAGGAAACTTTGAAGAACACGACAAGAGGAATCACATTAGCACCTACCTATCTCAGTTGCACCTGTAATGAATTTCAGAATCATCTTTATGTTTAGCCAAGACATATCTATCTTTTCGACACAATGTAAACATTTACTCAATTCCTACTTTTTCTCCAAAAACACAATTCCCAGCACGATAATTCAAATGTGAATTATGTCTCCTCACGGTATAATACTTGCCTCTCAGGCACTGCACCCAAACTCTACATACCTTAACAATCTACACAATACTATCAAAGTATTACACTGATAGGGGTGCTGTCTTTCTGGTGAGCCATGAACCAGTTGCTTAATTTAATTGTTCAGTGCATTCTAAAAATCCATGCGATTATTCCAAGAAAAGAAGTGTTGCTTTGTGACCTGGCAACACTGCACTCTGAATCAAAACCAAAAAAAAAAAAAAAACAAGGATAATACTGGTGCATTTTTGAGTGACAGTTACTACATTTATAAAAGTCATGCTGTTGACAATTTATCAGACAATATTCAATGTCATATAGCTGAAACAACCTTGGGGTTAACAGGACAAATGAGGAATGGTTTTGGTGGGGGTGGGGGGGTTATTTAATACATTAATCACAGTTCCTCTAACAATCTCTATTCAGTAATCATTGCTGAGGAGTACAAGAACAGATGTGAATGTATGTCCTGATTACTGGAATAGCAACTAGTACTAATTTGTCCAACTTGAAACAAACACTGCGTTCCAATAAAGTATCAGACATCAGTCAGCTCTTATGGAACCATAACATATATGGTATGCTTGGAGAATCAAATTTTAGAAACATTATTAATAGAGAACAGGGAGGGGAGATAAAACATATTTGTAGCAAGCATTTGAGACAGCTGAACTAGGTCACTGATTCAAATAAAAAAGGGAATGATAAATACCCAAGAAGCCAAAGTGATAGAAGAGGTCAACGTAAGTGGGTTGTAGACCTAGAGAAAGTTACACAAATCAGGAAAGTACTACGTACTATCTCATGAAGGAATTTAAACATCAGGTATAAGAACTTTAAACTTGAGGCCCTGGGGGACTGAAAACAATGTTGGCCATCAATGCTGGAGGCAATAGGATAGTAACTTATTCAGTTACAGTTGTAGGGATTCTCTTTGAGACTAAGTAAGTGGCAAGCGGAGAAAAATATGTAAGTGACATGATCTGTGCATTGAGTGAATTGAACTGAATGAAATCAAAAGGAAAAGGTAGACTATCCAGAATTCAAAAAGTTTTCAAGGAAAGGACAACATGTAAAATCTGATTTAAAGAATAGTGTAGCATTAGATTGTGATTTATTGATTTTTTTTACACCAGGAACTAAGTAACAGACTTTCTGTAGACATGCAATTGCATTTCACAATTGTCAAGATAGCCTACACACACTATTTAATAAATCTGTTTCATTTGTAACTCATCAGGTCTGATGTGAAGGTCTTTCAATTATGAAGACTAAAGCAACAGATCATGCAGAGCTATCCCAGGCATATTGCTACAAACTTACATGCATTTTAAAAATAGGAACGATACTCAAAGTTATGTGGATTTGGGAGATATGAATTTATTCACAAATAGGGGAAACAATTTGAATGACTAACTAGTTTCAGCAAATTCCACAGAAACATCTCAGAAAATGCTTATCTATTAATTTAAGTAGAGAATAATGCATAATGTAGGCCATGAGGGTCGGCCAAGGAATCCCAATGTTGTAAATAAATGCAGAATGTCCTTATCTATGTTCATTCATTTTTTACATCATGCAATATATCCACATTTTTGACTGAAAGGGAACTCCCTTTAGTGTGCCAGCTATGGGTCAGTTGGTAACACTTGCCCGAGTCAAAATGTTTTGGGCCAAATCCTAATCCAGAGACTTGAGCATTTTGAGTTTGTTACACTTTAAAGGAGTCAATTTAATACGAGATGTGAAACCAAATTTATCTTCTCAGGTCGATGTAAAAGATCCACTACATTATTTTGAAGAGTAGTTTAGTTCTCCTGATGCTCTTCCCAATAGTAAGCCTTTAGTCAGCGCTGTTAAACTAATTGTCTGGACTAATTAAAAGCAAAACATTGTAGATGGTGGAAATCTTGAAATAAAAACAGGAAAATGCTAGAGGGACTCAGTTGGTCTGACAGCATCTATGGAGAGAGAATCCAATTGACTTTGAGTCCACAACTTCAGAACTACATAGAACCCTGTTTCTGTCAAATTTGCTGAGTTTCTCCAGCATATTCCGTTTTTAATTGCCTGGATTATTTTGAGACCTTTAACAGCATTTCATTGGCTGAAAATCACTTTGAGATACCCTTCAGTAATGAAAGACACTATATAAATTTAAATTATTAATCTTCTTATGCAGTATTCAAGTACAGGATAGGGCAATTCTACACCACAAAAGAACATAACATACCTTTCTTCTGCACCTCCTCCAAAAAAGGTATTAATCTGTCTGTCTGGGTAGTCACAAGCATATACTACAATCCTATCACATTGCATCCTCAGAATTTGAAATTTAAAAGTAAGCATTAAATGATCAATCTGAGGATAGGACAAATCATAAAATGGGCTTTTGAGTCAAAACTGAGTTACATCTTGTACCAGCGACTCCCAGCCAGTTTGCAGTAGTAGATGCTATTGATCTCTGGTCTTCTGGCTATACAGTTAGGACAGAAATCTGCAATGGGTTTTCTAATGATTCCTACAGGAAAGTGTATGTACATGCTGAAATTTAAGAAGGTAATGCAGATGATGCACGAGGACAGTGCAGTTTACATGTATATTAAGTTTTAAAAGAAGTTTGATGAACGACCATATGTTGAACTTGTTAGCATATCTAAGCATATGTGTCAGGAAGGCTGAGTGGTCTAAGGCGCCAGACTCAAGGAGTAAAGTCCTTCCGCAGAAAGCTGGGTGTTCTGGTCTCCAACTGGAGGTGTAGGTTTGAATCCCACTTCTGACACACTTGGAGCGGCACGGTGGCTCAGTGGTTAGCACTGCTGCCTCACAGCACCAGGGACCAGAGTTCAATTCCACCCTCAGAAGACTGTCTGTGTAGAGTTTGCACATTTTCCCCATGTCTGCATGGGTTTCCTCCAGGTGCTCCAGTTTCGTCCCACAGTCCAAAAATGTGCAGGCTAGGTGGATTGGCCATTCTAAATTGCCCATAGTGTTCAGGGATGTGTAGATTAGGGGGATGGGTCTGGGTGGGATGCTCTGAGGGTCAGTGTGGACTTGTTCGGCTGAAGGGCCTGTTTCCACACTGTAGGGATTCTATGAAAAATGATTTCCCCATCTTTATGAACCATTGTAATCATCTATTGTCTTCAAACTCCTAAGCTGGCTAGTTTCCTCTTAAATGCATCTCAACTGTTCACCCTAATTCTCCTTATAATGCCCTGAAGAATAATGGCCACTTGAACCACGTCACACTGAGCATCTGACATCCATGGAAAAAAGGCCCTAGAGAGAGTCAGTGCCTTCAGGAAAATAACACAGCATTTGTATATGCTACATCATACAGAAGTATAAATACACAACTTGGAACAAATTATATCCAAGAAAAATGTGTTTACAAAAATGATTACACCATGTTGGTCCACACTTAGGCAGCATAATACGCTAAAAGTTGCATATGACAAATGTGAAATTGATCTAAGGGATTCAAACACTGCCTACCCGTTTCTGCAGTACTCTTCTTGTTCAAAACCTTCAGGATGTCTTTGGTTATTTTTTTAATTACGTGCCGAGCTTCGTCGCGTTGTTTCCCAACACCATACAGAACCACCAGACGCTGATTACATTCATGACTTGCTGATTCTTCCTATTTTGATGAGCAGCGGCATAGTAGAAGAACGAGGAGGAAAAGGAGAATATGAGAACCAAACAGAAAATGTAGGCACATGAGTAAGCCTGTTGGGTTAACTACAGGTTCTCTTTTCTAATGACATGAAGAACCATGACAAGGTTGCTTTTGTCCTATTTCAAAGGCATTGATATAGACCCATGAGCAGGCAAGAAATAAGGGACTATGTGCAAGCAGATGGAATTAGTTTAGAAAGGCATTATGGTCATCACAGACATGTCCTGTTCCTACGCCGTGCTGTTCTTTTGTTTATATTCTATAGGAAATGTGTTGAAACAGTAATTTAAGTGCCAAAAATACATGATGGGTTAGTCAGCATCCTAAAGCAAAAGTTTGTTATTATATCAGAAGTTCTGGAGGAATCTATTTGAAATATTAACCTGTTTTTTCTTTCAGTTACTGACAGAACGGCTTGTTTCCCATATTTATATACCGGATTTTCAGCAGTCATGGCTTCTATATAAGATTATTAGTTTGCAACTAGATTTTCTATGATGCAACTTAGGGTTTCAATAAGAAATTAGTGTTGCAAAGACAGCATTACCATGTTAATGTTTTCTGTTCTGAAGTTGCAAAGATGTTAAATTTTTTTTAAAACAAATTAAGAAATTGGAAAATTCACGAACACTTATTTAATAAATTTCACTTCGTTAGTTTATCAGTACTGAGGAATGGTTCACTTTTATTTCAGATGCAGACACATACTCCTAGATTTAGTATAGCATAGATTATAAAAAGAACAAAGCTTGCTCCTCTGTCCTAACACTCTACATCAGTTCCAAACCAGAAAAGTATTTCACATTGCACTGAAATAACATTTTTCTTATTTCATCCCAGTAGTGGTCATTTTCTCAATGGACTACACAATGAACTACACTGGTATTGTACAGATTTTGTTTTACAAAGAAGCCTAACAGTCAGCAGAGGGAGGTTTACCACTGGAATTTAAATTCAGATGCTGGAGATGGAAGGCCATTGATTAAAACAATCCATTACCTAAAGATCATGAAAAAACAACTATAAATGGTTCAACTATAATATTGACATTTACTTGGCACCAATACAATCTAAGTTATTTACAGAGTATTTACTTGCATTAATGTACACTGATCAGTGAGATCATAATGTCCAGCATGCTTAATCTCTCAATTAATTTTTAGGGAAATTGTTCTCGTAATGATGTACCGAGATGTGGCTATGATTTTGCATTTGCCACCAAGCCCATACAAATGAGATGCCCTCAAAATGACAGTGCAAACTCCAACAGAGTCAGCAATAGAGTCTGAGATCATGGAAGGATGCCGGCGTATGAGGAGAGATTGACTAGGTTGGGATTGTTCTTGCTAGAGTTCAAGCAATGAGGGAGGGGGATCTCAGAGACTTATTAAATTCTAACTGGACTGGATAGGGTAGACGCAGGGAGGATGCGCCCGATGGTGGGTGTGTCCAGAACATGGAGTCACAGTATGAGGATTTGGGATACACGATTTACGAAGGAGATGAGGAGACATGTCTTCACCCAAAGAGTGGCGAGCCTGTGGAATTCATTACCAGAGGGAGTAGTTGATGCCGAAACACTGAATGTATTCAAGAGACGACTAGATATAGCACTTGGAACAAATGGGATTAAAAGGTCATGGGGAGAAAGCAGGATTAGACTATTGAGTTGGACGATCAACCATGATTAGGAAGAATGGCTGAGCAGGCTCAAAGGGCCGAATGGCTTCCTCCTGCTCAGATCTTCTAAGTTTCTATAACAATTAGAATCCTGACATTGGACGTTTGAGCTCATTATGTTTTTCAAAAGATAACTAAAAGCTTAAGTAGATTGAACAAAAACATTTCATCTTCCCATTGCCTCAACCGCCCAACCTTGTGCCTTACCTGAGGAATAGGAAAGTGTGTGGCATACTGTATATGCCTTGATTGGTCGTACGGTGATGGAAATGCTACTTCATTTATTTTCTGTAACAGCTTCATGTCCTTTTCTGAAGCAGGTTTTTCTGGAGACGGACTAGTTTTCGATTCACAGTGCATTGAAGGAGAAAACATCTATAAAAGCGGGGGGGATAAAATCAATTCACATGAAAAGCTGAAATTTAATCATCGGTTGTAGCATTCAGTCAAAGCTTTCTACAATTGTATTTTACTAGGTTCTATCGTCAACCAACCCCAGCTTCCGCACCCACTTTTCTGAAAACCAGTCATGATTCATTCTTTTAATTGCTATCCAATGAACCCTGTACATCTGTGCATGAAATTATGCTCCAGCCTGATGCAACCATGATCAAACAGGCTGAGATTAATTGTTTAGATTCATACTTTTAAAAAAAAGCACATGCAGTCTGGCCATCGTGAAACTGCAGCCAGAATAGATTTGGTATCCTCAAAAAGATGAATAGGGAAGGAGGTCAAAATGGATGGAAAATAACATTGACAGAAAAAGAGGCTGATCAAATAATTGTGAACAAGGCTTTTTAATCAAGCGGGCTTTCCATTAGGGTCCCATGTCCTGGCTGCTTACAATAAAAACAATGAAAGTAACAACCATGGCACAACTGGTAGCATCAAAAACTTCAAAACAATCACAACTTTTATATAGTCACCAGGCTTCACAAATCTACCATGGAGTCAAACCTCACGACTGTTAATCGTCACAATCCATTCGTGGAAGTTTTTTTTGGAAGTGACTCACTTTTTTCCTTCATTTACAATTTATATTTCATTATAAATTGTGATCTGCAGGTGGCATATCTGAACCAGCGATGGATATAAACCACATTCCAGTGATCACGAAAATACCAAACATCAGCTATAAAAACTTTTCATGTTCAAGCATGGGCAGGAACACCTTCGCAAAGCACTCATTTCTGAGTTCATAAAGTGTAAAGAAGATAAATCAAATGATTTAAGTACAAAATAATTTTGCAAAAAGCCACAATAAAGTTATGCTCCATATTTTGGTAATCCAACTAACAGAAGTATGGCCAGACTTAACAGAAAAAGACTTACTGCATTTCACTTGTAAGACATCTTCACAAATACTTGACAGATGCTATATGGTCCCCCAAATGAGAATGGTTACAGAATGGGTTGAATGAACATGTGCCAAAGTGAATGAATAAAGCAGGACCAAGTATGACTGAAGAACGCACACTCAAATAAATACCAAATAATCATTTCCAGTAAAAGCTGTGTCCCAAGATTATCAGAATCAGTATATTAGGAAATCTTCCATGTTGAACAACACCAATTGGAAGAAGCAATGTGGGTAGCAAGAGTACAAAATGTACTCAGAGAGGGAATTCCAATGACCATCATCAACACCACTCGGTAACACCACTATGTGAGTTCAGAATGACATAACTGTCAAACCGGGCCTATGACAGATAGGGAGAGAACCAACAAGAGTGAAAAAAAAATTGATCTCTTCTTCACCAATCTACTTGTTGCAGATGCATTAATTATTGCCATGAGTGGACAGTGTACAGTCCTTGTGGAGATGGTGCCCTATCTCTGTATTGGGAGTTCAACCCCTTCCCCTAGATCTTATTAAATGATGTTGAATAGATCTCATAGCTCAAAACAGGTCATTCATGAAGAATTGTCCAGCGATAGTAGCAGAATTGCATTCAACCACAATGTTCAACTTTATGGCCCAGTAAATTGCTCACTCTGCCATTACCATCATCAAGCAATAAACCCAGATCAATAAGTAGTACAGAACAACACAACAGCAAGAAGACTAGGCAAAACTAAAAAACGAGATTCCAACCTGATTAAACAGTGGAATTGTGAGATATACATGATAAAAAATAGAAATAGTAATCAATGTGCTTTCAAAACAAAAAAACAGCTGAAGTCACTGGATACTGCAAAATGACAACATCCTAGCACTGATACTGAAACCAAGTGCTCCAGAACAAGCTGCACGCATGGTCAAGTTACTCCAGTATGGGAACAGCATCATGTGTGGCATCAAGTATACAAAGTGGAAAATTGTCCAGCTCTGCCTTGGCCACAAAATGCAGGTCAAATCCAATCCAGCCAATTACTCCCCTATCAGTCCAATCTCAATCATATGTTAATAACTTGGATAGATGCAAATACGGTAGGAATGCAAGTTGGAAAAAAGAACAAAGGCCACAATCTCATGAAATGTGATCTTACTGAATGGAAGAACAGCTTTGTTAAGCTGAATGTGGCTTACTCCTCCTCCATTTTCTTTCAATTAGAAGTAATGGAACATGTTGTCAGATGTTACCAAGTGGCATTTCTGCAACAATAACCTGCTTACAGATGCTCAATTTATGTTCCACCAAAGCTAATCAGCTCCTGACCTCAGTACAGCCTTGGTCCAAATGTTAAAAGAGCTAAGTTTCAGAAATAAGAGGAGTGACTCCCCTTGGGTTCAAGGCAGCAGTTGAGAGAGTCTGGAATCAAGGAGGCCCAGCAAAACTGGAGACAAAGAGAATCAAGGGATAAACATTTTGACTGATTGGAGTCATGCCTAGCATACAGGGAGACAACTGCGATTGCTAGAGGTCTATCATCTGAGCCCCAGGATATTCTTACCAGAATTCATCAGGGAACTCAGCTGTTTAATCAATGACCCATCGTACAGTCATCAAGATGTTTGGCGATAATGGCGTAGTACGCAGTACCATTCGCAACTCGTCAGAAACTGAATCCGTCTGTTTTAGACATGAACACATTCA
Organism: Ginglymostoma cirratum; assembly: GCA_024137785.1. Taxonomy (NCBI): domain Eukaryota; kingdom Metazoa; phylum Chordata; class Chondrichthyes; order Orectolobiformes; family Ginglymostomatidae; genus Ginglymostoma; species Ginglymostoma cirratum. The sequence goes on along the minus strand of JAHRHZ010000016.1, from coordinate 31,700,618 downwards.
GTTTGTATTGAGTAACGTTTATGCCACATAAATACCATTGCATACAAGTGCCAGGCAATATCCAACAAGACAGACATCACCATTGTTGAATTCCCTCAAAAATAGCATTCTTGGGTTATCTTTGACCATAACTTAACTGGATTACCCATCCAAATAATGTGACAACATGAGCTGGTCAAAGAATGGCAATTTCGTAGACAGTAACTCAACTCCTGATTCTCAGAGTCCATCCACCATCTCATGGTACTAAACAGGCATGTGATGGCAGACTCTTGCATTGAGGGAGATTACTGCAGTGCCAAAAACATTCAAGAAAGTTGACACTACCAGAGACAAAACAGCTCTCTTGATTAGCACCTCATCCACTACCTCAAACATAGAATCTCTGAACCACTGACACACTGTGGTAGCTGCACTTCACGAGTTGCTGCAATGCATCTTAAGGCTTCTTCAACAGCCCCTTCCCAAACCCCTGACCTCTTTCACCAGGGCAGCAGCTACATGGGAACAGTACCAGTTACAAGCTTCTCCCCAAGTCACATACCATGCTAACTCAGAATTACATTGTTATTCCTTTACTGTCACCAGGTTAAAACCCTACAATTCCCTCCCTACTGGCACTGTTGGTACACCAGCACCACATGAATTGCAACAGTTCAAGAAGGTGGCTCACCATCAACTTACGATACAAGTTAGGAAACAGGATCAAATGCTAGCTGTCAGCAACACTTGTATAGCATGCAAAAGGATGGTTTAAAGACAGAAAACAGTAGCAACCCTCCCAACTCCAAATATCCAAATCAAGGAACAGAGACAGGGAGAATAATACTTAGAATCAGCAATTAACTTACAGAAAAATCAGAACTAAATTCACTTTTAAAGTCATTCTTTTCCACATCTTCAAAAATAGCACTAGAGTTTGGATCTATGTCCATGCTTTCTGATAAGCCAGGATCCTGCGAGAAAACAAACATAAATCCAAAGTTAGATTGGACTGGGATCGCAAGCATTTTTGTCCATATTAATCATAGCAGAACATCTTTTGGTATGGCAGAAAACGTATTATACCTGGTACCGTGTTTACTGGTTAATTCATAATCTCAACAGCAAAGAATTGAGAGCAGTCAAGTTAAGCCCACACAATGTCTATGAGATTGCCACTTAAAAGTTTCCTTGGAAATATGCAAGAGGGTAAACATGGTATGAAACAGAGTGGAGAAAGAGAACAAACCAGATTGCTCTTGGAAGCTGCTTTCATAACAGCAATGCCAGAGGCTTGTCAGTAAATACGCAACAACTTGACAAATTGTTTCCAATTAAAACAAAATTTAGCACCAAATTTGAATCATATACAAGAAGAGAAAAAGAAAATTCAAAAGCAATTTCATGATTTTAGCAATGTTTAAAATAAAATTTAATAGTTTGCAAAGATCGATACTCAATCATCACCAGAAATGGGCATTCAACATGCTATACCTGGCAGTACAATAGGCTATCCAAATTTATCAATCAGCACTGAGGGCAAAGAAGAAAACACAACAATACACAATATAGAGCATCCAACTACTCTTCCCTATTTAACAAGGTTTGGGGAAGGAGAAGGTATAGAAAGAGAGACTTGAAAGTATAGCGTCTTAGAATAATCGCTCAAAATGGGTATTACATGCACTTTTAATGTGAAATACAGTGATGGTCCTTATAGCCAAATGTGGGAGGTATTTCGCATGTAGTAAGATTCCATAAAAAGCAACAATTGAACAACTGACTTTTGTTTTTATGATATTGGCTAAGGGAAAATTGCCAGTTATGCCAACAGAACACTATAAACTTTTAAAAACAATGCTTTGGAATCTGCAATATTCACCTTAATCACCTGACAACATACATGGCTACAATTTAGCATAACATCTATCAAGCAGCTTATTTCACAATTTAGCATACCTTTAAGTTTTTACCGACATATCCAGGTTTTAGATTAACTCTAAACTTACAGCGCAGGAGCGCTGCAACCAAACCAAGCTCGGACAGCAACAAGGTAAGAGGGAAAATGACTGATATATATAGCCATGATTCCAGCTGATGGCACTACTGGACAAGTCAGACTCCAGCACAAAACATGGTTTGATGACCATAAGTTTTATTTTTTGTTTTGTTTATTGTGGAGGTCAGTCATTGTTATAGTTGCCCCAGCTGAATACGACAAAATGGTTATCAGGGGTTTTATTTTTAACTGACATAGACAATCAAAGGAAATTTTAGCTAATGCAGCATTTTATATAGCTCAAATCATGGCCTTCACAGACAGCCAACAAAACACCTCCAAGTCTTAGTTAAACTCTGATAAGGCAGCTCAGATGGAAACCATCTGATTTGAGATTTCCAATTTTTATATGAAATAGAAAGGTAAAGCCTAACTTACCTGAGATGAGACCTTTTAAATAATTATAATTACATATTAGAGTAGACACATATTTGTCCAATAATAGAAGCTTAAAACTTATTAGGTATTGGGAAATTAAATTTCTGAAAGCAATTAGCCTTGGACGCAGAGAATAGTTTTGATAAACACCCTTGAAGAAACATTTTTCTCCATCAGCAAAAAGATTGGAACAACAAAAAGGTATAAACAAGATAACCTTGTAAGAGTATCAAGAGACAAACAACACAGCCGGGGGTGGGCGTGAGGGGTGGAGGGGTGGTGAATTTGGAACAACGTCATTATGACCTCGAGAGAATAAACAACTGCTGCTCACAGCTCGGATAAGAAGGATGCTGTTCCCGAAGTTGTTAGCTTAGTCACAGAATCATTGTATTAGCTTTAACTATGTACAACTTTATAAGCAACTTTATATTAGAGCTGATGTTATATATATATTAAAGCAATTGGTAGAAATTAACATAGTTTTTAATCTTCTATACTAAGATCAGCACGGGATAGAATTTGCATGATCAAATACGAGACGTGACTAGTAATAAGTATACAATGCAGCTGCAAATGTCTAGGAAGGGGCATAACAATTGGTATTGGAATGCGATCAAGGATCATAAGAGCCCAAGGATAGGTGATAGGGGGTCTGGCAAATATCACAAGGTGATGGGAGAACCTAAGGTAGAGCATGAAGTTGTCCATCATTGATCCTGTATTCACAGGATTGGATGCATAGGTCAGAGGAGATGTGGAAGCACTGATGTTAATGTTGCATGTAACAACTGGAACATGGTATGTATAAATATCCTGGACTTCATTGGGAAAGGTAGAATGTCACTGACCTCTGATCTGAGCTGTATGTAAGAGGGCAACTGGGCCCTACGTGAAAGCCAGATTCAGAGCGGTCTCTGGCCCCTCCCAGATTTGTGGTAAACAAGGTCCAAATAAAGATACAGTCCTGTGTTCAGCACAAATCTGACTTCTCTTAAAACCTCTCTCCAACAGTCATTGAGCATATTCACGAGAGGCTACCAATGTAGTTTCAACAAAAGCACAGATAAACACAAACTATACTACACGAGACAAGACTATGGAAATGAGCATAATCACCCTGAACCTCCTAGGAGTTTAGAAAATTAACAGGTGATCAAACTGAAACGTAAAATTCATTAAAGAGGCACGCCACTGTCAATCTGCAGAGGATGGTGTGACTTAGAAGGGATTCCACAGGCAGGGGATCACAGTCTCAAAATAAGAGGACTAAGGAGAACATTTCAAATGCCCTACCTTTGAGGGCTGCAAATATTTAATCATTTAATATATTCAAGTCAGGGACTGTTAGATTTTTGGGTACCAAGAAGATCAAGGGATGTAGTGACAGTTTGAGAGGTGGAATTCAGTGAGAAGACCAATCGTGGTCTTTTCATTGAATGATCGGGCACTTATGAAGTGTTGAATGGCCTAACCCTACGTCTATTTCTTATTATTATACCTCAGGAATTATCTGGCAGAAATTTGGAAAACGCTGTTGAGTAATTTTTTTTTTTTGAAAAAAGGCAATAAAACATTAATCCTTATTGCCCGAAACTATGAAAGAAAGGAAGAAGCTTTTAGTGTGAAACGTACAAGATGTAGGGAAGCAACATAATTGAATTCAATCAAAGGCATGTGCTGAGTAACACCACCAGCATGCAGAAACTAGATTAAGTCAAAATATAGGAACAGAGGAGAATAGGAACAGTATGCGCATAAACAGACTGATCAACAGAATGTTAAACTAAACAGTTGGGGGCAAGGGAGGGGTAAAGCTTCTCCTAGTGGGCAACAAAGCAGCAGGTTAACATCTGTAGGGGTACATTCCACTGCGTGGAAAAATATGAAAAAAAAATGACGGGAAAGGAGAATTTAGGAGAGGTTATTAAAGTCTTCAGCACAGACACAAATAGGACAGAGTGTTTGGAAAGGGTCAGGAATCAAACTTCAAGCACACTGGATAAATGAAGGACAATGAGAAAAGAGACAGTTAATACAGAACTAAAGTTGTTTTATCTGAATGCACGCAGTTTAAGAAAGAAGGTAAATGAGCTTGCAGCGCAGATCGAAATTGGCAGATATGATGTGGTGGGCATCACGGAAACATGGCTGCAAGCGGATCAGGATTGGGAGCTGAATATCCAAGGATATACATCCTATCGAAAAGATAGGCAGGTGGGCAGACAGGGTGGGATTACCTTATTAATAAGAAATGAAACTAAATCAATACTAAGAAAGGAAGTAGGGTCAGATGGTGTAGAATCTTTGTGGGTAGAGTTGAGGAACCGCAGAGGTAAAACAAAATCCATAGCTGGAATTATGTACAGGTCTCCAAACAATAGTCAGGAGCTGGGGCGCAAGATTCACCAGGAGATAGAAAAAGTGTGTGAGAAAGACAAAGTTACGGTGATCATGGGAGATTTCAATATGAAGGTGGACTGGGGAAATCAGGTTGATAGCAGATTGCAAGAAAAGGAATTTATGGAATGTCTACGAGATGGCTTTTTGGAGCAACTTGTGGTAGAGCCCACTCGGGAACAGGCAGTACTGGATTTAGTGTTGTGCAATGAGGCAGATTTCATAAGGGAGCTGAAAATAAAAGGAACACTTAGGAGACAGCGATCATAATATGATTCAAATTGCAGAGTAAATTCAGAGGAAGACGATGGAATCAGAGGTAATGGTATTACAGCTGCATAAAGACATCTACAGAGGCATGAGGGAGGAGTTTGGCAGAATTGACTGGGAGAGGAGCTTCGTAGGAAAGACAGTGCAAGAGCAATGGCAGGAGTTTCTAGGAGTAATTCAGGGAACACAGTAAGAATTCAACTATAGGAAAAAGCAGCATGGTACAGGGACGATAAGGCAACTATGGCTGACTAGGGAAGTCAGGGATAGCATAAAAGCAAAAGAGAAAGCATATAATGTGGTGAAGGGCAGTGGGAAAACAGAGGATGGAGAAGCTTACAAAGACCAACAGAGGGCAACACAAAAAAAAAAGAAATAAGGAGGGAGAAGATTTAATAGGTGGGTGACTTAGCCAGTAATATAAAGAAAGACTGTCAGAGTTTTTTTGGACATATAAAGGGCAAAAGAGAAGCAAAAGTGGACATCAGACCACCGGTAAATGACACTGGAGAGATAGTAGTGAGGAACGAGGAAATGGCAGAGGAACTTGAACACTTACTTCATGTCAGTCTTTACAGTGGAAGAGACAAGTAATATTCCAAAAAATTCAAGATAGTTGGGGGGGGTGGGGTGGTGGAAGGCTTAATATGGCAGCCATCATCAAGGAGAAGGTACTGAAAAAACTGAATGGTCTGAAGGTGGATCAATCACCAGGAGCAGATGGACTATCTTAACGATGGTGACCTTTCAGGAATCACTAGAGTCAGAGAGGGTCCAAAGGACTGGAAAATCGCTAATGTGACACCCCTGTTTAAAAAGGGAGTAAGGCAAAAGACAGGAAATTACCAGCCGATTAGCCTAACCTTGGTCGTGCGTAAGATTTTAAGAGTCCATTGTGAAGGATGAGACTTTTGAATACTTGGAAGCATACGGTAAAATAGGGCAAAGTCAGCATGGTTTCATCAATGGAGGTCATGCCTGACAAATCTGTTAGAATTCTTTTGAGGAAGTAACAAGCAGATTAGACCACGGACAGCCAATGGATGTTATCTAACCGGACTTCAAGAAGGTTTTTGACAAAATGCTGCACAGGGGGCTGCTGTGTAAGATAAGGGCCCATGATGTTAGAGGAAAGGTACTAGCATGGATAGAAGGTTGGCTGTCTGGCAGAAAGCAGAGAGTGGGGTTAAAAGGGTCTTTCTCAAGATGGCAGCTGGTGACAAGTGGTGTTCCACAAGGGTCAGTGTTGGAGCCACAAATTTTCACTTTATACATTAATGATCTAGATGAAGGAACTGAGGGCATTCTGGCTAAGTTTGCAGACGATACAAAGATAGATGGAGGGACAGGTCGTGTTGAGGAGGCAGGGAGACTACAGGAGGATTTGGACAGGTTAGGAGAGTGGGCAAAGAAGTGGCTGATGGAGTACAAAATGGGAATGTGAGACCATGCACTTGGTAAGACGAATAAAAGCATGGACTATTTTCTAAATGGGGAGAGAATTCAGAAGTCTGAAGTGCAAAGAGACTTGGAAGTTCTAGTCCAGGATTCTCTCAAGGTAAAGTTGCAGGTTGAGTCAGTAGTTAAGAAGGCAAATGCAATGTTGGCATTTATTTTGAGAGGACTTAAACATAAAAGCAGGGATGTACTTCTGAGGCTTTATAAGTCTCTGGTCAGGCCCATTTGGTGTATTGTATGCAGTTTTGGGCCAATATCTCAGGAAAGATGTACTGGCCCTGGAACAGGTTTAGAGGAGGTTAACGAGAATGGTCCGAGGAATGAAAAGCTTAACATGTGAGGAATGTTGAGGACTCTGAGTCTATACTCGATGGAGTTTAAAAGGGTGAGGGGGGATCTAATTGAAACTTACAGAACACTGAATGGCTTGGGCAGAGTGGATGTTGGGAAGCTGTTTCCATTGGTACGACAGACTAGGACCGAGGGCACAGCCTTAGAGTAAAGGGATGACCTTTTAGATCAGAGATAAGGAGAAACTTTTTCAGCCAGAGTGGTGAATCTTTCAAATTCACTGCCACAGAAGGCTGTGGAGGCCAGGTCATTGGATATATTTGAGACGGAAAGAGATAGGGTCTTGGTTATCAAGGGGATCATGGGTTATGGGGAGAAAGCGGGAGATTGGGGTTGAGAAACTTATCAGCCATGATTGAATGGCGGAGCAGACTCAATGGGCTGAATGGCCTAATTTCTTCTCCTATGTCTTATGGTTTTATAAACCCTTCAACATAATCCATCATTTTAAAGAATCATGATTAACATGCACGCTCACTCTCAATGCACACTCAGCCCCTCATCCCTTTTATCAACAAAAAAACCTACAAACTCAGATTTATTATTAATAAGAGATAACAAGGTGTAGAGCTGGATGAACACAGCAGGCCAAGCAGCATCAGAGGAGCAGGAAGGCTGACGTTTCGGGCCTAGACCCTGCTTCAGAAATGGGGGATGGGAAGGAGGTTCTGAAATAAATAGGGAGAGAGGGGTAGGCGGATAGAAGATGGATACAGGAGAAGGTAGGTGGAGAGGAGACAGACTGGTCAAAGAGGCTGGGATGGAGCCAGTAAAGATGAGTGTTGGTGGAGAGTTAGGGAGGAGATAGGTCAGTCCAGGGAGGACGGACAGGTCAAGGAGGCGGGATGAGGTTGGTAGGTAGATGGGGATGGGGCTTGAGGTGGGAGGAGGGGATAGGTGGAAGAAAGGGCAGGTTAGAGAGGCGGGGACGAGCTGGGCTGGTTTTGGGACGCGGTAGGGGGAGGGGAGATTTTGAAGCTTGTGAAGTTCCTACTATCTCTGAAACAACTTCATTATTAACAAGTTATCTAGCAGCAAATTGCCATTTTGAGAAGAAAACTCCTAATCTCTATTTGCTTTTGTCTGGAGAAAATTGTTTTCCTGAAATCACTGCTAGAATATCTCTCTGATTTTTAAACTACATTCCCAAGTCCTGGACTCAACCAGTAAAAATAATTTTCCTCTATTTACCCTATCTGTTCCATTTGATAGTTTGAAAACATTGATAAAATCACCCATAACCTACTACATTCCAGAGTACACCCAATTTTATGTAATCTCTCCTTATAAAACACCCACTGAAATTATTAAATGTATGCTGTTCTCCCTTAAACAAACAACATTAAATGACAAGAACACTTGAAGTTGATAAACTAAAGGCACAGTGGGTACTCAGCTGGGACTTTTGATAACTTGTACATGAAGTCAGGTGCTTTCCTAGATCAAACTTTTTAAGGCAAATATTTAACCTTGAACTCGATTCGACATATTTTGTTTCTGGCCTGAATTTTGATATTTTAAAATATTTGTTAGCCATGGAAACTTTCGGAAGTTCTTTATTATGTGTTTCAGAGATCAGCATCCAATGTTACTTTCTTCAGCCTGTGGCTTATCACACAAGAAAAATCAAGCACCAAACATAGGTCTAAAGCAGACAAGAAAGAAATTAATATTGCCAGAGCTCTAGAACAAGGATAGGTTGATCAAATAAGAAATAAACCAAGGTATCAGAGCCCAGACATACAAGATATGCTACCAAGTTTTTAAAATATCAAAGACAGAACACTTTGCACTCTGGAAAAAAAAAAAAAAATCAGTCAAGAAAGTCCCTTCCATTCTCCACTTCCAATGGCACTTGTAAATTTAATACTTCAATCTGACAGTGAAACAACAAATCAGGTCAGAGACCAGTCAGTCAGTCTTTTATTTGCCTCCCCAAGGATAGTTGTATCCAGCATGGAGCTACATACAACAGCACCAGATTTTCTCGCTAAGCGGACAACATCACTTACATGACACCATGTCCAGCGCCTAAGACTGTGCCTGAAAGGACTGCTAAAGTTAGAGGATAGAGGAAATTATACTTCAAAACATCTACCCCAGCACTGTCCCTGATATTCTCCATACCTCCAGCTTTACACTGCTGTTTCCTTCATGTTCCTTCCGGTCCTGTTCTTCTGCTGCATCGTCAACAGGCGATCGTGGTCTGGGCACATTTTGCTCCGAGGACAAATCTCCTCTGGATATCAACGTGCACATGTAGACATTGTGAGAGAAAACATCATGGCGGATCAGCTCACAGAACAGGAGTACCAAGTTGGCAAATTCAGCCTTTTCACTTTCACTACCAGGATCAGCTAGAAGACAATTAAGGGATAGTTAAGGACAACAAAGGAAATGTTAATCTGTATTCTAATGATTGATGTACAAATGACATTCTATGGATTACATACAGCTTCCGAGTACTAACATTGCAGAGTGGACTGTCTGCCAGATTGGGTTGCTGGTTTTTCAGTACCCTATGGGTTGTCTGCGTGTCTGAAGTAAGTAATTACTTGTAAATATTTCGGTAACAATAGTGATTACTTCTTATAAGAAAAGTTTTAGAGTATAGCTTCAGATTGAATGGGTTTGTGCACACTGCTAATGGACTTTTTTTGTTTCTCATAGATTATTTACCTTGCTCAGTTGCCAAACAATGGGGGTTCAACGTTTGATAGAAACTTATGGAACTTGCTTTTTTCAAACTTAAGGGAAACACCCATTGCTTAAAGAGGAGAACTTCTGGTTCAATTTTACTTTAAGTTTTGGGTAGTCCTATGAAACCCTTGGAATAAATGTGACAAGTGAAGGGAAGGTTGTAATAAACTAGACTGCCTTGGATTAAAAAGTTAGTATTAGTCCTAGACTAGAAGTGTTGGCATAAAACCCTGAAAGGTTACTTAAAGCTGAGTACAATAAAGCTCAGGTATGAAGTTGAGTCAGGAAGAAACGATCATTTGCAGTTGTAGTCTAAAAGTTGAAACCACAAGCAACCTACGTCTACAGAGGTGTTGCATACAGGGATTCTTGTGAGAGTACTGCACAAGTAGAGTTTCGGAAACTATCCTGGGATGGGTTTTCAGTTACCATACCAAAGCTGGTTTGTTTTCTACTTTTCAATTTGCGATTCATGGGATTCTATTACGTGTGTTTAAAAATCTTTGAATCCTCAAATGTGTATTTATAAATAGATAGTTTGGCTTATTCCATTTCATCTTCATTTCTTTTTGTAATAAACTTCAGTTTTATTCTTAAAGCAATAAGCTGCAGCAATGCATGCTTATTTTTCAGCAAGAGACCAACTACTAAAACCAAAATAAATCAAAATACGATCTACCAAGCTAGGTTTCTGTCTAGGATTGGACTTGTCCAATAAGAACACCAGCTAGGATCATAACAATGAACTAAAGGGAAAATGAAAATGCGAGCATATGACCAAAGGGCTCTTAGGCCATAGGATGCTTCATATCAAGGATCTGTGCAGGTAAAAACAAGACTATTTATAAGGAATCGGATAAGTATTTCAAAAGGTGGAATATAAAAGGACCTGGTTGCTGAGTAGGTTATTGTAGGAACACAACTCCAACCAAATTGCTTCTCTCCTCGGTTATATTTCCAACATTCAACAAGAACTGTCCTTCATTAAATAAGCCTAGGACTTAGTTTAAAAATGTTGATCCAGAGATGACTAAGATGTGTCTTGCACAAAATGTCACAAACATCAAACCTATGGAAATAAGAGAATTTATTTCAATGCAAGAGGTCTGACAGGTAAGGCAGATGAACTCAGGGCATGGATGGGAACATGGGACTAGGATATCATAGCCAATATAGAAACATGTCTGAGGGACTGACAGCTCAATGTTCGAGGATACAGATGGCATAGGAAGAATAGAAAAGGAGGCAAAAGAAGAGGTGGATGGGGGTTGGCATTTTTAATTAGGGAAACATCACTGCAATACTTAGAGAAGATATTCTTGGGGAAATCACCCAGTGAAGCTATATGGGTGGAACTGAGAAATAAGAAGGGCATGATTACTTTGAAGGGATTGTACTTTAGGCCCCCCAATAGTCAGCGGGAAATTAAGAAGCAAATAAATAGGGATATCGCAGATGGTTGTAAAAATAACAAAGGTTACATTGGTAGGGGATTTTGACCTCGATCAAGTCACCTCTCATCCTTCTTCGTTTCAATGAAAAAAGCCCTAGCTCCCTCAACCTTTCCTCATAAAACCTTCCCCCCAGTCCAGGCAGCATCCTGGTAAATCTCCTCTACACCCTCTCTAAAGCTTCCACATCTTTCCTATAATGAGGCGACCAGAACTGAACACAATATTTCAAGTGTGGTCTCACCAGGGTTTTCTAGAGTTGCAGCATAACCTCGCGGCTCTTAAACTCAATTCCGCTGCCAATGAAAGCCACCACACCATACGCCTTCTTTACAACCCTATCAACTTGGGTAGCAATTTGAGGGATCCATGGACGTGGACCCCAAGATCTCTCTGTTTCTCCACACTGCTGAGAATCCTGCCATTAACCCTGTATTCTGCATTCAAATTCGACCTTCCAAAATGAATCACTTCATACTTTTCTGGGCTGAATTCCATCTGTCACTTCACTGCCCAGCTCTGCATTCTGTCAATGACCAGTTGCAACCTACAACAGCCCTCCACACTGTCCACAACTCCACCAACCTTCGTGTCATCGGCAAACTTACTAACCCACCCTTCCACTTAAATGATCACAAAGAGCAGAGGTCCCAGAACAGATTGCTGCGGAACCCCACTGGTCACCAAGTTCCAGGCTGAATACTTTCCATCTACTACTACCCTCTTTGTCTTCTATTGGACAACCAGTTTTGTATCCAGACAGCCAAATTTCCCTGAATCCCATGCCTCCTTACTTTGAGCAGTTTGGCAAATTGCCACCATGCATCTGGCAGACGTTACACACTGCAGCCACAAAGTGCTGGTGATGGAGAGGATAAATATTTAAAGTTGTGAACAGAGTAACAAATGAGTGGGCTACATTTTCCTAGATGTTGAGTTCCTGGAGTGTTTTTGAAGCTGAACGTATTCAGGCATGTGGAGAGTTTTTAAATCACACTCTTAAGTTGTGCCTTATTGGTGGCAGACAGGCCGAGGGGAGTTCAGTGGTGAGTTGGTCATTATGGAATTCCTAGTCTCTGACCTGCTTAGAAACTACTATAGATATCTGTGTGGCTGGTCCAGTTAGATTTCTGGTTCATGACAACTTAAGACATTGATGTTACAGGATTCAGCAACGATGATGCTATTAAATATTTAAGTCAGGCAACTAGATTAGATCATCTTGTATTGGAGATAGCACTCATGTGGGTAAATATTGCTTGCCACTTATCAGCTCAAGTCTGAATGTTTACACGGTCGTGCTCGATGTGAGCAAAACTGATTTTTTCTGAGGAACTGCGAATGGAATTGAACATTGTACTTATATTAAACATGTTAGATGACGATTACACAGAGGTTCTTGTTCCAAAGTTTTCACTGTCCTACAGAACATAAGTGCAAGTTTGTGTCCAGAATGATTGGAAGAGAAATGGAGTAAAGTGCCAACAACAGGGAAACCTGACTACACGTTCTTCATTGCAAGTGGAGTCTAGCTGCAATGACATGGTGAATACCAACAGGTTATAGGATTTTTACCAAACATATATAGCAGGGGAAAATCCACTATGACCAGTTACGTACTGATAACAACGAACATACAAGTAAGGAGCAGGAGTAGGCCATTTGGCCTTTTAGCCTGTTCTGCCTTTTCTCCCTTTATCGAATGGAGGAGTTACATTCACTATTGTCTAATCCGTGGAATTTTGGTCAATTAGACAAAATGCATCAACTATCTCACTACTGACTTCTGTTAAGACGAGAGGACAAATTCCATCCGAACTCAGGCATTTATCAACCCACAGCTTTACTGGTGATTGTAATTCCTCTCTTCCATTTCCTGATTTAGTGAGGTGTTACTTGTATCAAAATGAAGACCGATGGAAATGTCATCTGCCATATCATTATTTCCCATTATTAATTCTCCCGACTTTCTTTTGCTAGGATCAGCACCCTGTTAATGCTTTAATTTTTAAATTATGTACAGAAATTCTTCCTGATCTTATATTTCAAGCCAGCTTCTTCTCATACTGAATTTTTCCCTCCTTATTGATCTTTTAGTCATTGTTTCTGTTCTTTATATGCCATCCAATCTTCAAACAGGATCATACGCTTTTTCTTTGATCCGAAAATATCTTTTTTTTTTGAAAGTTAACCACAGATAGTAGGTTTCCCCACCTTAGAATTTGTCTCTGCTGAAAAGTATATTTTTTGTGTATTCTGAAATATCCCTTTAAATATCCATCACTGCATCTATTGATCTATCCTGAAATTTATATTTGCCAGTTCACTTTAGCTAGCCCTGTTTTCATGCCCTCATATTAAACTTAACTAAGGACAATTACATCAGTCTTAGACTCACCTCTCCTTCAAAGGGAACATAAAATTTAATCATATAATGATCATTACTACTTAGAGGTGCCTCTACTGTGAGATTATTACTGAATCACATCTCATTACACAGTTCTTGTTCCAGTACAGCTCGATCTCTGGTTGGATTCAGAATGCATTGTTCTAAGAAACTCTCTCGAAAATATTCTATGAAGTCAACTTGACTACCTTCTACCATCTGATTGTTCCCACCGGTATACGGATTAAAATTCCACATTATTATTCCATACCTTTCTGTCAAGCTCCTATTTTGTTTCCTCTGTTTTAAAATTTCTTCAAGAGCATTTATAACCACCAACATCAGCATGTACTCCTGTTCCTGTATTTCCAAATAACTCTGAGCATCGGACAATGGCTCGGCCTGTAAGTCTGCAGTTCATATATACCTTTTGTGACCTGTAATTCCACTGAATTTACAATGTTTATGTTGGTATGGCCCTTTTAAATTTATATTGAATGAATTGCGCTGCCCAGAGAACACTTTAGGTACGCATCCCACTGGAATAACAAACCTAGCTTATAAATCAATTCATTCTCTTTCCTAGAAATAAAGGATTGCTCTATCCTGCTTGAATAATACACCTTGCTTCTTTAAAAATTGCATTGCCTTGTAACTTCCGTCCCCCTCAAGGTTTGCGAAACTGTGAACATGGTTTTGGTCTTGTTGCTGTAGAGAGCAGTAACTTTCTGTTGATCTTCCATGACACAACCACTGAGATGAATTATGATCCAGGAAACTATCAGAGAGATGTGTCATTAAATTTGTAGGAAGATTGGAAGAAATGGATACATTCTTGGCTTTGACAGCTCGTGACTGAGATAACTGACCTGTAATGCATGATTAACCTAGATGACGCACGGTGGCACAGTGGTTAGCACTGCTGCTTCACAGCGCCAGGGACCCGGGTTCGATTCCAGCCTTGGGCAACTGTGCAAACTCCACATAGACATTCTCCCCTGTCTGCGTGGGTTTCCTCCGGGTGCTTCGGTTTCCTCCCACAGTCCAAAGATGTGCAGGTTAGGTGGATTGGCCATGCTAATTTGCCCATAGCGTTTAGGAAGGTGTAGATTAGGGAGGTTATAGGGGGATGGGTCTGGGTGGGATGCTCTGAGGTTCGGTGTGGACTTGTAGGGCCGAAGGGCCTGTTTCCACACTGTAGGGATTCTATGACCAATTCACCGTACTCCACCTTACCATGTGGGTTAGTTAGAAGGCCTTTACACTAGTCTCACAAATGATTTATTACCTTTATCCATTTTCATCTGTACCCAAACTAGATTTACATCATCGTTTCCTGAATTTAGGCTATCCCTTTGGTAGTCGCACAATATCATCAGTTACGAAAGATGTCGCCAGCAATGCTATTTGATATTGACACAATGTCAGTAATTTACAAGTTAATACAAATAATAGGTATGGCTTGAAATATGACCTTTGTTAATTCCCCTGCTGAGCATTTTTTTTTTCTCAATTTACTTCAAATACTGAACTACAAAAATCACCAAATGTTTATGGGATAAACAGTTGCATAAGTCACAGAGGTCAGATCACGACATGGTCAGAAATCACACGACACCAGGTTACAGTCCAACAGGTTTATTTGAAAACACAAGCTTTTGGAATCTTACTCCTTCTTCGGGTGTTAGTGAGAGAGGTAGTATCAGACACCGAATTTATGAGTAAAAGATCAAAGGGTCACACCATTGATGGGGATGTACTACACAACCCCACGATACTGTTAAACCTTCAATCAGTTAGAAGGTTTTAACTGATTAATATGTACATGTAAATCCCTGAATTTCTTTCAAGTCCCAGTCCTGTGAGAACTAAAGGTTTCATCAGTGTAAAGAAGAGATGACATTTTTGGTCAGACAATGCATGTTAGGTGTGAGGCCTTGTTTAGAATCGGTTTGTATTTTGGTTTGGCGTCAGACTGGTTTTATTTCTAGAGTAGGAGCTTATAAAACGCCACATTGAGTGACTGTCTATAAATTGCGTGCACATCTAACATGCATTGTCTGACCTAAAATGTTACCTCTTCCTTACACTGATAAAACCTTTAGTTCTCACAGGACAGGGACGCAAAAGGAATTCAGGGATATACATATGTATATTAATCAATTAGAAGCTTCTAACTGAAGATTTAACAACATCTTGGGTTTGTTTAGTACATCATTAACAATGGTGTGACCCTTTGATCTTATACTTACAAATTCGTTGTTTGATACCCCTCTCAGTAACACCTGAAGGAGTAAGGCTCCGAAAGCTTGTGTTCTCAAATAAACCTGTGGGACTATAACCTGGTGTCATGTGATTTTTGACCTTGTTCACACCAGTACAACACCAGCACCTCCACATCACAGATCACGATATGACATTTAAATCTTAAACTGTCCCTGAGGAAACAAATCATGGCAGAGGCATTATTATCAGCAACTTTTCGTTTAAAAAGAAGAATTAGCCAATCTAAGCTTCACTGATCACATGAATTAACATAATACCTTGCGCGTCAGACATGATTTGTTCTGTTGACATCTGTACAAAAGGTTGAACAGTCATCAGATGACCGAATAGACCATTTACTAATCCTTATTTGTTCACGATTTCTCACACTGCACTAGATCAGCAGTAAAGTATTCCTCAATCTCGTTAACATGCCTCTTCTGTAATTCCGTTATTCTTACAGAATTTACATAGAGACAAAAGTTTGAGTTTGAGATTTACGCTCAATGTTACAGCATGTAATTTAAGATAATATTTTTAGATACTGTTGCATCATCCAATATGACATAGTTGCTTGCTTTAACAAAACTTATAAAAAGTATATTAAAAACTTTAGTATGAATTCGAGATATATTCAAATCAATTGCACAAATTAAATGTTAAAGATGCATAATCTTGTTTTACAAGAAGATATCCAGTAATAGATTCCTGCAGTAATGCCAGTCTGCCTGATCCATTGAGTGAAGATCTTATGATTTCATTCAGACATTGTTGCTTCCAGTTGCACCTGTACTCCAGAAAATTTGCATAGAAAGGTAAAGCAATTGGGTCCAAGGATAACCATGCGCAGCATCTAATGGTTTAACCTTGCCACTAGCCTAGGTCGAACCTTCAGACAAATGTCCAAGCACACACAGCTGCATGTGAGATCAAAATTTTACTGCTGAGCATGAACTTCAGTTTATTCATTCTGGCTCCTGACAGCCACCATTGTAGAAAACAGTTGTCAGCATTTCGACACCACCTATACAAGTAAGCTAGGGGAAATAAATCCTACCAAAATGCAAACCAAATTACAGCATATGATCTCACTGTGATGAAAATTATAGATTCCAGATTTCCAAGAGCAATTTTGTTGGTCTGACACAGCACTGCATCACTGTAAAATTTCCTGCAACACACTTACTCAGCATTGGAGCTTGGGTATCCAGGAATTGAAGTAATACATCTTGGAAAACAGGAATGCTGGCACTGGTGAGAGATCCAGACGAGACAGACCCCTTCTCATCTACCACTTCAGATTCACCACATCTCTAAAATAAAGAATACAACAGGACATAAAATTATACTAAGTTTTGTAAAGCAAGTAAAGAAAGGTAAAAATCAAACTGATGTTAATTCACAGTACATTTTCATGATGCCACCACTTGACGACACGTCAATTTTTGTTTTTCAGTCAGCACACATTTTGTTTTCTCTCAAGATTTTTGAGAGCATGTGGAACATCACCTTCCCTTCAAAAGAACTTGAAAGTGATGTTGATTGATTATTCAGCTGAAGTTTGGAACTTAATCTCAGGTTAAGAAAGAAACAGAAAATTCTAAATATATAAAGAACCAATAAATCCTGGGAGGCTTCAAAGCATTTTGAAACTAATTACAGAACAGTTACAATACAGGGAGCGACAATTAAGCCCATCATATCTATCCGGATTCTCCAAAGGAGCAAGTTACCTACAGCCATTTCTAGTCTTCTACCCATATCCCTGCACATTCTTTGTTCCCAGATAACAATGCAATTCCCTCTTAAGGCCTCAATTGATCCTGCTACCATATATTGAAGCAACATATTCCAGATCCTAACCAATTGCTATGCAAAAGTTTTTTTTTCCTCATGTCTCCATTGCTGCCTTTTGCCAATTATCTTAAACGTGGGGCATCTTAACCCAATCCATCCACCACTGGGAAGATCGTTCTAATCTACTCTGTACAGACCATTTATGATCTTGTAAACAGCTAACAAATCTCCTATCAACACTCCCACCTCCAATGAAAATAATCAAAATGTCTACAAATTATCCACATAACTGAACTTCCTCATCCCAGCCATCATTTACATGAATCTTCTCTGCACCCTATAATGCCTTCTCATACTTCGCAAAGTTTAACCCCTGGAAATGAGCGTAATGCTCCAGTTGAGGCCGAGGTAGTGTTCTCTACAAGTTTAGAATAACTTCCTTGCTTTTGTACAGTACGCCCATTATTAACAAAGCCCCTGTACAGCCTATTCTTTATTATCAATTCTCTCAGCCAGCCCTGCCACCTTCAATGACATACATACTTGTATAAACTAAAAGTATAAATAATACATACATAATATCTAAATTTACAATTATATCAAATATCTATACATAAACGTGCAAATATGTAAAATACATTCACACATACAACTAGTTTCACTGCTCTTACACTCCTTTGGCAATTTACTTTATATTCTCTCTATGCGATCTCTGTCAAGATATATCACTATAATAATCAGCATTAAGTTTCATCTGCCACTTTTCTGGCCATCCCAACAACCTATTTGTCCTTTTTGAAGTTCTACAATATCCTTTTCTTCACAATTATTCAAGCACTGCATCATGTGCAAATTTTGAAATTACACCAAGGTCTAAGTCATTAATAAGGCTCAAGGGGATAAAGGGCACAAACAACAGCTTCTAATCATCTCCAGTTCAACTATTTCTCTCAAACAAAAACATTCATGAATTCCTCACTCAACCAATTTCATATCCAAGATAACAAGGCGTGGGGCTGGATGAACACAGCAAGCCAAGCAGCATCATAGGAGCAGGAAAACTTGACGTTTCGGGCCTAGACCCTTCATCAGAAAATGAATTCATATCCACGTTGCTCCTGTCTTTTTTTATTCAGTTACAGCAATGCTCACAAGTCAATTTTGTGGGACTGTATTAAACGCCTTTCAGAAGTCCTTTTGGATGTTCTACCACATCAGCAACATTACCGTAATCAACCTTCTGTTACCTCAAAATGTTCCAGCTAGGTTAGCATTCCAAGTTAGCTTTCCATAATCGGCCTGCATTCACCAAAGCATTAATTTTATCTCAAATTAGGGTTTCTAGAAAATTCTCCATCATGGAGGTTAAATTGAATAACCTGTATAATTACGTCCTTCTCTGAATAAGCGTGTTATATTTGCAATTTTCCAGATCTCTGGCATCACCCTGGGACTAGGGGAGACTAAAATTTTGGCCAGCGCCTCTTCAATGTCCACATTCACTTCCCTCAAATGCATCACATTTGGTGATGCCTTACCAGATTTAAGCCCAGATAGTCTATCAAAAACCTCATCAATTTTAAACTCTCAATGTTCGAATGACCTCCTCTTCCACCGTGACCTGCACATCATCGTCCTTCTTGGTAAAGAGGGATGCAACGTATTCATTTACAGTTGACATGCATAAATCTATTTTATTGATTCTTCATTGGTCCCCGTCCTCTGTTTACCACTTCCACTATTTCTATGACAATATGAGACTTTAGGACTCCCTCTCATGATTGCTGCCCATCTATTTTCATATTTGATTTTTCTTATTTGCTTTATTACTTCTCCTCTAAAACTTATATATCCAGTCTAGTTTTTAGTTGTATTATCCTCCTGACAATGGTATTAAGCACATAATTTCTTGTTCATCTTTAACTCATCTCTTTCATCACCCGGAGAGGTTGGCATTAAATTGGCCTATCCTGTCCTTGAATTATACCTCAGCTGTGTTAATATGATCTGCTCTTTTAAAGCAGTTCATCGTTCAGTTACAGTGTTGCAAATGTGGCCCAAATCCATTCTTATCCTACTGGGATCTAGTTAACTATTTCTACTACGAATTTTTTCTTGCTCTATTCCACAGCCAACCTAAATTTTGAGATTCAACAATCCTAACCCTTAAACAACCCGTGACTGAAATTTGATCTACTTGACTCAGTAACAAAGTATCTTACCTCGGCTTCAATTTCAGCTTGCCTCTTCTCCAGCAGCTTTGCCACCACCATGGCTCGGTGCCTGCCTGAACGCTTGTAGCTCACTGCCCATTCACACAGCAAAGTCATAACTGCATCATCATCTGGTAATATCTGGACAGGGGAAAAGAATAAATTTAGCATCAACTGGACAACTAACTGCCGGGAAGCACAAAATGCCTCGAAGTATGATCTGATTTCTCTTCACCAACTTGGAAAACCAAAAAAAGTAGTAAAATCACAAATATGAATTTAAGGAATTAGAAGCCACAGCACATGTGCAAGGCCACATTGTCTGAAATGTGCAAATAGTTTTAAAATTTAAAATAAATGCTAGAAAACTTTGTTCGATGACTACATGAGTAAATGCATAAGATTACGCTGTGTCATACCACATCATAAATTTCAAAGTTCAATCCAAGATCACAGCAGAAATATAAGGACCTGTCTGAGCAGCACTGGGATGTGTGGTGGTCTACAAATACACTGGCTCCAGGTGTGTATGTACATAATGGATCAAGTATATAAGTAAAATACAGAAGCACTCTCCATTGGTTAATATAGTCTGCTAATCATGACACTGCATACAGAGAATCTTGGCAAGTATTTGTACCTTCAAAAGGAGGAATCAACATTCCAATTCAATCTTGTGATCAGAATTCCTCTCAAGTTCGTAAAGGGAGTGATACACAGCTTAATTGGAAGTACCAGGTAACACAAGTCAAGTAGCTAGTAAACGTTAAAAAACACAACATCCACAAATCAAGACAGAAGAGCTCAGCAGTGATTTGTGAAAGAAGAGCCACAAGTTCAATATTATGTCAACATCAACTTTCAACATAGCAGTGAGCATTGTCAAATGACATCACAAGATCACGAAAACAAAATCACATTTTTTTTGGAAATGTAACAATATTTAGTGACCACATCATCACAGAAAGATATCTGATCTCAAAGAGAATTGCATTTGAATGGTACAATAAAACAGGACCTAAAGATTTTTCAAAGCAAACCAAAAATGCATTGAAAGTATCAAACCATAAACATTTACATCAGCTGTGAATTTCCATCCTCTTCAAAAAATGAATGCCTAAATATTTTCTATTTTGAGCAACCAGTGTCAACATTAAAATATTCACAGGTTAGCTATGGCTGGGTTGATACAAAGTAAGGTTTACTCTTCCCGGCCTCAATAATCAGAGGCCTGAATGTGAAAACACACTTCTACTGTTCTGTTGTACCACATAGTGAAATTGCCAACACAATTCTATCTTTTTTCTGAATGAAGGCCAATATATTAGAGGAGTAGAAGAAATTGAAGATATCACAAACATTGGAAATCTAAGAGAGGAAGAAAATTGACAAATCTGTCAGCATCTGAATTTTTTTTATACAGCAGGTATAAACCCGTTACTCAGAAGAGGATTGTTTGTCCTGCTGGTCCATGCCCATTTTGAACTTCATATGGAAAACCAAAATTAATTTCAGGCGAGTTGTTATGACATGAAGCAGTACGTGAGACTTTCATTTCATCAAACTCTGGGCTAAATTGCAATCTCAGATAATCATGATGAAGGTGAGTATCTAATCTGATATTAACAGAATAACAAGCTTCTACAGTTGCTTTGTCTTCAAATTTTTGTGAATAAATCACAGAACCACAGAATGGTTACAGCAAAGAGAGAAATCATCGGGTACTGTGTGCTGACTCTCTGCAGAAGTAACTTAACTCATCCCACTTTTCTCAGTTTTAAACAAAACTATTCATTGATAACTAGTGAAACCACCACAGTGACAAAAGTGAACAATAAAACTTCAATATGTGGTGCATTTGACATGTTAACTGTTAATTTTTAAAACAATTCCATTTTGAATCTCTTCTGGGCAAGGGTAAACGGTAGACAAATCAGCCAGCGTTCCAACTATCCACTGACACCTGTCAAAACATGCTTACAATCATTGTTCCCCTCAAGGTCCAATAATTCGTATCGAATTCCATGCATGAAAAATAGTCACATGGGACGGGAATGACAGCTGGAAATGGTGAATTTTGATCCGAAAAAGGAAATACCATCTTCAAAAGGAAATCATTCAAAAACCAGGTTGCAATGTTTCCTAAATGCAACAACGCATCAAATACTTTTAGAAAATTCATGAAACTCACCTCATGGCCATCTTTATTCTGCCCGGATCCAAATATCCTGTTGTACAACGAATCCAACGAGTTATTAAAATCTGATTTTTCAAAACTGTGGCTGTCAAGCACTTCCAGTGTATGCAATACGCGACCAATAGTAAAACCTGCACAAATGGGATCAGAGCCATGAGACTTAAAAACTTATTTTCTACAAAAATGAAACAATATTTCACGTGGTTAATTTATGTCAAGTATAACCAAAGCAGATTTTTTTTTGGCTTTACAGCCACCATTGTTCAGTCACACCGTACTATATGAAATGAAGCACTAGACAAAAAATCATTTTTGATCAGGCTGGCCTACTTGTTACTCCACATCCACAGCAATGTTGGTAGTTCTTAAATGTCCTATGAAATTGTCAAGAAAGCCATCAATGTAGCAAAACTCATCACAATGTCTAAAAATAGGATCTTAAAAAGGTGGATCGCCTAACGCTGACCTAGGAGCCAGAAATCACAAGGACAAGTTCCATGTCGACACTGGAAAGTGCTCCTTATTAACATCTGGGCGCTTGAACCAAAATGGCAAAAGGCACCCCTCGGAGCAGTGTTTCCTCCATCAGAGATAGTAAGAAGTGCCGATGCTGGAGTCAGAGGTAACAGTGTGGAGCTGGAGGGGCACAGCAGGCTAGGCAGCATCAGAGGAGCAGGAAAGTTGACATTTCAGATCGGGACCCTTCTTCAGAAATCAGAAACCTTATGAAGAAGGGTCCCAACCCGAAATGTCAACTTTCCTGCTCCTCTGATGCTGCCCGGCCTGCCGTGCACCTCCAGCTCCACACTGTGTTATCACCAGCATTTCCTCCATTTTGTTTTTACCTTTGCAAAGACCCGAGGTCCGCTCGAGCAGCGGCTTCTGGAATTGGAATTCAATGCCATGATTAGCGTGCCAATACCATTCACTATACACAGAACCTTGTCGCAGCTTGGTGGGAACAATTCCACAGACCAATTAAGCAAGAGACTGCCAGTCTCTGTCAGGTAGGATTTTTTTGCGAATGACCGTGCCCCAGACACCACCATCACTACCTTTGGATATGTCCTGTCCAATCGGCAGGACAGCTTCACCAGAGGTGACAGCACAATGTGAAGGAGTTTCCCCAGAGCGTCCTCAGCATCAACTCCAAACCACAATCTCATGGTTTCAGGTCAAACATGAGCAAGGAGATGTCCTGTCTATTACCACCTGTAGTTCCACATCAGCAGATGAATCATGAATCAGTAGGTAGTGCTGGAATCTCCGAGGGTGCTATTCACAAATCAATTTTTCCATTTTGGATTGCCATGCTAAAATATGACATTGTGGCAATAACTGAGAACAGAGGCTTGGAAGGACAGAATTGGATGTTAAATATTCTTGGGAAGAGAGTATTCAGAAATGATTGCTCCTCATTTCCTTCCCGTGCTATGATGTTTTTGGTTCAGGAGAACATTTTTGTGCTGATAAAAAGGTGATGCACCAGCTGCTCAAGTTCATAATAATCTTTCAGAGCCAAGGAGAAAAAAAAAGTCTACAGTTGTTTGCTCGGTGTAGTCTATAAACCACTTACTAGTGGGGAGGATGTAGAGATACACGTTTGGAATGATATAGCCGAGAGGTGCTGAAACTATAGAGTGGTTATAATTGTGGACTTCAACTACCTGAATGAAAATTGGGACAGTGGTAGTGGTAAGGGCAGCAGAGGGCAAATCTTCCTAAACCGTGTTCAGGCATCTTTCCTTCATCAATATTCATCCAATCCAACTTGGAAGGATATATTCCTAACTTTTGGAAATGAAGTGGACTAAGATGATCAAGGGCTAGTAGGCTCAGGACAATGATAAAAAAGAATAATAGGCAATCCAGAGTAAGAATGATTATGGGTTTGGGCGGGCGGGGGGGGGGCGGCAGTGGCAGGGCTCCCTTCAATGGGTTAAGAAAGGTGCTGGGCCAAAAATACTAGAAAAAAAAGGTTCACAATAGATATTGCAGCTGAACAACTGGTTGCTTTCAAAGAGAAGATGGTACGGCTACAGTCTAGAGTTGTATTCCCTCAAAAAAAGGAAACAGGGAAGAAATTCAGACCTCTCTGGATGAGAAGAAAAAAAATAGAAATTAAGTTAGATAAGAAAATGAGTGTTTATCACAGGTGTCAAGTAAAAAACACAACTGAACACCAAAAGTATAGAAGCTTCAAAGGGAAGGTGAGGTAGCGTATTACAGAAGCAAAGAGGAATTATGAGAAAAGATAGTCGATCGATATAAAATGAAATCTCAAAGTCTTCTACAGGCACATCAATAGTAAGGGAGTGATGAAAGGAGTAGGGCCTCTCAGGACCAAAAAAGTCCATTTAGACATGGAGGCAAGTGGCAACGCTGAACTGTTAAATTATAATTTTGCTTCTGCCTTTATCAAGGGGTAGATGCGACCCAGACCATGATAACAGAAGAGGAACCTGCATCATAAGAAGGGTTCAAAATTGATCAGTGCTGCATAGACTGTTGGTACTTAAAGTTGACAAGGCACTGGGACCAGATGAGATGTATCGAAGGATATTGAAGAAAGAGTGGAAATTGCAGGGACACTGGCCAAAATCACAGTCCTCACTAAATTTATGGGAGAAGTAAGGTTCCTAGGAATTTGGAGACATGGTACCTACGTTTGTAAGGTTAAGCCCAGCAACTGCAGAACAATCAGCTAAACTTCAGTCGTGCAGAAACATCTAGAAATGATTATTCAAGACAGAATTCATTGTTACAGTTGTTAAGTTTATTGAACAGATAGAGTCGCTGAGTTTAACGTTGTTGATGTGGTGTGCATGGACTTTCAAAATGCATTCAATCCACTTAATAGACTTTTGAGAGAAGTTACAGATCATGAAACAAAAGGGACTGTAGCAACACAGATACAAAATTGGCTGCAAGATGGAAAAGACAGTATTTTCCAAGCTGGGAGATAAGCTTTTAATGGAGTTCCCAAGGGTTGGTATTGATGGGCAGGAAACAACTTCAAAGTTTGCAAGGCTGCAAATCTTGATGATAGATTTGTTGACATAAAACTTGGAAGCATTGTAAACTGAGAGAAAAGATGTAGAACTCCAAAAGGACACTGATAAGTTGCTAGAATGAGATGGAAGACAGATGAAGTACAATGCAGATAGTGGTGAAGTGATGCACTTTGGTAGAAAGAACATGGAGAGATAATAAAAAAAGGGGCAGTACAATGCTTAAAAGGGGTGCAGAAGCAAAATGTGCATTGAACACGGAGGTGGCAGATTGAAAGTGCAGTTAACAAAGCATACAGTATCCTGGGCTTGATTAATATGGCATGAAGTACAAGAGTAAGGAGATCGTGAACTTCAGATTGTTGTTCGAGATCAGCTGGGATATTCCGTACAGTTCTGAGTACCATACTGCAGCAGGGATATGAATGCATTGGAGTGAGTGCAGAAGATTCACAAAAATGTACAAGGGATAAGAGGTAACAAGGTGTAGAGCTGGATGAACACAGCAGGCCCTTCTGAGGAAGGGTCTCGACCTGAAACGTCAGCTTTCCTGCTTCTACTATCCCAGGGATAAGAGACTTCAGTTATGAGGAGAGATTGCAGAAGATGGAACCATTAACCTTGGAGAGATCTGGTAGAAGTTTTCAAATCCACAAATCTGGGCAAAGAAGAGAAAAAATTTTTCCACTCACAAAGAATTAGTAAACGTCCTTTAAAAAAACACTTTACTGACAATGAGCGCTGAAGTCTGGAAAGTACCACCTGGAAGTGTGCGGAGACAGAGTCAGTTGAGGCATTCAAGAAAGCATTAAATGATTACTTAAATAGAAACAATGTGCAGGGTTACAGGAAAAATACAGGAAAATGCTACTAATACGTAATGGAGAGCTGGTGCAGATTCAATGGACCAAATGGCCGCTTTCTGCACTATAACAATCCCATGATTCGGTACAGTTCCGTGCGGAACATCACTTGGAAGAAGCACCAAGGATGGCAAAGGAACAGAATGTACTCTGGAGGTCTTTAATCACCAAAACAGGTCAGGAGCACCACTATTAACAAGCTGGTTGAGTTCTGAAGAGCATAGCTGCTAGCTCTGGCCTGCAGCAGATGGTGAGGGAACCAACAAGAGAAGTTACTTGTCCTTGTCCTCATTAATACACCTCAATTTATCAATGTGTCAAACATGCATCTTTCTATACTAGTACTTATAGGATAACTAATTCACATTCCTTGGGAGGATGAAATCTCATCTTTACGACGGGCATATCGTCCATGGTGCTGCTTGGCTTAACCACTGTCCAAAATGGAATGGATTTCAAACAGAAGCATTTAAAACTGGGCATTCATGAAGCACTGTCGGCCATCAGCAGCAGCAGCAGAACTGTACTCAACCACAATCTGTAAACTCAAGACCCAGCAAGACCCCTATTCCACCATTACTATCCAACCAAGGAGGCCAACCATGGTTTGAGGAGGAGTTTAGGAAGATTTGCTAGAGAATCATCAGAGATACCTAAAAGTGAGATGTCAATCTTATGACTACAACACAGGACTAGCTGCATGCCAAATAGGAGAAACAGCATGCAAAAGACAGGGTTAAGCAATGCTACAAACAACAGATCAGATGCAAGCTCTGCAGTCCTACCAAATCCAGTCATGAATAGTGGTCGACATACATAGACAAATATTCCCTTCCTCAACAACAGCATTGCCCAACACAACAGTGCAAAAGTCAACTCTGAAGCATTTGTAACCAACTTCAATTAGAAATACCATGAGGACGATCCACGATAGCGTTCTCATCATGTCCCCAGCATCACAGATGCCTGTCTTCAACGAATTCAATTCACTCTGGATGTCACGTAACAGCTGAAAGGACTGGATATTGCAAGAGCTATGCATCCTGACAACATTCCAGCAATGTTAGTGAAGATCTATGCTCCAAAACTAGCCACACCCTAGCAAAGAAGTTCCAGCACAGCTTCAACATCTACCTGACAGTGGCATAAATTGCTCAGGTAGATCCTGGGCACAAAAACTCCAGCCAATCACCACGCTTTCAGACTACTCTCGATCAGCAAAGTGATGGAAAAGTCATCAATAGTACCATTAAACAGCATTTATTCAGCAACAGCCATCAGATGTGCAATCTGGTTTCTGCCACAGCCATTCAGCTCCTGATCTCACTATATCCTTGATGCAAACAGATAAAAGAGCTGAACTTTAAGTTTGAGGAGAGTGATTATCCTTGATACCAAGGCAGCATTTGACTGAGTATAGCTTCAATGAACCTAGCAAATCTGGAGATTCGGGTATCAGGGGAATGCTCTTTACCAGAATCATAGCTAGCACAAAGGAAGATGATTACAGTTGCTGAAGTTCGATCTTCTCAGCCCCAACTCAAGGCAGGTGGTCCTCAGTGATGTGCCCCAGCCCAAACATCTTTAACTGCTTCATCAATGACCTTCACTCCATCATTAAGTCAGAAGTAGGAATGTTCGCTGATGTTGGCACAATGTTAAGCAACATGCGTGACACCTCAGATACTAAAGCAGCCAGTGTTCACATGTAGCAAAACTTGGATGACAGTCAAGCTTGGCTCAATAAATAACAAATAAAATTTCTGCCCCATAAGTCAGGCAATGGGCATCTTCAACAAGGACAGAATCTATTTCCTTTTGACGTTCAATGGCATTACCATTGCTCAAATCTCCCACAATCAAATCCTGGGGCTTATCATTCAACAGAAGCTGAACTCAACCAGCCATGTAAATATCGTGGCTAAAAGAGCAGATCAGAGGTTAGGAATTTTGTGGTAAGTAACTTGCCTCCATTCTCCCCACTGCCTGTCCACTACCTTCAAGGCACAATTCACAAATGTAATGGAATACTATCCACCTGCTTGGATGACTTCATTTGCAGAAACACTCGTGAATCTTGAAACCAGCAGGACAAAGCAGCCCACTTGACTGACACCTCACCCATCTTCAATATTCCCTTTTCTTCCATCATATAGTTGCAGTAGTACGTAACATCTACAAAGTGCACTGCATCAACTTACAAAGTCTTCTCCAGCAGAACTTTCCAAAACCATAACCTCTAACACCGACAAGGACAAGGAGCATTAGATGTATCTGAATACCATGACCTACTTACCCCCAGTCCATATATATCATGACTTGGAACTACATCACTGCTTCTCCATTTTCACAGGTTGAAAGTCCTGTAATTCCCTTTCTAAAAGCACTTCGAGAGTCCCTACACCCTAAGGACTGCAGTAATTCAAGAAGGCAACTCACCACCACTTTTTCAAGGACAATTATTGTTGGGTAATAAAGTCTGACCTATCAATGATATCAACATCCCTCAACTAATATTTTAAAGTAAGACATAATTGCATTTCTTGAGAAAGAAAGTATTAAAACATACATTGAAAAGGCACATCGATAAGTGTTGAGATCGATCAGAAAGTTAGGCCTAACAGTATTTCCATATCTCTACAAATTATATTGCTACAGTACTGGTTATACTCAATATTCAACAAGCAAAATTTAATTCTTGAGTCAGTCCAACTAAAATTGGCAAGAAGAAACATTCCTAATATTAAGATTTTCCATTACCTGCATTAGTTTCTTGACATTTATCAAACGACCACCTGACCTCCACAGCTTGACCTCGTTCTTTAATCTGATCCTCAATTTCCCGCACTTTAGCTCGGACCTGTTTAAAAAAAAAGTTTCATAACAATCTACATCTATTAAACTCATCTAATGTGGAAAAACATCTGAAACCTAGACAACATTTTTTATACAAGAGAATCTCATATACCTGTTGGGTAAATGTAGAGTTTCCTCCTGGCATGGGCAGACTGGATGGCGCTATGGGTAAAAGATCGAGGGGAGATCCAGTCTTATTTCTGCAATCAGTCAACGAGTAATGCCACACCAATGCACTTGGACAACACAAAACTATACTCTGTAAAACAAGCAGCCAACCGTCATTCACAACAGTAAATCTTCACGTCTTTCTCTGCACAACTGTCTTAAGTTTATATCTCCGACAGAAATCTTCCCTAGTTTCTTCATGCAACTCCAAACTTGTTTCTGTGTTTTGATTTTATGGGCGCCAAGTGTTCAACCGTGGCTCACTCAAATGGCAACTTGTCATATGTGATTTAAGACAGTAAGTACCTACAGGCCTTTCAATGTGCAAAGATCATAAGTAATCCTTACTTGATGTAGGAAAGGGGACAATTTTTATCAAGAATCACTAGCAATGTTTAGGAACCAAACAAATTCTCTCTCTCTGCTACTGTAGTTCCTTATGACTAGTGAAGACAGCAGAGGAGTCCACAGGGGTGCCATTTCTCCCTAGGGCAAAACAAAATCAAAAACAGCTTTCTGGTGACAAAAAACAGTGCAAGGAAACTGAACAGATATAAAAAGTTGATCACAGCGATCAGGTAAACACCAAAATTCATTTTCAACAGGCGGTTAGCTAAAAGGTAGCATCAGAGTTAAATCCTCCTCCTATTTGGGCAGCACAGTGGTTAGCACTTCTGCCTCACAGCACCAGGGACCAAGGTTTAAGTCTAGCCTTGGGACTGTCTACGTGGAGATGCACATTCTCCCCTAGTTTATGATGGGCATCGTGGTTTCCTCCCACAGTCCAAAGATGTGCATTTAGGTGTAATGGCCATGCTAAATTGTCCATAGTGACTAGGGATGTGCAGGCTAGGTGGATTAGCCATGGTAAATGCGGAGTTATGGGATCAGAGTAGGGACTGGGTTTGGGCGGGATGATCTTTGGCAGGTAGATGCAGACTCGATGGGCCAAAAGGTGTCTTTCTGCACTGCAGGCATTCTATGATCTTTCCTTACCTAACATACATAATCTCTTGAGCAGGGACACAAACAGTCTGTACAGAGGTTAGACGAGTGGGCAAAATCCTGGAAGACAATGTATCAAAATGAGATGTTATGTACTTTGATTGAAAGAACATACACGTGCACTGGATGCAGTCTGGTTGATCCCAGAAACATTGAAACTTTATTGTGTGGAGTGGTTAAGCAGGAAGGGTCTGTATTCATTGCAGCTTAGAAAAATGAATGGCAACCTTGCTGAAATGTACAAAATTCTTACTGGACTTGACAGGGTAGATGCAGAAAAGTTAATTCTCCTTGTGGGAGAGTGTTAGACTGGAGGTATAATCTCAAAGTAGGGTCTTGTGCATTTAAGACAAGGATGAGGAGTAATTTCTTCTCTTAAAGGACAGTGAATCTATGGAATTTTCTACTGCAGAGGGGTGTAAAGGCTGGGTCGCTAAGTACAATTAAGGCTCATTGACTGGCAGAACAGACTCAATGGATTGAATGGCCTACTTCTGTTCCTACACCCTATGGTTTTACGAATGCAACCTGGCTGATACTTGCTTTTCAACTTCTGTCCTAGAATAAAGATCCAAACACAGATTGAGTCAGTCTTTATTGATTCATATCTTATAGGCAACCTCCCAGACACCAACATCACCAGGTTATGTCCTTCCCACCAGCAAGACAAAACAAGCAGAGGTGGTAGCACAGTAGCATACAGCCAGGAGACAGTTCCCCTGGGAGTGCTCAACATCAGGTCTTGATCTCACGGAGTTTCATAGCATCATTTCAAACACAGGAAAATATACTTCCTCTTCATTACATGCACAGCTGCCCCCACATCTGATGAATCAGTACTCCTTCATGTAGTTCAATAATTGAACAAGCAAAGAACTAAGCATGTCAAAGGCACAGAATATAGTCACATTCAGCATCTTCAATGTCCATCTCCAAGGGTAGCTCAGTAGCACCACTATTGACCGAGATGGCCAAATCCTAAAAGACATAGCTGCTAGACTGGACCTGGGGTAAATGTTGTAAGAAGCAACGAGAGAAAAACCAGTTTGGCCTCTTCCTCACTTATCTACCTGTCCCGGATGTGTTTTCCCACAATCATACTGGTAGGAGTGACCACCACACAGTCCTTGTGGAGACAAAGTCCCATATTCACATTATCCGTATCCTTCACCGCGTTCTGCAGTACTACCACTGTGCTAAATAAGGCAGATTTAGCAATGGATATAACAATTCAAAACTAGTCACCAATGAAGCACCACAGATCAACAGCAGCAGAAATGTACTCGACTACAATCTATAACTTTATGGTCTGGAATATTCTCCACTCTACCACAACTATCAAATCAGGGGTTAAATCCTGTCGGAATAAAGAGTGTCGGAGAACTTACCAGAAGCAAGAAAGGATATACCTGAAAAAGAGGTGCCAGCCCAGTGAACCACAACATGTGACATTTATCTGTTGAAAAATAGAAGCAGTACGCAAAAGACAGACAGAGGTAACCAATCCTAAAACCAACAGATCAGATCAATATTCTGTGGAGCTGTCTCATCCAGCTGTGAATATCGGACACAAAAATACTGCATCCTCAATGATGGGAGAACCAGCACATCAATGTAAAAGGCAATGTTGAAGCACTTGTAACTATCCTCAGCCACAAGTCCGTAGTGTTGCCCCATCTCAGTATCATATGTCAGTTTTTAAGATAAGTTGATTCACTCCACACAATATGGCTGAAGATAGCTTACGTAATTATAATTGCTGAATCCATAGTCATTCATGTTCCAGAGGTTAATCAGTGACCAAACACTTGACAGGTTTAGCCATATAAATATTGTGGCCACA
Organism: Ginglymostoma cirratum; assembly: GCA_024137785.1. Lineage (NCBI taxonomy): Eukaryota > Metazoa > Chordata > Chondrichthyes > Orectolobiformes > Ginglymostomatidae > Ginglymostoma > Ginglymostoma cirratum. The sequence goes on along the minus strand of JAHRHZ010000016.1, from coordinate 31,668,965 downwards.
ACAGCAAGTTGAAGGGTAGAAATTCAGTGGTAACAGACATAACTCCCAACGCTCAAGCTTGCACACCATTTACAAAGCACAACATCAGGAGTGCGATGGAATAGGTTCCACTTGTCTGAATGAGTATAGCACCATTAACACTCAAAATGACAGACAAAATCCAGCCTAGTTCGTTGGCACACCATCCACCACTTTCAACATTCATAGTCTCCACTACAGTCGCACCGTAACAGCAGTGTGTGTATCATGTACAAAATACACTCAGTAATTCATTCTTACACTCCACTGACAGTATCTTACAAATCCACAACCTCTACCACCTTGTATCACAAGAGCAGAAGTTGCATGGGACCAGCAGCATGTTCAAGGCCTCTCTAAGTTAGACACCATTCAGACTTGAAGTTATATCAGCATTCCTTCAATGTCAGTGAGTCAATATCCTGGAATTCCTTTCTGTGGATGTACCTACACCACATGGACTGCAGTGGTTCGTAAATATGCCCCAAACCACTTTCTCAAGCGTAATTATGGATTGGCAAGGAACTAAAGCCCAGCCATCGATATTCATGTCCTGTAAAATAATTTTTTATTCCAGTCATAATTTTATAGCTTAATAAAAATTGTCTTTTCGATCCATTAACAGAGCTTCTGTTTCATTTTGACCATGTTTTCAACGTGAAAGTTAATGGCTATTTGGCATTAGCCCAATTAAAGGCAAGAAAAGGAAAACTAAACTTCTGATGTACCTGAAGCATGCAGCTTAATCCAAACACAACTGGGCGATGCTGTGGGCAAATATAAAAATCCATGAATGGAGATTGAGGCTGGCTAGCCCCATTAGTTGGTGGTGTTGGAGTTGGAGGCAAAGCATTTCCTGTGGGTGCTGCCATAACATGGGTCTGGTGTCCCCCTGTTACGGTATTGCTACCACTATCCCCAAGCAGCAAGGACAGTCGTCGGGTACAGAAGTAAGCCAAGCGTCTTGACAGGTATGCAGATTGCACAAACTCTCCAGAGTACTACAAAGAGCAGAAAAACAAAATAAAAGTCACAAATGTGTACTAGATTTTAGTATCTCACAATTAGATCTTTACAGATGATTGTAGAGTAACTTGATACATTAGAGCCACACTCATATGTACACTAATATATGCAACAATATTGACAGCACTGTCATTAGGATTTCAGTGAAGAGTAACGCTTGATGCTTAAAAATGTCTTGTTGCTTTTCAAAAAACCTTAATATATAATTGGAGCTCAAATAAAAATTTGAATATTGCAGATGCCATAAATCTGAAATAAGGACAGAAATGGTGAAGAAACTCAGCAGATCTGGCGGTTTCTTCGGAGACAGAAACAGTGGTAATGTTTTAAGTGTAATGTGATTCCTCTTCAGAGCACATATAGGTTATGTCATCTGCCTGGAGCTGCATCATCATGGTTGAGCAGTTTGAATTGATAAGTTAGGAGTATTTCACAAGAAGTGTACTAATACATCATTAATAACACACTGGATTAAAATAAATTCCCTTTATTCTGACATCAGTAAATTACATAAGCCTGGTGATTGCATGCTATTAATCCTTAAACAGAATTAAAGCCTTTACATTTCAACTAAAATTTTAAATTACCTGTATTTATTTTAACAGACAGTAAACTCCAATCACCAAGAATAGCTGACCCAAACAAAAATTTACCCACCTGTAACATCAGTGGGAGCAATAACTTAAGAAGTTCATCCTCCCCAGGCCGGATCTTCTCAAAGCATTCAAGTACCCAGGTCAGGAACTCATGCCTATCCAGCATTCCATCCTGTAGCCAAAGCAAGAAAATTAGAGCTATATAAATGAACGTTGCAAACATTACATCCTTGTTGAGAAAAAAAGGGTCTAGAAACACACCCAACAAATACAAGCCAGTCAGTTTAACTTTGGTACTGAAGAAAATAGCGTTTAACTAACTTGCTACAGTTCCTTGAAGTAAAAAAAAGGGAGAATTAATCAGGGGAATGCTGTTGAAGTTGTGTACATGGGTATGCAAAAGGCATTTGACACAATGCCACACAACAGACCGGTGGGCAAAGTTATAGTTCACAGAATAAAAGGAACAGTAGCAACATACAACTGGCCGAGTGGCAGGAAACAGAGAATAATGGTTAATGGACATTCTCCAAGTTAGAGGTAGGTTTGTAGTGAGGCTCCACAAGGGTCAGCAATGGGGTCCTTATTTTTCCTGATATATATGAATAACTTAGACCTTGTCTGGTTGGGCACAATCGAAAAAAATTGAACGTAACACAAAACTTGAAAACATATGAACAGTGACAAGGATAGCATTAAACTTCAAAAAGTACATAAATAAGCTGATACAATGTACTTCATCTGTTACCGGTCTGCCCAACATGAAGGAATGCAAAGTGATTTAATTTGGTAGGGAGAAAGCTGAAACTCTAAAGGGGAAGCAAAAACAGACAAACCTTCGAGCCTTTCATTTAGTAATATCATTGCTGACCCGTTTGTGTTTCGAACTCCAACTTCCCATTAACTCTTGATTCCCCTGTCTAACAAGAGTCTATCTGCATCAGTCTTAAGAATACTCCATGACACCACCTCAACTATCTTCTAAAGCAGAGTATTCCAGTCTCTCAACCTTCATCTCTGCTCCAAAATGGTCACCTTAATTTTAAAAACAGTGCTCTCTACTTCTGGACTGAGCACAAGAGAAAACATCCTTTCCACATTCACCTTGTCGAGGCCACTCACAATCTTCTAGACTTCAATCAAGTTATCTCTCATCCTTTTAAACTCCAGTGGAAATAGGTCAAGCCCATTCAAACTATCCCATACAACAAGCCATGACTCCAAATGTTAATCCAGTAAATCTCCTCTGAACCACTTCCAATAGTATTTACATCCTTCCTTATATAACGGTGGCACAAAGATTTTGCAAACGTATATAGACAAGTGAGTGGGCAAAAACTTGGCAGATGGAATAAGATGTGGAGAAATGAGGGTGCGCACTTTGGCAGGCAGAATAGAGGAGCTGAATGTTATTTAAATGGAGAAAGTCTGCAGAACACTACGGAACACAGGGATTTGGGAGTCCTTGCCCATGAATCACAAAACGCCTGTAAGGGGAAAACAGCGACAGGTTTTGCGGCACCACAATTGGCTCTGCTGCACAGCATGGGTGGAAAAAGACTGTGAAAGCTTTAGTGATAGGAGTTTCAATTGTAAGAACTGACACGCAGATCGGTGGCAGCAAGCAAGACTCTCAAATGATATGTTGCCTCTCTGGTCAGGGACAGGGATGTCTCAGAGCGGCTGCAGGGTATTCTGAAGGGGGAAGATGAACAGCCAGCAGTCATGGTGCATGTTGGTACCAATGACATGGGTTTCACAAAAGGAAAGCAGGTCCTGCAGCGGGAGTAGAACAGAGTCAGTTGTTGATTATGGAAGAAAACTACTAAGGCTGTAATCTCAGAATTACTTCCAGTGCCAGGTGCTACTGAGTACAGGAACAGGAAGATAGGTCAGATGAATGCTTGGCTAAATGGATGGTGTAGGAGGGAGAGCTTTAGACTTTTAGATCACGGGACAGCTTCTGGGGTAAGTGGGACCTGTACAAGCTGGACATGTTGAACCAGAATGGGTCTAATATCCTTGCTTGAAGTTTCCTCATGCTGTTGGAGAGGTTTTAAACTGATTTAGCTGGGGTATGAGGCACAGAGTAGAAGGAAACTCAGGAATAAGGTCTAATCAGATCATGCCAAGACGTCATATAGCACAGCAACAGAACCTTTGGTCTAACATTTAAAATACATTTGGACAGAAACATGGATGGGAAAGGTTTAGAGGGATATGGGCCAGACATAGGTAAATGGGACTAGTTCTGTTTGGGGAAACTTGGTTGGCATGGGCGAGTTGGACTGAGGAGTCTATTTTAATGCTGAGTGACTCTATAATTCGTCCATTATCATCACGTTTCCCAAACTAAACTACCCCCATCCTTCTGCATTTGGCCCATTTCTCTCTAAACTATTGGTATTCATGAACTTATCCAAATGTCTTTTAAATGTTATAACTGTACCTGCATCAACCACTTCTTCTGGCAGTTCATTCCACATACCAACCACCCTCTTTGTGAAAAAAGTTGCCTCTCAGATCTATTTTTAAAATTTTTCTCCCCTCACCTTAAAAATATGACGGTTAGTTTTGAACTCTCCTACAGCAGGTAAAAGATCTTTGCTCTTCACTTTATTTATGCCCCTCACGATTTTATAAACCTCCATAACGTCACTCCTCAACTACCCACACGCCAGCAAACAATTACCAGCCTATCCAGCCTCTCCTTAACTCAAATCCTCCAGTCCTGGAAACATCCTTGTAAATCTTTTATGAACCCTCTACAATTTAATGACATCCTTCCTATAGCAAGGCAACCAGAACTGCACAGACTACTCCAAAAGTGGCCTTGTCATTGTGTGCACAACTGCAACATGACATTCCAACTCCTACGCTCAGTGGTCTGCAGCACGACCACTGAGGCCTTCTTAACCACCCTGTCTACCTATGATGCAACTTTCGAAGAACCAGATACCCTTAACCCTAGGGCTCTCCGTTTGACAACATTACCCAGGACTCTACTGTTGTTTATATACATCTTGCCCTTGTTTGTCGTATATAGAAGGAATAGTTGGACGATCCAGCACATATAGAAGAATGGAGCAGGATAAGGTCCACATGGGTGGGCTAGAAGCTGTACCTATTTTAATGCAATGAGCATTACTGGTAAAGCAGAATAACTTCAGCACTGATCATCACTTGGAAATATGACATCATTGCAATCGCAGAGACATGGCTGAAGGAAGGACAGAACAGCTCAACATTCCACAACACAGAAACTTCAGGCATGATGTTGGGGAGGGGAGAGGGGTAGGACATTGCATTATTGATAAAGAAAACTCCCAATGCAGCAATGAGTCAGTCCTAAAAGTGTATTGAAATTAGGCCATCTGGATAAGGCTTATAAATAAAAAAAGGGCAATTACTTTGCTGGGGCCATACTACAGGCCTCCTAACAGTCTCACTGAGGTAGAGGAATGAATATGTAGGCAAATTACAGAAAGGACTTCAACATTGCTAAAATTAACTGGGATTACCTTCGTGTGAAAGGATAAAATGGGGTGGAATTTTTAAAGTGCATTCAGGTGAGGCCGAGGGGTGATCCGATCAAAGTCTACAAAATTATGAAATGCACTGCAGAATACAATGAGAATCTCTTCTCCATAGCTGACGTGTCTAAGACCAAAGAGCATGAGTTTAAGGTGAGGAGAAAGTGGTTTGGACGTGATCTGAGAAACTTCTTTTCACTCAGAGGGTGGTAGATATATGGAATGTGCTGCCAAAGATATTCTCACAACATTTAGGAAACATCTGGATGAGTACATAAAATGCCAGGACATAGTAGGCTATGGGCCATGTACAGGTAACTGGGATTAGTGTAGTTTGGCATTTGTTGGTCAGCACAGAAAAGGTGGGCCATGCCGTACGACTCTTATAATATCAGCCGCGATCTCATTTAACTGTGGAGCAGAATCAATGGGATGAATAGGCTACATTTGCTCCTATGTCTTACGGTCTTACTATCCAAGGAGGCCAAAGCTGAACAAAGTATTTAAGATGTAGTCTCACCATTGAAGCATAATATCCTTACTTTTACACAAAACCAAAGTGTTGGAGAAACTCAGCAGACCTGGCAGTATCCATGGAGAGAAAAACAATGACCTTCATCTTTTCTGGTGCTAGCCCCTAAGCTACAAGATTTATTAAGATCACAACATACCACAGTAGGATTTGAATTTCACGATCTGAGTTGGAAGGAGATCTTTCATTATCTCAAAAACACAAGTGTAAATCTTACTGCTCTAACTTTTCGTATTACACCATTCTCATTTTCAATGTTACTGCTGTCCTGCTGAAGAAAACTTACAGTTCTTTCACTTATAGTCATTCCTCCATATCCGTGAGAGTTCAGTTTCTGAGAGCCCCATGAATACCGAAATTCATGAGCGCAGAGCCCGTTAAAAATACAGGTTAAAAATAGGTTTAAAAATCGCAGACACACGAGTTTTGCTGTGGATGTTGAATTTTGTTGCTACTTACTATGTGGTACAAATAGGCAAATTCATGAGTCCTGAACTCATGGATACTGAGGATTTACTATATTTCACATTTGTATGTACAACATTACACATTACCCTACCTGAAACATGTAAAGAGCCAGCTTTTCATTATATTCCCACTGTTTCATGGCCTGCTCCACTTCAGGCACTGTGGGTTGTACTGGCGTCCCACAATTCTGCGAAGTCATCACTCGGTAAGACTCAGCAATCTTCTGTAACTGTTCCCAAAGGTACTTAGTGATGATTTGAGTCCACTCTACAGGGGAAAAAGAAGTCATCCTTAAAACCACTGTTGCAAATTTCTTAACTTGGTACTGCTTAGTCCCAGTACATTTAAACTCCAGTACAAAATAACACTCCAAAGTTACAAAACTTTCATCTATTCAGGCTATGCATTTTAGTGTGACATTACAGATACATATGTAAAGACCTGGCAATAGGAAGGAGGCAAACTCAGAGTCAGACATACACCAACCTAATATCACATTTCCCCAATCCAATAAATTGCACTTTATACACTGGACAACCATTAAAGGTAGAACAGTACAGCACAGAACAGGCCCTTTGGCCCACCATGTTATGCCAAACATGATGCCAAATTAAACTAATCCCTTCTGCCTGCCCATGGTCCACACCTTTCCATTCTTTGCTTATTCATGTGTTTTTCTAAAAGCCTCTTAAACACCTCGATCTTATCTACCTCCACCACTACACCTGGCAGCGCGTTCCAGGCACCTACCACTGTGTGTAAAAAACCTGCCCTCACATATCCTTTGAGTTTTCACCCCTTACCTTAAATGGAAGCCCTCTAGTATTAGGCATTTCAAATCTGGGGAAACAAAAAAGATTCTGACTATCAATCCTATCTATGAGTCTCATAATATTATAAACTTCTATCAGGTCTCCCCTCAGCCTCTGCTACTCCAGAGAAAACAACCGTGGTTTGCCTAGCCTCTTCTTATGACTTGTACCCTCTAATCCAGGCAGCGTCCTGGTAAACTTCTTCCGCACCCTCTCCAAAGCTTCCACATCCTTCCTGTAATGTGGCAACCAGAACAGAATGCAACTGAATGCAAACATGTTAAATATTATTAAACACTATCAAGTATTTAAACACTATTTCAGTATTTCAGCACTATTAAACTGTTAAATACTGATCTTTACTTTCTTGATAATTCAAACTTTTTTGATGTAGAAATCTCAACTGGAGTAAAGCACTGTAATTTTGTTTTCCAGTTCAATAAATACTGGCATTTATATTCAGCTAACCATTTAATACCGAAATTGGACCAGCCAAGTTTGAAGACTTGAGGTCTCTGGGTCAGAAAGGCTGAATGTCTAGTGGAGTTGACTTGGAAAGTAAATACACAATGGTGGAGTCCATCAACACTCATTGTGAATAACAAGTCACTGAAGCAACATACAAAAGCAATCAATACCTCTGAAAGATGATATTGTTAAGAAAAAGCGGAAGGAAATAAGTTATAGTGAAAATAATTAACTTCCCTATGAACTATCAGTATACGATCAGTCATTTGGTAGTACAGAACTTCAGTGTTGCTGAACAGAAAACTTACTTCAAAGCTTTTTGTCTTGCACTTTCTGCCATGGAGTTCTCTTCTGTTGTCTACTGCAAGCCTACCTTCACTGGTCAATGTATATGCTGAGATTCCAATAGTACATGGAAGTATCAGATTAGATTTATTGTCACCTCGATAAGTACGGCCCAAAACATTTACTCACCGCACAAATTTTGATGAAATAAAGCACATTAAAACCATGCTGCAAGGCAATAGCTGCTCTGATCGGAGCATTTTCACTGTATATCATGCAAATGCATGAATGAGATTAAGACTGTCACTTTTGGTCTTGAAAAATCTCTCTGATTACCCTGGAAGAGTGAGGTATGTCAAAAATATGAGGAACAGGTGACAATAGCTTTTTCACAATGCAGTAACGAGTGGTATCCAACATTGCAGGATGCTGCCTTCAAACTAAACAGACATTCTGTTGGTCATGCAAATGAATAATGTGATAATATCAATTTTAGGGTCTGAGAGACGCTGAGTATATAGGCCATATGTCTATAAGGTTGGTGGTTCAAATCAGACAGATGTTCTTTTAACCGAAAGAACTGCAGATGTTGGAAATCAGAAACAAAAACAAAAACAAAAACAAAAACAAAAACAGAAACAGAAACAGAAACAGAAACAGAAACAGAAACAGAAACTGCTGGAAAAGCTCAGCAGGTCTGGCAGCTTCTGTGCAGAGAAACCAGGGTTAATGTTTTGCGTCCAATGACTCTTTTTCAAAACTAAAGAACAGAACAGACCAGCTCTGAAGTGTATGTTCTTTTAGTGTTTACAACATGCAAGATCCTGACCACTCCCAATCAGCCTCAAAACACATTGTTCAAAATTAAATATGATTCCATGATTGGAGAACATGTACTAAATAAGCCAGAGTGTATGAAAAATTACGCTAACAACCACCTTAAGATTGTCAGTCAGGTTTGGAGCATAGCACACTTATATATACTGCAAGCAACATATGTTAATACACAAAGCAGAGGAACATATTAAGACAACACAGGCAGAAAAAACATACGCACATATTACACATGTTTCAACTTAATAAAACAGGTGACAGCCATTCTCTGGTTCATTCATCAAGGTATTGTTTTGATCAATTATAGTCAACCTACCTGGTTTAAACTTAACCAAGCCTGGCAATTAACTGTTAATCACAGTCTAGCTGGTATATTCTCTATGGCACACCTCTACAATCAAAATCTACCTGCCAACTAATCTTGTTCCCCATTGTACTGGTATATTGCCAACACAGTGATGTTTCAAAGATGCAAACCTTCAACAATGTGTCTGCACAATGTTCAATATACAGATTAATGGAGTGCTGGCTGTCGCTAAAGCATGCTTAGCTTCAAATGCAAAACGAAAGGAATTGTTCATTCAAAGGTTTTACCAACAAAACTATATTCAATGTACAAAAGGTAGAAGCCAGACTATTAAACATGTTTATTCATGTTGCAAACCTACAGAAAAATATTTTTTTGTTAAGCCTACCTATACAAGGGTCTATGACATGACGTTTCTTCATCTTTGTTTCGGTAATAGCAGCATAATAGGCACATGTCATTTTTATCAGCCAAGCAGCTCTCATGACTGGCACCGAATATTTGGCTAGGTATCCAAACACTTCTTCCTTTTTACTAAATATAGGCACCTGAAGAATGCAAAAAAAAAACTGGTGTTAGGTGAACCTTAAGATAGGTAAATGCACAAGATTTCTTTCAGAATAAGCTAACAAATTGAAATATGACCATAATGAAACAATATGTGAAAAATCAGAGACAGGGTGGCAATTCAAAGACAAACAGTGCAGATGGGTTTTTTTTGGCTTGGTGTTTCAGGTGGTAATTGGGGGTCAAGTGGGAGGGGGGTCAATAAGCTGGATTTGAAAGGAAATAGCAGATAACACCCAAGCAAAAGGATTCCGTTACAATGCTAGTTAGCATGAGGCCCCAAGAATCATTGTTAGGTGGTCAGAAGATTGGTTCAAATAGGACAGAAAAACTATAAGGTGAGTTATATGGATTAAATGAACCCAAAGAGGTGAAGTAGTGGAGGCTGATGACAGATGGAATTAGAAAATGGTATGATTTCAGGAGTGGATTCCAAAATGGATGAGATGTAGCTCATGGACAAGGGATACAGCTGCTAAACAAATGGTGCTAACATTAGAAGCTGCTTGTATTTACAATTACAGGTGCAGAAGACAGGGTCATAATGCAATAGTTTGCAGCGGTCAAAGGGAGCTGGGATTTACTTTTTTTGTTTAACAGAATCATCCTGGAATAATAAGTCAATTTAATAAAAGAAAGCATGGCCCAAACGCACAATATGGCCCTGTCACAACTGTTCATCAATGGTTAAACAAATTGCGTCTTCCGTAAATGATTCCATGATTGGATAACATGTACTAGATAAGCCAGAGTGTATGAAGAATTACGCTGACAACCGACTTAAGAGTATCAGTCAGATTTGGAGCATGGCACACTTACATATACTGCAAGCAACACAAATTAATACACAAAACAGAGGAACATATTAAGACAACACAGGCAGAAAAAACATATGCACATATTAGACCGAAACGTCAAGCTTTCCTGCTCCTATGATGCTGCTTGGCCTGCTGTGTTCATCCAGCCCCGCAACTTGTTATCTCATATGCACATATTACACCTGTTTCAACTTAATAAAACAGGTGACAGCCATTCTCTGTGAACTTGAAGGATGAAGATGGGGTTATACTGAATGATTCAATTGGATCAGAAGGAGTATGTATTTTGTTTGAGCTGTCCAATAGCAGCAGAAATATCATGGAGACTGATAGCACAAAGACTAGTAAATTAAGTGCAGCTGTAAAATAAGTTTGGGCTGGGGAGATTACAGATTCACCGGCATACAAGCAGAAAGAACTGATATGGGGACGGAGTGGGGGGGAAGAAGGTGGCAAGAATGTGAGGGGCAAGGGCCACAGCCAATTTTGGATCAGATAAAAGATCACTGGCCACTGGTCATTTTAGATCACTAAAATTTTATGTCTATTTCTCTCTCCAGACATGCTGAGAGACCTTTTAAGCATTTTCCATTTTACTTAACTGAGAAACTACAAAGGACCATTCAACTCCTCAACCCTTTAGCACCAATTAGATCATGGCTATAATGTAACTCAAATACATTTATCCACATTTGTTCCATGTCCATTAAGTATCTTTATCTGATAAAAATCTTGCTAATTCAGTCTTGAAGATTTCAACTGACCACACATCAATTAGCGTTTTAGGACAAAGAGTTCCATATAGGGCAAGTACAGAGAAATAGAACTAGCTGAAACGAAAACAGAAGTTACTGGAAAATCTCAGCAGGTCTGGCAGCATCTGTGGAAAGAAATCAGTGTCAACATTTCGAGTCCAGAGATCATTCTTCAGAACTGGCCAAGTTGTTTGTGCAAAATTTGACATGGTACTGACGTATCAAATGGCCTCCTCTGCGCTGTAAATGATTATATGATCCTACATTTCCACTCCTTAAGAGGAGGAAACAAGTGAGATACATGAGATGCCTGAAATAAATAAAAATGTTACTAGAAGCTAGATGTGAGTTAAAACTAAGGTATCCTCAGTAATAAAGGACTGCACTGCCACTGTGACACAAGGAGTTTAAAGAACAAACAGAGACTCCAGCCAGAGATAAAACATTGTTGTCATGAACAAATTCTACATAACTGAAGCTGGAGTTTTTTTTGACATTGTAACCAAAACAATTGATGAGGGCAGAGTGGCAGATGTCGTCTACAAGGACTTTGGTGAAGCCTTTGACAAGGTTCTGCAAGATAGGTTAATTAAGTTAATTGGTAAAGTTAGATCACATGGGATTCGGGGAGTGCTTGCCAATTGGATACAAATTTGACTTGACGGTAGAAGACAAAGAGCAGTGGTGGAGGGTTGTTTTTTGAACTGGAAACTTGTGACCAAGGGTGTTCCCACACATTGGTGCCGGGTCCACTTTTGTTTTCCATTTATATAAACGATTAGGATGAGAATTTGGGAGGCACAGTTAGTAAGTTTGCGGATAACACCAAAATTGGTGGTATAGTCGGACAATTAAGAAGGTTATCTAGGATTACAAACGGATCTTAATAAATTGGGACAATGGGCTAAGGAGTGACGGGTGGAGTTTAATTTGGATAAATGCAACGTATTACATTTGGGTAAAACAAACAAAGACAGAACATATACAGATAATAGTAAGGCCCTGGGCAGTGTTGTCAAACAGAGAGACCTCGGGGTTCTTTAGAATCCCTACAGCGTGGAAACAGGCCCCTTGGCCCAACAAGTCCACACTGACCCTTGGAGCATCCCACCCAGACCCATCCCCCTATAACCCACACACCCCTGAATACTATGGGCAATTTAGCATGGCCAATCCACCTAGCCTGCACATCTTTGGACTGTGGGAGGAAACCGGAGCAGACCCACGCAGACACGGGGAGAATGTCTGTGTGGAGTTTGCACAGTCACCTGAGGCTGGAATCGAACCTGGGTCCCTGGCGCTGTGAGGCTGCAGTGCTAACCACTGAGCCACCGTGCCGCAATACATACACCGTTCACATACACGCTTCTTTGAAAGTTGCATGACAGGTAGACAGAGTGGTTAAGAAGGCATATAGCACACTTGCCTTCATTGCTCAGCCCAATGAGTATTGAAGTTGGGACATCATGTTGAGGTTGTACAGGACTTTGGTGAGGCCCCTTCTGGAGTACTGTGTATAGTTCTGGTCACCCTACTGGAGGAAGGATATTACTACATTGGAGAGGAGTTCAGAAAAGATTTACCAGGATGTTGCCGGGACTGGAAGGTTTGAGTTTTAAAGGTAGGTTGGGACTTTTTCCATTGAAGCATAGGAGTTTGATGAGTGAACTTATGGAGGTTTACAAAATCGTGCGGGACATAGGTAAGGTGAATAGCAACGTTCTTGACCCTAGGGTGGGTGAGTTCAAACCTAGGGGGCATATTTTTAAGGTGTCAGGAAACAGATGTAAAAGGGACCAGAAGGGCAACTTTTTCCACACAGTGGGTCAATCATGTATGGAACGAACTGCCAGAGGAAGTGGAGGATACAGGTACAGTTACAACATCTAAAAGGCATTTATGTAGATACATGAATAGGAAAGATTTAGAGAGATATGGGCCAAACGCAGACAAGCATTTGTTGCCTGTCCCTAGTTGCCCTTGACAAGAACAGCTGCAGTCCACTTGCTGTGATTTGACCAGCAATACTTCTACAGATGGAATTCCAGGATTTTGACTCAATGACAGTGAAGGAACAGCGATATATTTCCAAGTTAGGATGGTGACTGGGTTTGAGTGGAACTTGAAGGTGGTGGTGGTGGTCCCGTATACCTGCTGTCCTTGTCCTTCTAGATGGAAGTGGTCATGGGTTTGGAAGGTGTGAGGGTCTCGGTCAATTTCTGCAGTGCATTTTGTGGATAATACATACTGCTGCTATTATGGGTCAATGGTGGAGGAAGTAGACGCTCATGGATGTGATGCCAATCAAGCGGGCTGCTGTGTCAAATTCGAGTGTTGTTAGAGCTGCAGCCATCCAGGCAAGTGGGGAGTATTCCATCACACTCCTGGCATGTGTTTCGTAGATGGTGGACAAGCTTTGGGAAGTCAGGAGAGGAGTACTTGCCACAGTATTCCCTGCCACAGTATTCCTTGCCACTGACTTGCTCTTGTCGCCAATGTATTTATGTGGCAAGTCCAGCTGAGTTCTAGTCAATTTTAACCCCAGGATGTTGATAGTGGGGGATTCAGTGATGATAACTCCACTGAATTTCAAGGGGCAGTAGTTAAATTTGTTTCTTACGGTGATGGTCATTGTTTGGCATTTGTTTTAAAATGGTATCAACAAAACATGATGCACATTTTACTTATAGGAACAGTGGCTATACGTTTTGGGCAATAAGCTGGTAAGCAAGATAGCTACCAAATTACCCCAGAAGGTTAAATGATGTCCCTGACATCTTCCTGACAAGATTTCATTTTGACCACAGTTATGATGTTAATCGACATGCCACCTGTGATGATGCTAAGTAAAGAGGCACTTGCAGCCTCACGGACACCTTGCCTGCATCAAGGTGCAAACCAGTACCAAATAGGAAGACCAAAAGTGAAACACGACAGCCACTCAAATGAACTTCATGGGGACGTCCTGGTTGGGTACCAATAGCAAAAGCTGTGCCCACAGAAACATCATCACCTGCATCTGATGTGATCACTCACACCAACTACCTTATTGGTCCAGAGTCCCAAAACTGTCTTACTCCTTTTTGAGAATGTTTCAACTACTGAGAGCCCTTCCCTCACCAATGACTACCAGTAACGAAGGTGCTGCTGAGGCTGCAGGTCCTCAAACAAAAACAGAAATTGCTTGCCAATTTCAGTAGGTCTGGCAGAATCTGTGGGAACAAAGTAGACATAGTGTTGCAAGTCTGGTGACTCTTCATCGGAATCCTGACTGAGTCTGCAGGTCAAGGATGGGTCTCTGTCCTCAACTGTACGGCAAACACTTATAATTGGTCACTTTTGGGAAAATGGCTCCCTAGGTTACCCGCCAGGCCATGCGCAGTGGCCTCTCACTTTTAGCCCAACAGTGGAATCAACCAAAGTGGATAAATTAATTTATAAGAGAAAAAGGTCAACAAAAAGAAACTCTTTGCTCCTTATAAACTTGTTAATATCTGTCAGATAGAAAGAAAAATCTTCTTGCGTTTCAGTTTTATAGATACCATTGTCTACAGATAGTTGAAAACACTTACAACATTCTACAAAAGTGAACAAAGATGTTATCTGTTATCAGTCAAAGGAACATGCTTCCAAGATAAGAAACATTTCTTTGGAAGTCTCAGACCAACAACGTGGCCTTTCAGGAACAAAAACAAATTTGCTGGAAAAGGTCAGCAGGTCTGGCAGCATCTGTGAAGGAAAAAACAGAGGAATTTACATTTCAGGTCCGGTGACTCCTCCTCAGAATGGCCTTTCATTTTCCTCAAAGCTTCTGATAAATATTAGGGATAATAGGTACTGCAGATGCTGGAGAATCCGAGACAACAAGGTGTGGAGCTGGATGAACGCAGCAGGCCAAGCAGCATCATAGGAGCAGGAAAGCTTGACATTTCGGGCCTAGACCCTTCATCAGAAAATTATTTATTCACTATCAGATGTTACTTACACATGAACATAATTATATTTACAGTCACATAACAGTGGAGCCACTGAGCTGCTATAAAGTAGAAGCCAATCATGGGAAGACGACAGAGGAGCATTTACAGAAAAATACAATAACTACGTAGCAATAATGGGGAAACTTCAGTTATCCTAACATAAACAGGGATAGCAACAGTGTAAAGAATAAAGTGGAGGAGGAATCCCTGAAATGTGCCTAAGACAATGTTCTTGATCAGTGCATTTCCAGCCCAGTGAGGAGGGAAGCGGTTTTGATGTAGTTCTGGGGAATAAAGTGAGGCAAGGCATTTGAAGAACATGGTATGATCAGGTTTAGCTGAGTTACAGAAAAAAACAAAGTACAATCAAAAATACATAAATGGAGGAAAGGTAGTAAATTGAGAACATGTATGGGATGTCAAAAGTTAATAGATTAATAGATTAAACAATAATTGTAAAACAAAGAGCTTTCAAAGAACAAATGACTCAAATGAAGTAGGGACAAAAGAAAGGACATCCAAAGCTGGAACTCACTGAATGACTAAAGATATAGTGGCTAAAATGAAACAGAGAAAGGAGACATGACAATTGTGCAGCTAACCCAATAGAAGTTATATTCAGTATTTAGAAAACCGAGTGAAGATTTAAGAAAAGGGAATAATAAAAAAAGAGAAAATGAGAATAGATTAGTCGCAATTAAAAAAGGTAAGCCAATCTTTCATAAGTGTATAAATAGTAAAGAGTAGTCAAAAGGTAGTTATGGCCAATTAAGGATGACAAATGGGACTTTCTTGTGGAGATGGAATGCTGGGTTACTGAATGAATACCTTGCTGTTGAATTCACTAGAAAGATGAAGTGAAGGCATTGGTAAAAGGTTGAAATAGTAGTTATAGTGAACAGGATAAAAATAAAGAAAAGGTACTTAAAAGTTTGCCAAAATTTAAAAATAGTCACAGTCCAATGAACCTCACTTACATGGAGAATAAAGAGGCTGGGTTTTGTGCTTTAAGAGCAGCAAAAAGGTAGAGGAGATTCGATGGACGTGTTCAAAATCATAGGTAATTTGATAACAGTTCATAAGGAGGAACTGTTTCCAATGGTAAAAGGGTCAGTAACCAGGATATACAGATTTAAAATTATCAATAAACAAGTCAGAAGAGACATGAGGAAATATAATTTTTCCCCTCAAAGAAACTTGTTATACGTTGAAAGGCACTGCATGAAAGAATGGAGAAAGCAGATTTAAAGTAACATCCAAAAGAGAATTGGGTAATAATTGTAGGTTAAAAAAATTACAACTATTTGGAGCAGTGGATTGGTTTTGATTGAACAGCTTACCAAAGTAGCTGGGGGACAGGGAGGGTGGGTTGAACACAGGTTGAACTTGCTGCATCATTCTATATTTGCTGTATAAACCAATTCTTTATTCTTCCTGATTTCTGTGACCCTAAATGCTTGCCAACAGCAACTCTAAAGGCATATTTTTTTTAAAAACCCCATCCATCGTAAACAAAGACATTTCTAACCAACTGATAAGATACCAGCTGATGGTGGGATAAGATTCAACAGCCCTTTTTCATATCACTTCTCTGCAATTAAAAAGAATAAGCTAATTTAGTGTGTCTACCATCAATAGCATTAAAGGTGTGGAAAAAGCTACTGAAATAAGTGCTCTAATTGACACAGAAGTCTACAATGATACTACTTTAAATGTATGTGCTGAAAAGTAGACTAAAACGAATTAGAAGAAAAAAAAATCAAAGAAAAGTAGAGTCACATCTACCAAATTGAATTTTATTAGCAGCCAGATTGGCTTCATTCCGACCACTGACCTACTTCACAACTCAAAACTGTATATCATGATCGGACTACAATTACTTAAATACTAGGGTAGTCGGCAGCTGAAAAATGTAAAAGTATTATGAGACAATTGTATCCTTATAAACTTAACAGCAGAAAAAAAAAAATCATGGATCAAAAGTAACTTACCTTTTTTGCAAGTTGTGTTAATGGTTTGGTTCCAGACAGATCAGTAAACCAGTTATGTATTGAAGGTTGGGAACGAGCTGTGACAAGCCAGAAACTATCCTTCTGATTAACCTGAGGCTTCCTTTTGCCTGTATCCGGAAATGTGTTACATCGTAACTTCTCTGCGATTATACTGCTGAAGTAGGAGCTGATCTATAACAAAGTTCAATACAGACTTGAATGGATCCAGTAGCACAAACACTATTTGTAACAAAAAGTAGTTGCATGTGTGAAGCTCTGAATGCACTAAAACATAAAAGCTTGTTGAAATATTTCTAGTAATCCAAAATTACTTTTACGTGGAAGTGTCAGTGACTTCACCTGATGAAGGAATGGCGCTCCAAAAGCTTGAGATTTCAATTAAATCTGTTGGACTATAACCTGGTGTCGCGTGACTTCTGAAATTACTTTGTGTGAGCTCTCTAACTCATTCCCCTGTGGTAACACTTTTTTTTAAAAGTTTCACTCACACTAAGAATTGTTCTTCAACAAAAATATCGAGTGGTCTGTAAGTACGTGTGGAAAATAGATTTGAATTTGTAGAAGACTGGTAACATAGTACAATGTCACTAGACTGGTAAGCCAGAAGCCCAGGATAATACTCTGGGCCATAGGCTTGAATCCCACCACAGCAAAAGTGAAATTTAAACTTAATTAATAAATCTGGAATTAAAAACTGCCTAACAATGACCATGAAATTACTGATTTGTTTTAACAACCATTGGTTCACTGATGTCCTTGCAAGAAGGAATCTGCTGTCCAGTATGATCTAGCTTACAACTCACTCAAGAAACATAGCAATGGGATTTTGACTCTTTAAATGCCTATCAAGACAAATCAATTGTATCAGACTACAACAAAGTTTATGAAAAGGAATGAAATTAGACAGATGACATGATATCAACTATGGCACAATTGTTACAGTTTGTATCATCTACAAGATGCATTGGAGTAACACACCAGAGTTCCTTCAACAACATCTTCCAAACCCAACTGTCACGTGCAAGGACAAGGGTAAAAAATGCACAGGGACATGACTACCCACAAGTTCCCCACCAAGGCACACACTATTCAAATATTGCCATTCCTTCCTGTCACTGGGTCAAAACTCTGGCATTCCTTACACCACCGTGGGTATCCAAACTCTCCAAGGACTGAGCAGTACAGCATCACATCCGCCTTGGCAATTAGGGATGGAAAATAATTGCTGGCCAGTCAATAACACTGGCATCCCGTGAACAAATAAAACATAATCAGCAAACTGTCAACCCCACAAAGTCCTTTTTGCCAACATCTGGGGGCTTATGCCAAAATTGGAAAAACTGTTCTATTTATCAGTTAGGCAACAAACTAATAAGCATATTCATGGAATCATAACCTACATGCAATATCCCAAATGCCACATTAACATCCTTGGGTATGTCCTGTACCACAAGCAGGACAAACCCATCAGAGATGGCAGGTCTCTGTGTTTGTCTCAGATTTCAAGCATTTGTAGTATTTTCCTTTAACGCAAAGAGATCAACTCTGACTCAATGAAGAGTACAGATTGGCATATCAGGATCAGCACCAGACATACACACTTGTAACGAGATGCCAACCTGCCGAAGGCGCTATACAGAACAACTCGCACGCCGAGCAGCATGCGACTGACAGGGCTAGCCAATTCCACAATGAAGGGATCAGACCTAAATTCTGCAATCCCGCCACATACCAGTTTTCAAAGGTAGTGGGCAATTAAACAATTAACAGTTGGAGACGGCTCCATAAATATTCCCATCCTTAATGATGACAAGGTCTATCTTACAAAACTTTCAAAATGCTTAATGGGATAGACAGGGTAGATGCAGGCAAGACATTTTCCTTCGGAGAGTCTAGAACCGGGGACACAATTTAAAAACAATGGGTATGCCACTTCAGCAAAAGATGAAGAAGAAATTGTTTTACTCAGAGGGTTGTGGATTTTGAATTCTCCACTGCAAAGGACAGAGTGTGAAAACTCAGTCTGTGTGTATGTTTAAGGCAGTTATCAATAGATTTCTGATTACCAATGGCAAACAGTTTATAGGGATGGGGTGAGTAAAAGTCATTCAAGTCTTCATTCACTTATGATGACATTGAATAGTGGGGCAGGCTTGATAGGCTGAATGGCCCAATTCTGTGCCAGCACATCAGTACGAAAGACAAGGTTGAAACATTTGGATGCATCTTCAGTTAAAAGTGAAGAGTGGATGACCCATATCAGCCTCCTCCTGAGGGCCCAAGATCACTGGTTGACAATCTTCAGCCAATCAATTCATTCCACATAATATCAATACATTACTTAGAGCACCGAATGCTGTCAAGGTTACGGGCTCTGACAAGCTTCCAGCAATGCCACTTCAGCTCCAGACCTCACCATGCATCTAGGAAAGCTGTTCCAGCACAGCTACATCACTGGCACATTGTAAGGGACCACATATTTTTCCTTTTTATACTACAAACTAGAATGGAAGTTAGACATTGCTTTATAGCTGAAATTCTAGGAGGGTTTTGCAACCTGGAAAATCAAAAACATTTAGCTATGCAAAAAAAGCACTAAAAATAGTAACTACTGTGTTGCTTCCGTTGAAGCTTTCAAATTGCAAAATAAACTCTACTGCACATGCAACATCATATCATGATTGCTAAAACCGGAAAGAGTTGAGGGACAACTTAGCCCACCCAAGTGATGAATCATAGAATCACTACAGTGTGGAAACAGGCCCTTTGGCCCAACAAGTCCACACCAACACTCAGAGCATCCCACCCAGACCCATCCCCCCAATCTACACAACCCTGAACACTACGGGCAATTTAGCATAGCCAATCCACCTAGCCTGCGCATCTTTGGATTGTAGGAGAAACCGGAGCACCTGGAGGAAACCCAAACAAACACTGGGAGAATGTGCAAACTCCACACAGGCAGCTGCCCGAGGGTGGAACTGAACCTGGGTCTCTGGCGCTGTGAGGCAGCAATGCTAACCACTGAGCCACTGTGCTGCGCCTAAACAGAGAATCATGCCCCTAGACCAACGAGCCAAATCTGGATCTGGACTTTTGATCTCTGTTTTCCCATCCTCTATTTTTCCGACCATAATATCAGTGTTAAGGCACTCACCTAAAGAAACATACTGGGATTGGAAGCAGCCCAGAGAAGGTGATCTCATGTATGAAGCAATTTTCTTATGAGGAGCCAGAGTCATACAGCATGGAAACAAATCCTTTGGCTCAACTTGTCCATGCTGACCAAGTTTCCTAAACTGAAGAGTCCCATTTGCCTGCATTTAGCTCATATCCCTCTAAAACTTAGCTATTCACATACCCATCTAAACATCTTTCAAATGTTCTACCACTTCCTCAGACTGTTCATTCCATACTTGCACCACTCTCTGTGTAAAAAATTTGCCCCTAAGGTCCTTTTTAAATCTTTCCCTCTCCCCTTAAAATTATGCCTTCTAATTTTGAACTCCTCTACACAAGGGAAAAGACCTTTGCTATTCACTTTAGATATGTCCCTCAATTTTATAACCCTCTAAGGGCTTGAGTATGATAGGCCTGTACAAATGAAGTTCAGAAGAATGACAGTTGACCTTATTGAACGATTTAAGATTCTTAGGGGCTTGACAAAGTAGACAGAGACTTTTTAACCTTGTATGAAGAGACCAGTGGCAATAATCGCAAAATAAAGGGTCTAAGACAGAGATAAGGAAGAGTTTCTTCTCTAAGGGTAGTGAATCTGTGGAATTTTTTAACCAAAAAATTCAAAGCTGAGATTGCCTCCTGCTGCTGCTACATCTCATGGTCTTATGGTCGGTCCTTTGCTTGTCTTACTTATGACTAAACGTGTGCACTTTAGTTTTTAAAGCAGTGCAGTTTCAGTTGCATACTTGTGCATTGATAATCATCCTTCTCTGCAACTTGTTAAAAGAATTTTATTTATTCATTTTGTGGGATGTGGGCATCGCTGGCTGGCCAGTTTTTAATGTTTGCACCTAATTGCTCCTGAGAAGCTGGTGGTGAGCTGCCATCAACTGCTGCAGTCCACATGCTGAGATTGACCCACAATGCCCTTAGGGAGGGAATACCAGGATTTTTACCCAGCAACAGTGAAGGAATGGTGATATATTTCCAAGCGAGGATGGGGATTGGCTTGGAGGGGAACTTGAAGGTGGTAGTGTCCCCATATACCTGCTGCCCTTGTCCATCTAGATGGAAGTGGCCGTGGGTTTCGAAGATGTTGTCTAAGGAACTTTGGTCAGTTTCTGCTGTGCATCTTGTAGACAGTAGCAGCTGGGAGTACTGATAGTTGGCAGTGGAGGGAGTGGATGTTTGTGGATGCAGTGTCAATCAAATGGGCTGCTTTGTCCTGATGGTGTCAAGCTTCTTGAGTGCTGTTGAACTGCACTCATGCAGGCAAGTGGGGAGTACTCCATTACACTCCTGACTTGCCTTGTAGATGGTGGACAGGCTTTGGAAAGTCAGGAGGGGAGTTACTTGCTGGAGTATTCCTGGCCTCTGACTTGCTCTTGTAGCCACTACATTTATGTGGTCAGTCCAGGCAAATTTCTGATCAAATTAGCTCCCAGGATGTTAATAGTGGGGAAATTCAGTGATGGAGCACCATTGAACATCAAGGAGTGGTGGTTCGATTGTCTCTTGTTGGTGGTAGTCATAACCTGGCATTTGTGTGGAGCGAACGTCACTTGCCACTTGTCAGTCCAAGCCTGGTTATTGTCCAGATTTTGTTGCATTTGAACATGGACTGCTTCAGTACCTGAGGAGTCGTGAATGGTGCTGAACATTGTGGAATCATCGATGGACATCCCAACCTCTGACCTTATGATGGAGAGGAGATCATTGATGAAGCAGCTAAAGATGGTTGGGCCTAGGACACTACCCTGAGGAACACCTGCTGAGATGTCTTGGAGCTGAAATGACTGACTTCCAACAACCACAGCCATCTTCCTATGTGTCAGGATTTTCACCCGAAACCCACTGATTCCAGTTTTGCTAGGGTTTCCTGATGCGACACTCAGTCGAATGCAGCCTTGATGTCAAGGGCTGTCACTCTCATCTCACTTCTGATATTCAGCACTTTTGTCCATATTTGAACCAAAGCTTCAACACGGTCAGGAGCTGACTGGCCCTGGCGGAAGCCAAACTAGAAGTCACTGAGCAGGTTATTGCTGAGCAAGTGCTGCTTGATAGCAGTGTTGATGACACCTTCTATCACTTCAGTGAATGACCAAGAGTAGACTGATGGGGTAGTAATTGGTTGGGTTGGATTTGTCCTGCTTTTTATGTACAGGACATACTTGGGCAATTTTCCACATTGTCGCGTACATGCCAGTTTTGTAACTGTACCGGAACAGCTTGCCTAGGGGAGCAGGAAGCTCTGGAGCACAAGTCTTCAGTACTATTACTACAATGTTGTCAGGGACCGTAGCCTTTGCAGTATCCGGTGCCTCCAACCATTTCTTGATATCATGTGGAGTGAAACGAATCAGCTGAAGACCGGTATCTGTTATGCTGAGGGCTGGAGGAGGCCAAGATGGATCATCCACTCGGCACTTCTGGCCAAAGACTGCTGTGTATACAATAAATCGTTGTTGTCTGTTAATGCCAAAACAATGGTAAGAATTACTTTTGACCCAAGTAGAAGTCCGTCAGGCAAATTGATATTTTGATAGTTTAATTGGGCATTTGCACATTTGTGATAGCTTATGGAACACAAATGCTTGATAATAAGTGCAGTCTTCCCAGTTAAGTTGTAATAATTTACCCAGCTGAGTGGAAAAATACAAAGTATATCCTGTCCAAAAAGACAGGAAAAATCCTACCCTGCCAATTATTATCCCATCAGTCTACTCTTTCGACAAAGTGATGATAGAGGTAATGCCATCAAGTTTGGGTTCTGCATGTCACTGAGTTCCTGACCTCAGTGCAGCTTGGTCCAAAAATGGACAAAAGAAATAAACTCCAGAAAGGAGAGGAGAATGATTGTCCTTGTCATCACGGCAGCATTTAACAGAGAATGGTATCAAGAAGTCCTAGCAAAAATAGAGTCAATGGGAATCAGGGGAAAAATTATCCACTGGTAGGTCAATAAAATGGAAGAGGGTGTGGTTAATTGAGGCAAATCATCTCAGTTCCAAAATATCACTGCAATAATTCTTCAGGATCATGCCCTATCCCCAACTATTTTCAGCAGCTTTATTTGTGAACTTCCCACCATCATAAGGTCAGAGGTAGGGGTATATGACGATCACCTCATATTCAGTACCAT
Organism: Ginglymostoma cirratum; assembly: GCA_024137785.1. Taxonomy (NCBI): domain Eukaryota; kingdom Metazoa; phylum Chordata; class Chondrichthyes; order Orectolobiformes; family Ginglymostomatidae; genus Ginglymostoma; species Ginglymostoma cirratum. The sequence goes on along the minus strand of JAHRHZ010000016.1, from coordinate 31,645,632 downwards.
TTCCAGCTCCCCAGAAAGTGAGGCAGTCTGCATGCAGACCCAGAAAAACCTGAATAACATCCTGGCTTGTGCTGGTAAGTGATGAGTGACATTCATGTCACACAAGTACCAAGGATCGATCATCTCCAACAAGTGAGAATCTAACTATTGGTCCTTGATAATCAGCAATATTACCATCACTGAATCCCCCACTATCAACATCCTTGAGGTTACTATCTGCAGAAACAGACCTGGACTGGCTGTATGGCTACAAGAGCAGGCCAGAGGCCAAGAATCTCTCAGCTAATAATTCACTTCCTTCTCCCCAAAACCCGTCCACCATCTACAAGACACAAGTCAAAAGTAAGATGTAATGCTGTCCACATGCCTAAATGAGTGCAGCTCCAACAACAGTTGAGAAGCTCAATATTATCCAGGTCAAAGCAATCCACTTGACCGCTACACCATCCACCATCTTCTATTCACTCCCTGTGCCAAAGCATAGGGTGGCATCAGTGTATATTGTCAACAAGATGCACTGCAGCAACCAACTCATACTCCTGATACAGTGCCTTCCAAACCTGCAGCCTCTGCCACCCAGATGGACAAGGGCAGCAGCTGTTGGAGACACCACCACCACCACCTTCAAGTTTCCCTTTAAGTCACACACCATCCTGACTTCAAAGTACACTGTTCTTCAGAGTCACTGGGTCAATATCCTGGAGCTCCTTTCCTACAGCACTTAGGGGTATCTACACCCCAATGACTATGCTAATTTAAGGCAACTCACCAGTATCTCAGTAGCATTTTAGGATGGAAAATAAGTGTCTGACAATTCTGCAACACCCACATTCCATAAATAAGAATAGCTTAGTTTAATTTTGCTCACTTTTAGGCATTTTTAACAATACGTTTGCTGTAGTAAATTGACATGGTCAAGGTGCCACTTTGAATTGAAACAATCATATTAAAGAAGCCATTTTGAGATTCACAAATAATTGTTATAGCAGATTAGTAACTAGCCAGCTACAGATGACTGTATCAGAAAGATACAATTCAATTACGTTGTAATTCAAAAGTAAGTAATTAACAAGTAGTTGAAGAAGGATGGATCTTTTCAAATTTCTTTGTTTCAGAAATGTATGAATTTACTGAACGTTAGCATCAAAGTGTACTGCAAAGCTGCTGCAGAAGAAGAGAGAACACTAAAGCCATTAATCGCTCTTGCTTGTCCTTAAATTAGTTAAAGTAACATTCATAACAAATAAAAGCATATGTATTTCAAATATTTTGCCTCCTTACGACCTGCCTATGTAGCCAGTGTAACTGGTCTGGTGGCAGTTTCTTCAACTCAATTGCACCCGCTTATGTTGCTACTCTTGCACCCATCATTAGGGCACATCGAACACTTGTATTTGTCTGTCATCCAGCTCTTGCAGTAGCCCCTGCTTCTATATACATCCAAATGTGCTCTGAAAACATAACAACTCCAAATGTAAGTGGACTCACTCAGAGTTCAATGATGTCACAAATGACTGAGATACCCAGGACAGAGGAAAATGAGGAAGAAAAGATAGATCAGTTTTTTCAAGCCAACATACAAGCTTGTCAGAGAAATACTAAGAAGTGGAAATGATCTCCTTAATATGAACAGAAGGTGACGATATTTTAGGCAACATCACTCAGAGTTGGAGGACAGCAATTTAAAATCTTGCATGAGGGTTTAAAGAAAAACACAGTCCTGGGAATTAATGGTGCCAACAGCTGCAGAATAAAGTACACAGTGTCACATTGTGCAACTTTGATCCATATAACTCAATAGAACCTCAGACTTTTCACGCCTAAACAAATGTCACAAAGTATTCACAAAACCTCCCTTTATTCTGTAATGATATGGCAAAAGGTATAACACATGAATTCTGAGCCATTACTTATTTTAGTCCAAAGTAATTATGGAGAAAATATTTGTACCTTTAATGCATTATTCTAATTCAAAGTATGTCAAGTACAATGAATAACTTTGATCTGTAATAACTATTATGCCAACTGTATAGCAGTTACGGTATGTACAGCAAAGTCCCATAGCCCACAAAACTAACGTTTTATCAATTTGCTATTTATAGAACATTCATTGGAAGAATTTTGACTGAACACCAGAATTAATTCCTCGCCCAACAGTGTAATTGGATCTTTCGAATTCAAATAAGCCACTGGAAAATATAACACTTCAATTTAACATCACACCAGGTTGGCACTACCAAGATCACAGAACCTTTTTTAGATATACATCTTTATTTGAAAATAGTGTATACATAGTTATTTCCACTTGTTTTGAAACAGACGGTAATGCTGTATTTTACTATGCAGTACTAGAAATGACTTCAACTGCACTATCTTATTAAACACAGCGGAAGCACGGAAGTGAAGAGTGGTGTGTGAACATAAAATTCTCAAAAATCCATCAATCATGAGTATTTAAACTGCAATGTTTCTATTTTTTTAACCTTTTAAATAAAATCTGAAACAGTAACGGTATGCACACTTTCATAATTATTCGCTTTAGTTATATCACTTTTCTACTATTGACCTCCACCTCAGTGAAAGGTAGTCATAGTTCTCACTTTACACCTTAGCCTATTCTTAGATTCTCAGTCAGAACTATCCATTGTACAGCTCCAATATTTAGAGGAGACTTTGATCAACAATGAGAGCATCTTACCTTGCCAGGATTGAAATTTACATTTTTTGCACTACCATGTTCATCTCCAGATACTGCAGGTTGATTGTTAAAGCCTTGTTTAACATTCAGTGCTGTCAGCTCATCCTAAAACAAAAAGGAACATTTAAGTACAAGTAAAATGGCCAAAAAATATGCTCAAAACACTATCTTTATTCCTCTCATTCTCTGGGCTCACTGTCCTGCATTATGGTGATTCACTTCCAAAGTATTTAATTGGTTTAAAGTGTTACAGGATGCTAGTAGTCATTGAAATCATTATATAAATAGAAGACTTTTCTTTTGTATAGTGCTACCTTTTGAACTGTGCTCATGAGCTTCAACTGATTTGACTGACATTTTCTGTCTGTTGGATTCTTTGTGATAAATCACAGTTATCTGAACATCTGTTTTCATTTTTGTTCATCAACTAATTTACTTGTTCCAGTCCAGTGTGGGTTCTTTTTAAATATTAACCTGGTAAAACAATTTTGTTAACTGAAAATTTTGTTGACTTGACTTCTTTCATGTTGACGTATCCTCTCTCACAATTACAAAACATATCCACCATAACCCAAATGAGAGGTCACGATTGAGAAATAGTCCAGAAACCAACTTTTAACCAGGTAATAATTTAAATGAAATACACATTTTGTTTTTGTTAAGTTCAAAAACTAAACAGAAAATTGAAAAGCATATGTGCGCCAAAGGACGTTGCAGCCAAGTTTGCAGAAGGTTTCATTTAGATTTACTTTAACAGTGTAAACTGCAGACACAACTCTGTCATTTCAGTAGCTTGGCTTCTATTATATCACACCATTCCAAAGACACCAATGTTTATGTGCATGATTTGACACAATAAGCTGTGACAATGGAGAAAGAGTTGGAAAAAGCTCAGAGGAGAAAAGGTAACAGCGTTTTTGTTAAGCTTAAAAGACCATTATTGTTTTTAAACAGAAGATGAGGAATTGACAACGTCTGTATGTTCTGTGTTTCAAGGCCTTTTGTGTTAATGTATTCCTGTCATGCACTAAGTTTACTGAATTTTAATAAATCAGATGTTTTATTTAATGTTCAGAAAATCCCTCCAGGCACAGCCAAGGTCCCCAACATGTAGACTGGATAGTAAATTACACTGCCTGCCCACATTCCTTTGCCATGAGCATCTCTGACAGTTGATCATACCACCTGGTATTCTCACACCATGCACATCTCTGATAGTTTACTGCCTACCCGTATTTCCTCCGGTGACTGCCCTGCCATTGCATGAGCTCCATTTCAGGAAGCTGTGCAGTTCAGGAAAAATATATACATGCCCTTAGGTTTTGCCAGCCTGTTGCTTCGTGTCACAGTTCAGTTAAGGTGGACTATCACTGCAGGATAAATTAAGTTTTGCAGTGGCTGTACAAATAAATAAGAAAAAAACTTGGAACTGATCTATGAAGTCAGTATATTACAGTATTAAAAACACAGGGGCCATTCAGCTCATCATGTCTATACACACTCTCTGCAAGAGTAGCTCAGCTAGGCTCACTCCTCTATCCATTCTCTGTAGTCCTGCAGTTTTGCTTTCCTTCAGCTGCTTTTATAATAGGTCTATGCAGAATAAAAGAACAAAATTATAGGAAATGCTGTCATGCTCCGCATCGAATATCCAAGCAAAACAACACAATCAGGGGCCTCGGAAATAAGTCACAATGACAGAAATGACCTTCCTGTGCCTCCACACTTGAAAGCAGCCAGCAGCATTCCAAATGTTGCAGAAACAGATCCAGAAGCCTACTTGCAGCTTGACCAATGGTAGGGTGAGGTCACAAACTACAAGGTGACACCATAGTGACGAATGATGAACCTGGTCCATTTAAAAGGAAACCAAAACAGTATTTCCATGCTGAACAGGAAAATGAATCTCTGTTCACAACTGCAAATGATAAGGGGTGGTCTTACTTGTCACCAAAGCATGTCGATAAGTAAAAAGGAAAATTTGGAATACACCAGACAACAATACACAGTGCATTCAAGGATAATTTTTCCTTGAACGGCATGGTTTGGACAATAAAAGTCGAAAAACTGAAGACTGTTTTGAGAGCTCAACAATCGTTACTCTCTTCCTACGTTGCAGCAAAAAGGGAAGGCATGCACTCCAGCATCATTTTTTTCTGCAAAAATACAAGAAATAATTTACAGGCGGTGAAGCAATTAACACAGCAATGATTATGGCGCTTTACCTGAGACTTTCAGAACAAAGAAATAACTGCAATCCAGAACAGGTCAATCAGTGCTTCCACAATAGCAAGAAGAGCGATACCTTTGTCCGAAGACATTTTGCTGTAACTACAGCAGGACCAGAAGGCCGTGAATACTTCTCACTTCAGTTCAATGAATCCCTCAACGTGACGTTCACAGCCCAGCTGATTGTTTTTGTCCACATGGCTTTTAAGAACATAACAACTCAAAGATCTCTTCACCATTTTGCTCTTTAAAAAGAGCACAAAGGATGAGGATATCTACAACCATCAGCCGTTCTTATTTAAATCCTTAGAGAACTCCGTGCTGCCAACGATGAAGTAATCTTCCATGCTGACCTTGTGTAGTGAATAGAAGGGAATATCCTGCAAAGACTTTTAGTTCTGATGCCTGAAACAGTCACTTTTTTTAAAAATCAAGAAATGTAGTGTGCAGTGAGCTGTCAGAAAATGCATAATTGCTTGACTTTGTTCAATTTTGATGTTATATCTGTAATAAACCCAATCTAAACTGTAAACTACTGGGAAAGGACAAAGACTTAGAACAAATGATGAGTGCTATGAATGCATCCCAGATGAAACTGGTACTCCTAGTGAAAAAATAAGATGTAGCAACACTTCCCAAGTTTGGAGAACATACTAGAAAGAGTAATTCAACAGGTTACTATTGAGTGCTGGTGGAGGAGGGAGCAGATGTTTGTGATGTGGTGCCAGTCAACCAGGCTGCTTCTTGTCAAGCTTCTTGAATGTTCCTGGAGCTGTATCCATCCAGGTAAGTGAGGAGTATTCATTCCATCACATTCCGAAATTGTGCTTTGTAGATAATGGAGAGGTTTTGAGGAGTCAAGAGGTTAGTTACTCTCCACAGTATTACTAGCCTCTGACCTGCTCTTGTAGCTGCTGTGTTTATGTGACAAATTCATTTGAGTTTCTAGTCAATGGTAACCCTAAGGATGTTGATAGTGGGGGTTCAGTGATAGTAACATCCATGAATGTCAAGGGGCGGTGGTTAGATTATTTCTTATTGGAGACAGTCACTGCCTGACTTTTGTGGTACAAGTTACTGAAGTGATAGCAGGGTAACACTTTGGTAATGATCATAATTCTACTTGTTTTAAAATAGTTATGGAAAAGTATAAGCCTTCCATAAAAAAAAGAATTTTTAATTGCACTAAGGCAAATTTTAACGATATGAGGCAAGAACTTTCAAAAATTGATCTCAGTAGGCTATTCACAGGTAAAGGGACGTCAGATAAGTGGGAAGCGTTCAAAATTATGATAACAAAAGTTCAGAAGCATTATGTTTCCGTTAGAGTGAAAGGTAAGGCTGATAGGATTAAAGAACAGTGGGTGAATAAAGTGATTGTGGATCTAGTCTAGGATAAAAAAAATTGAATATTAGGTATAGACAACTGGGTTCAAATGAATCTCTTGGACAGTATAAAGAGTGTAGGGGCATTAAGAGGGAGGTCAGGAAGGCAAAGAGAGGCTATGAGATAGCCGCGGTAAATAAAGTTAAGGATAATCAAAAAAGATATACTAAGAGCAACAGTGTAACTACAGACAGAGTAGGGCCCCTCAAAGATCAAAGAAGTTGTCTTTGTGCCCAACTTCAGGAGGTGGAAGAGATATTAAATGAGTATTTTGTATTGGGGTTTTTTTTTACTGTGGAGAAAGAAGTGGAGGCTAGGGAACTTGGGGAAATAAATACTGATGTTTTGAAAACAGTTCACATTACAGAAGTAATAGTCCTGGAGGTCTTAGAAAACAAAGTTGGATAAATTTCCAGGACTGATCCAGTGAATCCCAGGCTGCTCTGGTAAGTTAGTGAGGAAATTGCAGAGCCCTGTGTAGAAGTATATATATCATCTGTAACTATGGGTTGAGACGCCAGATGACTGGACAGTGGCTAACGTACTTTTGTTTAAAGAGAGATGTAAAGAGAAGGAACGATAGACCTGCGAGTCTGACTTCGGTGGTGGGTAGGTTGTTGGAAGTGATTAAGAAAGATAGAATTTATTTACAGGTGGAGAGGCAAGGAATGATTAGGATAGTCGGCAAGGCTTTATGCGAAGGAAATCGTGTCTCTCAAACTTGATTTGAGTTTTTGGAGGAAATAAACAAGAACATTGATGAGGCCAGAGCAGTAGACATTGTTTACTTGGACTTTAGTAAAGCCTTTAACAAGGTTCCACGTAGTAGACTAATAAGTAAAGTTACATCACGTTAGATTCAGCGTGAGCTTGCCAACTGGATACAAAATTGGCCTAACGGCAGGAGACAGAGAATGATGGTGGACGGCTCTTTTTTGGACTGGAGGCCTGTGACCAGATAGATTGCACAGGGATCAGTGCTGGGTCCACCTTTATTTGTCATTTATATAAATGATTTAGATGAAAATATACATTGGCTAGTAAGTTTGCAGATGACACCAAAATTGGTGGTATAGTCAACAGTGAAGAAGGCTATCTAAGCTTATAAAGAGATCTTGATCAATTGGGTCAAGAATGGCAGATAGAGTTTCATTTGGATAAATGTAAGATATCGCATTTTGATAAAACAAACAAGGGCAGGACTTATACAATTAAAATGAGTGCCTTGGGTAGTATTGTAGAATAGAAAAACCTAGGGGTTCAGGTACATAATTCTTTGAAGTTTGAATCACATATAGACAAGGCAGTTAAGAAGGTGTTTAGCATGCTTGCCTTCACTGCTTAGACTTTTGAGTATAGGAGTTGGGATGCTATGTTGACATTGTACAGGACATATTGGTGAGGACTCTTCGGGAGTACTGTGTCCAGTTCTGCTCTCCCTGTCGTAGGAAGATATTACTAAGCTGGAGGGGGTTCAGAAGAAATTTACCAGGATGTTACTGGGTATGGAGGGTTTGAGTTAGGAGGAAAGGCTGGATATGCTGGGACTTTTTCCATTGGAGCATGAGAGGTTAATGAACGACTTTATAGAGGTTTAGAAGGTCATGAGGGGTACAGATAAGGTGGATGGTGAGCGCTTTTTTTCCCTCTAGCGTGTGGGATTTCAAAGCTATGAACATTTTTTTAAAATCTTTCTTGTCTCACTTTAAAAATAAGACATGAGACACAATTTTTTTTTTTTTTTTTTATACACACAGAGAATGGTTTGTGTGCGTAATGAGCTTCCAGAGGAAGCGGTGGATGCAGGTACAGTTACAACATTTAAAAAGACATTTGGATAAGCACATGAATAAGAAATGTTTTGAGGGATATGGGACAAGCGCAGGTAGATGGGACTAGTTTAGTTTGGGGTTATGGACTGGATGGACCAAAGGGTCTGTTTCCATGCTGGAACAAAAACAAAGTTGCTGGAAAAGCTCAGCAGGTCTGGCAGCATCTTCAGTTCTGAGAAAGGGTCATCAGACCAGAAATGTTAACTCTGTTTTTTCCACTTCACAGATGCTGCCAGACATGCTGAGCTTTTCCAGCAACTTTGTTTTTGTTCCTGATTTACAGCATCCGCAGTTCTTTCGGTTTCTGTTTCCGTGCTGTATGACTCTATGAATGTTACTTGCCACTTGTTAGCCCAAGCCTGGGTACCATCCAGATCTTGTTACATTTGAACATGGACTGCTTCAGTATCTGAGGTATCACAAATGGTGTTGAATATTATGCAATCATCAGCAAACATCCCCACTTCTGACCTGAGGGAAGGTTATTGACAAAGCTGCTCAAGGTGGTTGGGCCTAAGACACAATCCTAAGGAACTCCTTCAGGGACGTCCTACAGCTGAGATGACTGGCCTTCAACAACCATAGCCACCCCCCTACGTGCCATGTTTGATCCCCACCAGTGGGGATTTTGCCCCTTGATACCCATTGATTCTAGGTTTGCTAGTGCTTCTTGATATCATACCCAGTCAAACGTGGCCTCGATAGCAAGGGTTGTCACCCTCACCTCACCTTTTCCCAGTAAAACAATTTAGGTCATTGCTAACCTCTGGGTGCCCCACCACCCAGACCTGTTGTCAGATGAGCTTCATGCAGGTAACACTAAATTTACTGACAGTCCCAAAACATCAATCTTACAAACATCACACTGCAACACATGATAGTGTTCCTATTATGACTGAATTGCTAAGTACAATATCCACGGTGGAGCTTTGATCTCTCATCTGAGCTACAAGCCAATTTCAGTCAGTGGGAAGGTGTGTTTAGCTTTAATTCCCTGGTGTTGAGGCGAGGCCACGGAATAACTTATCACAAAGATTCAGTGTTTCTGCACAGTTTGGAAAAATCCTTTTAGGATGATGGTCTTTGTCACTCTCACCAATTTGTTTTCTTTCCTGAAATGTGAAGATGATTCCACAGATGTCGATAACTTTCCAGTAATTCACCTGATGCCAGTTGTCATGCGTAAATCTTTCCAAAAAGTATCAGCATGCTATAAAATCACAAAGATTTCATATTCAAGCCAGATTTTCCAATCACTTTTTTTTCCAGCACAGACCCTGTAAACAAAGTGCCATGGGTATTTTCCATGGATATATTTTCTCTCCTAAACTGGGGCACTGAGATATCCTCAAGCATTTCCCATTGTTGCCTCCACAGTGAAATTAATAGTCTGGGAAATTACATAACTAAATATACCAGTTGAAAAATTGGTAGGAAAAACAACACAAAAATTTTTTTCAGCTTTTTTAGAATGTAACAAAATTCCCATAAAGTGCTTCTGAAAGAACTAGCTGGGATAAACATTGTCCATAAATTTAAATGGTGATTGAAATTAAGGCCAATGAGATTTAAAAAGACAGCTCAAGATGAAATGTTTGAGAAGAGACTTTCAGGGTGCAGGCAGGATCATAAGAATTAGGAACAGGAGCACACCATTTGGTCTGTTGAGCCTGCTCTGCCATTCAATAGACCCTAGCTGATCTGACATTCCTCATGTCCACTTTCCTGCACTTTTCCTGTAATCCTTGATTTCCGCATCAATCTATCTATCTATCTATCTAGATATCTATCTCAGCCTTAACTATACACAAGGGACACTGTCCACAGCTCTCTGGGTGTAGGAGTTCCAAAGACACACAACCCTTTGAGAGAAGAAATTCCTCCTCATCTCAATCCTAAACTGGCACCTTTTTATTCAGGACTATGCCCTCTGATCCGAGACTCTCCCATGATGAGAAAGATTTTCTCAGCATTTACACTGTCAATCCCCTTATGTTTCAATGAGATCACCTCTCATTTTTCTAAACTCTACTGAGTACAGTCCCAATCGTTTAGCCTTCATTTAGTTGCAGTAAGAATTCCCTACTCTTGTACTTCAACCCCTCTAAATTAAGGGCTAATATTCTATTAGCCTTCCTAATTACATGCTGCACCTGCATGTTAGCTTTGAGTGTTTCATGTACAAGTACCCCAAATCCCTTTGCCTTGCAGCTTTCAGCAATTTTTCTCCATTTAAATATATTCTGTTCTTTTGTTCTCCCATCCAAAATGAACTTCACATTTTCCCACATGATCCTCCATTTGCCAACTGTACTCACTTACTTAACCTATCAATATCTCTTTATAAACTGTTTGTATCCCTCTCACAACTTGCGTTTCCACCTATTTTTGAGTCGTCTACAAATCGGGCAGCAGCTCGTTCACATCCTTCCTCCTAGACATTAATAAATGCCAGCTCAAGGTTCAGTACGAATGGTAGGGTGGATATGCACAGCAAAACAGAACTGCAAACGTAGAAGATCATAATGAATGTAAGACTAGAGATAGGCTGGTATAAATCAGTGGTAATATTTGTAATCATGGAATAGATTATGAAATCAGTGTATTGGTGGACAAGAAACCAATGCAGGCTGATAGAAACATAAGCAGTTGGTGAGTCGACTTAATCTGAAATAGCTTGCAAACACTGAAGTTTCAAATCAGTCAGAGTTTTATATGGCGAAGATCAAAGAACTGATAAAGACAATGTTGGACAAACAACAGCTGGAGGTAACAATAGCATGATTGAGAGCAGTATCATCTCAGTTTTGATCCAAAAATATCTTTCCTCACTAACAGAGCACCCACACTCCCCAACCCCTGCCCCAAAACCTAGATCTCCTCTTTCCCCTTCACCTCCCGCAAGCACAATCTTGCTCGTTAACTAACCTGTCAGTAGACACTAAGTTTACATGAACAATAGACACTTGGGCAAAGTACTAGAGTATCACAGGTACCAGTGAAATTGTACCATGTCTTTTATTTTTAAAAGATCAGTACCCAGAAAGAATCCACAATGAAGAGGGAGAGAAACATAATGATAGTTGCCATTTTATTCCCACACCACACTGAGCAGGAGCTGGCCATTTAGCCCCTCATGTCTACTTCAACATTCAATAAGATCATGGCTGATCGGACTGCAACCTCAAATCTGCGTTCCTGCCAGGCAGTCTTTCAACACTTGCTTAACAAGGCTCTATCCACCTCAGTCTTAAAAATATTCAAGCATTTTTTTTCCACCATCCTTTCTTAAAAACAGTTCCAAAGATTCTCAAGATTCTAACAGATTCAAAGAAATCAAAGTTGTATATGATAATAAAAACGCAAAACATTGGTTTTCATTTCAGATTTCCATCATCCAAAGTGCTGGAAATACTGTGATCAGGTAGTATCTGCAGAGAGAAACTGAATTTATGTTTCAGGACAAGTCATCTCACCCTGAAAAATAAACCAGCAATTTTTATTATTAGTTCTAAATGGGACTTTTTGGGCAAAAAGTATTGCAAAGTTTTAATAGGACAAGACCCAAGAGTTATTTGAAAGGACGGGCCCCAAAATTAATTCAGAAGGACACGGAGTTCAGCGGGGAACCAAAACGAATCTAGATGACAGCAATGGTATACGTTGTGCAGCTGAAGATGTGGTTCAGTGTTTTAAACAGTTTCTCATTTTGAGGTTTGAGGTCTAGTAAATTAACTGAAAACAAAAAAGTACTTGATGATATAGTGCGGCGTAATGAGAATCTGGAGGCACGACAGATGCTCAAAATTTCCCGATCATTTTAAGAGTAAAAATATATCAACTTTAAGATCAATCGCAAACATTGTGGAAGTTGATTGCTTCTGGGTTTCTCCCAGGTAGAGACAGTGAAGATTTGTACCATCTATGATGAATTTCCATTTTAACCAGATGTTATTGATAGGTCGGTCCAGTAATTAACTGTTAAAATAGCTGAGCTGTGCTCCAGCCTAAACTCTATCTCACAGAGACAGGGCGACCAACCCGCGGTTAGGGACCGACAGTACAGAAGCAGCTTGTTGCTGCTGTCTGCAAGGCTGCTCTAGGCCCAAGTCCACCCATAGACACGGACTGTTTATTGTTTACATGGACGCTGCTCTAGGCCCGGCTCCCCGCGCCGGCTTACTCACCCCGCCGGCCCGGCTGCCTGACTGAGTGACTGGCCGTCCTCCCCTGGATTCTCGACGATTTTTCCTACCTCTTTCTGCTTGGGGTCCTGCGGATAAACGTCTGGCGGCCCGAGCCGAGGCCTTTTCAACGGCCTATGCTCATAACTCAATATTCCGAACGCCGCCATCTTTGGGAAAGCCGGCTTGCCCCAACGAGTGGCTCCGAGCGCTACCGGAATTTGTCGATTCCAAATGCTGACGAAGATTGTCGACTCCGAGTGCTACCGGAATTTGTCATCTCCGAGCGCTACCGGAACTTGTCTACTCCGAGCGCTACCGGAATTTACCGACTCCGAGCGCTCACGGAGATTGTCGTAGGCGAAGGGGCATTTTGGCTAAAAGGTCAAATGATGATAAATGTAGTACCTTGGCCTGGACCACATAAATACTCTAAGATATACTGTATTATAACCAGGGGCAACATTCCAGCTAAGTATTTTTCTAATGGCTGAAATCAACTATGATGTGGAGGTGCTGGTGTTGGACTGGGGGTAGACAAAGTCAGAAATCAAACGCCACCAGGTTATAGTCCAACAGGTTTATTTGAAAACACAAGCTTTTAGGACATAGGCCCCTTCATCAGGTGAAGTGTGAAAGAAGCACACAGAGACAGAATTTATAAGTAAAAGACCAAAAAGTCACACAACTGATAAAGATGTGTTAAAAATTATTTTTTAACTTCTTATTCAAAAGTTAATGTGAATGGCGCCACGTATGTATGGCCAAGGTACACACTTTTCACTGTATTTTTACATTGACAATAAACGTTTCAATTCAAAGTTGCTGGAAAAGCTCAGCCGGTCTGGTAGCATCTGTGAAGGAAAAAAAAGTTAACGTTTCGGGTCCGGTGACCCTTCTGAGGAAAGATCACCGGACCCGAAAAAGTTAACTGTTTTTGATATCACAGATGCTGCCAGACCTGCTGAGCTTTTCCAGCAACTTTGTTTTTGTTCCTGATTTATAGCATCCACAGTTCTCTCTGTTTTTATTAAATGTTTCAATTCAATTCAATAAGATGCTGTTAAATCTTTAATCGGTTAGAAGGTTTTAATTGATTAATGCGTATATTTAAATCTCCAAATTTCTTTCAAGTCACTTCCCTGCGAGAACTAAAGGTTTCATCAGTGACACTTTAGGTCAAACAATACATGTTAGGTGTTTAGAATTTGTTTGTGTTTTGGTTTGAAGTCAGACTGGTTTTATTTCTAACATTAGAATTTATAAAATGATACACATACACATATACATATACATGCGCACTCACGTATAAAGCTGTGGGGTGAATCTGCATTTGCAGATACATTCTATTTTGTTCAAAAAGCACACAATTTATAGACAGTCAGTCAGTCAGTCAATGTGGCGTTTTATAAATTCCTGCGTTAGAAATAAAATCAGTCTGTCTCCAAACCAAAAGCAGCAGACATATAGGAACAGCAATAACCGCAAGATTCTCTACATTGCACACATCAATAAAACCATAAGGAACAGGAACAAGAGTAGACCATTCAGCCCCTTGAGCTTGATCTGCCATTCAATAGGATCATGGTTGATCATTCCTCATGTCCAGTTTCCTGCCTTTTCCCCATAACTCTTGATTCTCCACACAAGTCTGACTTGGAGTGTATCACCCACCATTCCTTTATTATCAACACATCAAAATCCTGGAGCTGCCTTCTGTAAAAGGTGTACGCGGGATAAATAATAGCGGTTCAAGAAAACAGCTTATCATTCTCTTCTCAAGGTCAATTAGAGACAAGTCAAAAACGTAGGTCGTGCACGTGATTCCCGCACCACTTTAAGGGAATTAGTTGCAGAACTTAATTTTTCAAACAAGAAACATCTGTCATCAGCATGATAACAGAGCTTGCATTCAGTTAAGCATCCGATGTTCTAAACATCCGATTATTATAATACATAGCAGGCTTAAGCAAGTAATTCTAAAACAGATTTGCCACCTTTAGCTCAAACTAAGTGGCAGCCGATGTGTGGTTGTCCACTCTCAGAGTTTCAATTGCACTCAATGATGTGCAATCACCTGGACATCTTTAAAACTACAAACTCAACAGCAAAAGCTATCAATTAAAATGGAGGACTATTTACTACTCACAACTGTTTATTATGGGACTGTATTCGTTATCGAGTCTTTCAATCTTGTTATATTCTACGTGTAGCGTGCGATAAACAAAAGCAACGCCCACGTCCAATATATTCCCCGACGCTGTTTTCCATGGGATTCTGCACTGGGTATAATATGCTAATCCTGGTGCAGGCAGGAGGCATAAGGGGCATGTCGATTTTAGATGCCAAGCTATGAGGAAAGATTCAAGCTTTTCAACCGTTAAAGTCAGTCCAATAATGTGGAAAAGGTTAAACCTAGAATATGACTTTAAACTACTCCAAAATAAACTTTCGAGCCATATCAAAAAGGTTTTGACCGACATTTGAAACGGGCGTCCAGTTAGCGTTCGCAAGGCAGATTTTCTGGAAGCATTAAAGAAACAATGAGCTCCTGCCATGGGGAACAGGGGGTTTATAGGATTTACAGCTCCTGTTGTTTGTTGCTGTGAAGTCGGAAGACTCGAACGAGCACAGGTGTCGCTTCTGAGTGAAAGATAGATGGACCAATGGGGAGATGTGAAACGTCACCTGTAGCTGCAGGTCGGGGCGGGACATTTGGTGTTGGAGCGGTCGCTTGGGTCTCGGGGTGAGCCGGCTTGGGGCTGAAATACGCTTAGGACGTGTACTGAGGCACTGTTCGAGCTGTAACTCCTCCAGCCCCATGTCGGCTGAGCGCGACACCGTGCAGATCCCCGATGACTTGGCGTTCGCCTCGTTCAGAGAGCGCTGTGAATCGGAGCAGGGCTGGCAGCAGAAATACAGTAAACTGGAGATAGGCGTCTGGGTGCAGGCCGCGACTGAGGGCAAAGCCGTCCACAGGATCAAGGTAAAAGAAACAACTGGGCACGGGATTGACAGGGACTGGGAACATTGGGGTCAATATGGGTTGCCCTGGGGCGTGAGGAAATAATGAGAAAAGAAAGAAGTCGTCATTACTTATCACCGCCATAAAGACCACACGGTCTCATGAGCAATGAAGTTCGTTTACATATTACTCGCTGGTGTAATGTGTGGAAACGTAACTCTGCAAAGAGAGACAAGTGAAAAGATCATCTGTTTGATTACACTGTGGGACAAATGTTAGCCTGAACACCAAGCCAACTCCCCTACTCTTTGAATAGTGTCATGGGATCTTTGAAAGGACAATTTAACACGTCATCCAAAAGAGGGCACCTCGAACAACGCAGGAATCCGTCAGCATTGGCCTATTTTATATCTAAGTCTATATGCAAGCTTTACATGCTGATAGAAATACAACTGAGCCAAAGCTAAACAGATAATAGTTACTGAAAAGTCTAGCAGTGATAGAAGGGGTAGATGGTTCAGAAATCCAGAAGAGACTGGTAAACATATGTAGAGGGATAGAAGTGATGAAAAGGACAAATGCAATTGAAATCGTGCAACAGGATCTAAAATTTTTTTTGAAATGGTTTGTAAAAACGGGATTAAGATCCCAGTTGCAAATTCTTCATGCAGAATGCTAACCCATCTGTTCTCTTAAGATGGACGGACTGCGCATTCTCATCTTCTGGTGCACCTCTCGTCTAACACCCAGTGTCATTTGTAGGAGTAGCATCACTACAAGATTTGCAGTGGTTCATGGAAATAGCTGACTGTCACTTTTATTAAAACAGCTAGGGATGAACAATAAATTGGGTGTCTGATGCTATATACCAAGGACACATTTTAATTGTGGTTTTGTTATTTATAAACAAAATATAATTGTTATCAAGAAGGGAGCATGATGTTATTTATAGCAAAGGAAAAACGTGCAAAGGATTTGAACGTTATTGGCCCCAAATTGGGGTCCTAATGAACAGAAAGTACTGGTAGACTATCCTTGAATCTGGTATCAATAACGTGTCTTTGTGTTGTTACATTAAAAAATGCAAAACTATGTTACTGCAAATCAAATGGTAAAGATTTAGTGATTTCCTTTTATTTTAAGCATGCTGATTTCAATACTCTAAACCTACTGACATTCTCATATGTAATTGCAGAGTATACTGATAACTTCCATGATATTAACTAGTATTAAGTGTCTTTGAAGATGTAGAATTTAAATGATGATAAAGACTTTGGCAACTATATAATTATTAGTAGCAACCTAAGGAGTAGGAATATCTTAATTATAGGAATTTTCAGAGCTTCCCATTGAACACATCTGCTATAATACTTATAAGTAGTTTGATGTGGCACATCTCTGAAATTCCACACTGTGCTGCAATATGAGCTTCTTTGCCTTTTTATCTATCTTTCCCCTCAAGTTCCTATTTCACTAGGCTATATTAGCAACATTTTATTTATTTCTGAAGCAACAGCCATGTGATGGGTTGGATGCTTTAATCTTAAATCAATAACAAAGGCGGTAGAATCACCAAAGCATGTTCTCAAGTTGGCCACTACTTACAAGAAAGAAGTTTTTTTTTAACCTCCTCAGGTTCTTCTGTATGGAATCCATTTGTAATGCCTCAGTTACTTGTGTTACAGCAAGGTTAGCAAGGTGGATAATTGAAAAGCTTTAGCAAGACAGGGTGATCATTGATCAGAGTGTTGAGTAAAGGAGTTGGAATGTAGTGGCTGTACAAAACAATGATGAGGCCACTTTTGGAATACTGTGTACAATTCTGGTCATTTTTAAAGAGGTTTATAAAACCATGAGGGGCATAATAAGGTGAATAGTCAAGATCTTTTTCCATGTGTAGGGGAGACCAAAACTAGATGGGTTTAGGTTTAAGGTGAGGAGAGGGGAAAGATTTGAAAGGGACCTGAGGGGCAATGTTTTCATGCAGACTGTGGTATGTGGATAGAATGAGCTGCCACGGGAAGTGGTAGAGGTGAGTACAATTACAACACTTGAAAGACATTTGGACAGGTATGTGAATAGGAAAGGTAACCCTCTAAACGTGCCAAATGCAGGCAAATGGGATTAGTTAAGTTTGGGGGTAAAAATTGTATCAGAGATAAAAGGTACTGCAGATGCTGGAGAATCCAAGATAACAAGCGTGGGGCTGGATGAACACAGCAGGTCAAGCAGCATCATGGGAGCAGGAAAACTTCATGTTTTGACAGGGTCTAGGCCCGAAACGTCAAGTTTTCCTGCTCCTATGATGCTGCTTGACCTGCTGTGTTCATCCAGCCCCACGCTTGTTATTTTAGTTAAGTTTGATATACCTAGTCAGCATTGATGAGTTGGACAGAAAGATCTGTTTCCATGCTGTGACTCTGACTCTATTAAATTCATCATCTGCTTGTATCAGACAGCTAACTGTGATAAAGCAGTCATGTGTGTTTTTATGTAAAATGATCTGGTCTCTTTAATTAATTGTTCAGATTAAGTTATGGCTGTAAACTGATTTTTCTAAAATCCTCTGCATATCTTTTAATATCATTTGTACTTCAAGGAGCTTTTTGGGTGAGATTATGGAACTATGATACATAGAGCAGGATAAATGTTTAAAGAAGTTATCTATATGACAATGAAACAAAGTTTTTAAACTGAGAAGTTGCTGTCCAAAAATGTTGCTGTAAATTAATAATTCATAGTCACTCATTTGAATACAGACACGAGGCAGTGTTATTTAAATTTTACAGAAACTCAAGAAAATCGATTTCTGATTTAATGCAGAAAGTTATTCTTGTGCTGGGGTGGAATATTTATCAAGTCGAGTTTATTTTGACATGGGGCAGCCTGGATAGATTCATGCCAGTCATCACCATCTCGAAGAAATAATGGAAACGTAAGGTTCATGGATCTATGTAATACTGTGCTTTGTTTTTCTACTGCTTACCTGGAACACTGGCAACTGTGGTGTCATGCACATGTTTTCAAGAATTTACCTCATTTTATATATAGTAAAACAGGATGATTTATGCACTATACCATTGCGTAGCTTATGCAAGATGCTGCTTTTATGTCTTGCAGCACTTCATTTAGAATTGTTTTTAAATTTAGAGTCCAGAATCCAAGTGTCACCCACCACAGTGGATGGTGTCCTCAGTATGAAGATAGGACTTATCCTGTACAAGAACTGAGCAGGAATCACACCAGTGAATAGTGATCAAAGTCATTTGTGACTAGTAAATTGTTGAGTGCTTCCCACCCCCGCTCCACTCTTTTCCTCACCATCAGTCCTAGGCCCAAGCTGCCAGTTGTTTCCTTTTGAGATTCTGGTTGCTCAATCAGTATTGATACCACTGGAGGACCAAATCCCTCCCCTAAAGTGCCCTTGCCACTTCCAGTTCAATTTAAAAGTGTAATGATTGTACAAGGTCTGCCCTGATTGGGGCTGTTAATCTGGTCCAGTCAGGGGTTCTGGCTCACAGATATAAACAGGAGTGTCAGAGGTCTTCCTCACGGACAGCTGGCTCTGAGGGAACTGGATCAGTGTCAAGGACACTCTACGTGTGAATAAAGAGTGACTCGGTGACAGGATATCGGCCTCTTGTGGACTTATTTAAGAAAGAAGGTTGATTCAGTAGATGAGGGAAGGCAATTAGTGGAAATCAGGACACTTCTTTGTGTATTTTTACTCTGAAGCCAAGTTTGAAGCAATGTTCTGTCTTAGCTGCAAGATCAAAGTGCATGCTATTATGCCAAAATACTTGTGCACTACACCCCACCAAAGAAAAAGTTCCTTGGTATGGAATATAACTCACTCAGTAAGAACTGCAGATGCTGGAGTCAAAGATAAGTGTGCAGCTGGAGGAACACAGCAGGCCAGGCAGCAGAGGAGCAGGAATATTGATGTTGACATCAATTTTCCCCACTCCTCTAACGCTGCCTGGCCTGCTGTGTTCCTCCAGCTGCACAATGTGTTATCCTTAGTATGGAATTGTACCTCCCAAGAGGCATTCCATCCTCACTTACTGAGCTGTCATTTCTGGTGGTCTGTCCTGATTGTGGAACAGAACATACCCAGGAATCATTCTGGAAGTGTCTATCCTGTTAGTTTTTGCACAGGACTTTCAACTATACGTAGTGGATTGTTTCTCGACTGCCAAAATTTGGACAAATCCCAAATGTTAGTGAAGAATCTGCTGTGTATGGTCCCCTGATTTATATTGCTGCTTTATCCAATTTTATTCTTGTATCAAAACCACAATGAGAACCTACAACTTGATGACTTGGGCCATTCAAAAAGCAGTTAAAAGTCAAGCACGTTGCTGTATGTCTGCAGCCACATAATAGGCAAGACTGCCTAAGGATATCAGACTACCCTCCCTAAAATACTACTTTGGGAACTATATAGATGATTATGAAAATCTGAGTTTTACAGTCAGTTTTACAGTACTTGTTTTTCATTCCAGTTCAGTTTAACTGATTTTTAAATTCCGCTTCTACCAGCTGGGTTTTAAATTCTCTCAACCTTTAATCCCAGCTTCTAGATTACTGTTCCAGTAACAATTGCTATGCTATTGTAGATGTTTGTGTGTCTGTGGTGGGGAACAGTGATAGACACACATAAGCATCTTTATGCCATCATCTGTTTACGTAACTAAGGAGGTCTAGATTAGATTTGCGTGTGTTAGAAATAATTGAACAGAACATTTGCTCCATCTTTATCAGAGTTTGTAATCTGTGTCTGTGGGAAGAAAAGAACTATGAAGTCACATGAAAATGTTTTCATACCAAACAATAGGGTCATCAGTATTGCTCCAGATTTCACTATGTTCAAATGAAACTATGCCCTGATTTATACACTTTAAATTCAGGTTATGTTATTTACACATATGCACTTTAACTGGTACTGCCTTTTTTAAAAAAAAATATACAACGTGATTAGGAAGGAAAAACATTTATTTATATACGCTTTCTACATGTCAAAATGTGTCAAGAAGTGCTTCACAATGTGTAATTTACTTTAGAGTGCAGTTTTATCTAATGTGGTGAAAGTTCTACCACTGCTATATTTCATCTTTTTAAAAAAAAGACTAGATCTGTTTTTTTTAAACAAGATCATAGAATTATACAGCACTGAAGGAGGCCATTTCAGCTGTCATGTCTGTGCAGGCTCTTTGAAAGCCCTATCCAATTAGTATCTCTCCCATTGTTTCCCCAAGACCCTGAAAATTCTTCCTCTTCAAGTATATGTTTGACTTTGTATTTGAATGGTTCTGTCAAAGCTGTTCTCACCACACTTTTCAGATTGTTTTCCAGATTATAATTCATTATAGAAATTTGTTAAAAACAAAACCGTACAGAATATGGAAACCCTGAGTAAAAATCCCCTTAACCTTTTCCATCTTTGGGGAGAAGAACCCTGAGGTTCCTGGATGCTTTTATAATAGTCCTATCAATTTGTTCCACATTTGTCAAAGATTTGATACATGTGAACTTTCGGGTCACTCTGTCCCTACATTCCCTTTAATATTATACCCTTTTTGTTTCCCTTCGTCTTTTTTTGATGAATCAATCTAAACAATCAACACCTCTGCATTAAATTTAATCTGCCATAGGTTTGCTAATTTCAGCAGAATGAATTCTCCTCATTCTGTTTACGACATGACCAATTTTGTGTAATCTACAAATGTTTTTCAAATGATGCTTGTTGCACTCAATTGGTTAGCTGGTTCCAGACCGCAAACCTTGTCCACTTATCATTTAAAGAAATCATGATTTGAGGGGAATGTGAACAAGAATGCACAGTAGCTTATCTAGATCGGATGTGTAGTCAATCTACATGATAACTAGTAACTTCCATTAAACAAATGTATTCTAAATTGGCCAGATTCTCTCCTTGACCAAAATATCTGGCCTGTGGAATGGTGGAATTATGTAGAGAAGTTGCATTCTCCTGATTTCAGAAGATGCTCGAGTTAGTGTCCTGTCAACTTGGCACTAGACCCATCCATCTGTCATTCAAATTGTTATCTAATCAAAGCAAATTTAGAGGTTCGACTTAGGGTTGTTTTGCATCTTGCTGCAAAAGAGAGATTGATGTTTAGGTTTTGTCAGAGTATTTAATCAGTGGCAAAGCAATCCAAAGACTGGAGAACATAGGTGAAGTTTTGCTTTTAGAGTCCTAGAGTCATACAGCACAATAACCGACCCTTCGGTCCAACCAGTCCATGCCGAACATAATCCCAATCTAAACTAGTCCCACCTGCCTGCTCCAGACCCATATCCCTCCATACCTTTCCTATTCATGTACTTATCCAAATGTCTTTTAAACATTGTAGTCGTACCCACATACCACCACTTCCTCAAGAAGCTCATTCCACACGCGATCCACCCTCTGTTTCTAAACAAATAAGTTTACCCCACGTCTTTTCTTTTTAAATCTTTCTCCTCCCCTTAAAATTGTGCCCTCTGCTTTTGACATCCCCCATCCTGGGAAAAAGACAACTACCATTAACTCCTTCTATGCCCCTCATTATTTCATAGACCTCTGAGGTTGCCTCTATGCTCCAGTGACAAAAGTCCCAACCTATCCAACTTTTCTTTATAACTCAAATTTTCCATACCTGGCAACATTCTGGTAAATCTACTCTGAACCCTCTCCAGCTTAATAATATCCTTCCTAAAGCTGGGTGACCAGAAGTGGACACAGTATTCCAGAAGAGGCCTTACTGATGTCCTG
Organism: Ginglymostoma cirratum; assembly: GCA_024137785.1. Taxonomy (NCBI): domain Eukaryota; kingdom Metazoa; phylum Chordata; class Chondrichthyes; order Orectolobiformes; family Ginglymostomatidae; genus Ginglymostoma; species Ginglymostoma cirratum. Next base: position 31,623,559 of record JAHRHZ010000016.1, on the reverse strand, counting down.
TACAACCTCAACATGACTTCACAACGTCTATACTCCAAGGCCTGAGCAATGAAGGCAAGCATGCCAAATGCCCTTTTAACCATCTGTCTATATGTGATGTGAACTTCAAAGAATTATGTACCTGCACCCCTAGGTGCCTCTATTCTACAACACTACCCAATGCCCTGCCATTAATTGTATAAGCCCTACCCTTAGTTGTACCAAAATGTAATACCTTGCATTTATCCAGATTGGACTCCATCTGCCATTTTTCAGCTCATTGACCCAGTTGATCAGATCCTTTTGTGATCTTAGTAGACATCCAGAACGATGACAGCATTTGACTTGACGTGATGCTAGTTTACGAAAATAGTCTAGAACCAGCACTGGTTGTAAATAGAAGTGGTATGCACTTTTTAAGATACAGATAGTCCTTTTCTAATGTACAAAGCTCATAGCTTTTAAGATTAAAAAAATGGAGAATAGTTTTCCCAGTGTTCTGATCCCAGTTGATGCTTCTACTGATTCCAGAGTGAAACCTGGCTTGACAGTTTTATTTTTACAATTTGGTTTCTGTGGTCAGTCACTAAACATTTTCACATGAGGCTGTCAGTGTACTTTTAATAAACAAACCTAAGAAATAGGGAGGAGTAGGTCATCTGGCTTGTTGAGCCTGCTCTGCCGTTCAGTAAGATCATGGCTGATCTTTTTGTGGACTCTGCTCCACTTGCCTGTCTGCTCAACAGAACTCTTAATTCAGTACTATTCAAAAATCTATCTATTTTTGCCTTAAAAGCATTCACCAAGGTAGCCTCAACTGCTTCACTGGGCAGGGAATTCCACAGATTCATGTCCGTTTGGGAGAAAAAGATCCTCCCCACTTTAGTCCTAAATCTGTTCCCCCTTATTTTGAGGCTATGCCCCCTAGTTCTAGTTTCACCTGCTAGTGGAAACAACCTCCCTGTTTCTCACATATCTATTCACTTCATAGGGTTCTTATTGAAACATAAGAAATTGTCATTCTTCTAAATTCCAAAAGTATAGTCCCAGGCTTCTCAATCTCTCCCCATAAACCAACCGTCTCAACTCCAGAATCAACCTAGTGAACCTCCTTGGCACCCCTTCCTGTGTCAGTACATCCTTTCGCAAATAAGGAGACCAAAACTGTACATAGTATTCCAGGTATGGCCTCACTAGTACCCTTTCTATTCGTATACTCATCCAGATGCCTTTTTAAATGTTGTAATTTACCAGCTTCCACCAGTTAGTGTCATTTCATACATGGACCACCCTCTGCGTGAAAACATTGTCTCTTGGGTCCCTTTTAAATCTTTTCCCTCTCAGCTTAAACCTATACCCTCTTGTTTTGGACTCCCCTACCCTGTGAAAAAGACCTTGGCTAATCACGCTATCCATGCCCCTCATGATTTTATAAACATTACAGATACGTTGGTTCGGCTGCCTTTGGAATACAGTGTCCAGTTCTGGTCACCCTACTACGGGAAGGATGTTGTTAAACCTGAAATGTTTCTGAGAAGATTTACAAGGATTTTGCCGGGTTTTGAGGGCTTGAGCAATAGGGAGAGGTTGAGTGGGATGGGGCTATTTTCCCTGGAGCATTGGGGGCTGAGGGGTGATCTTAAAGAAGTTTATAAAATCATGAGGGGCATGGATACGGTGAATAGCCAAGGTCTTTTTCCTTGGGGTAGGGGAGTCCAAAACTAGAGGGCATAGGTTTAAGGTGAGAGGGGAAATATTTAAAAGGAACCTGAGGGGCAACTTTTTCACTCAGAGGGCGGTGCATGTATAGAATGAGCTGCCAGAGGAAACAGTGGAGGCTGGTACAATTACAACAGTTGGAAGGCATCTGGGTGGGTATATGAATAGGAAGGGTTTAGAGGGATATGGGCCAAATGCAGGCAAATGAGACAAAATTAATTTAGGATATCTGGCTGGCATGGACAAGCTGGACCACAGAGTCTGTTGCCATGCTGTACATCTCTAACTTTTTATGAATGGTATGAGCGTTCAGGTAAAGTGCCCTTATGCTAGTTTCTATACCTGAAATCCTTTTATTTTAATATGTTCTCTTTATCTGTCACCACCTGGTTTCCACTCATCTTACTGCTATGCTGCTCAGCTGCTTCTTGCTTTTTATTTGCTGTCTTAATTTGTATGTTTATATGTACATTCAAGAGCTGGAGTAGGCAAATCAGCCCCCAAAGTCTGCTGCATTAGTCAGTGTTATCATGACTGATCTGATTGAACGTCAATCCATGTTCCACCTACGCCAATAATTTTTCACTCCCTTGTTTAACAAGAATCTATCCACCTCTGCCTTAAAAATATTCAAAGATTCTGCTTCTGCCACCTTTGAGAGAATTCCGAACACTAACCATCCTCTTGAGAGAAAGAGCCAAATCACTGTATTAACCTGTGTCCCCTAATCTTAGTTTCTTTAAGATTAAAAAAATCCTCTCCTCCTCGATCCTTTTGAGAATGCTCTATCTTGTATGTTTCAGGCAAGTCACGTCTTTGTCTTCTAGGCTCCAGTAGGTATAAGATTAGCCTATCAAACCTTTCCTTGTAAGACAGAGCCCCCATTCCATAAATATGTATAGTAAATCTTCTCTGAACTGCCTCCAATGCATTTACGTCCTTCTTAAACAACGTGTCCAATTCTGTACACTGTACTCCAGATGCAATCTCAGTCAGCACCCTGTATACCTGAAGTATAACCTCCTTACTTTTGCATCCAATTTCCCTTCTGATGAGTGATAACATCCTATTAACTTTACTAATTATCCCAACTGAAGTTGCAAGCATTTTCTTTTTGTGGCTTTCTGCGCATTTATTGGACATGATTCTCTCCATTTTAAATTCTCTTCACCAAGACACCAACTTCAGAGAAGATTTACTAGCTGTATATCTGGAATGGGATTTTTTGTCTTTCAAGAAAAGATTTGAAAGGCTAAATAGCTGGCTTTTCTTGCTGAATTCCAAGAAATAAACTCTTAGCTTTGGCTATATTTTAAGCACTGAAGGAGGACATTTGCTGGTAGAGTTTTTTTAAACTGCTGAACTGTCACCTACTTCTGGCTCCTGGCCTCATATTTTGTAGGACGTAAAAGCTTAAGTAAACCATAAACAGCCATTACTCACTAGGCAGTCTGTTGAGTCATTTAGTTTAAGCCACACTTCTTGGAACAGCTTTCTTGATCTCTCTATTCCAGATAACTTTCTGACCCCTTCCTTCAAGAAAATCAAACCTTCACAGCATTGAAAACCAACTATTTTATGAACTTCTGTCACACCTGCAGCATGTCAGCAGAAAACTGATCACTTCCACACCCTTTTTGTTCTTATCGGTGAGTTAAACAAAAATACCAAGGAACTGCAGGTGTTGGAAATCAAAAACAAAAATTGCTCAAACAACTTAGCAGGTCTGGCAGCATCTGTGGGGAGGAACCAACGTTAACTTTTCAGGTCCAGTGACCCTTCTTCAGAACTGATTGTAGCTGCGTGAAAAGAATTGGTATATATTAGAGAACGTTTGGGATGGGGACCGGGGGGAGGAGAAGGAGTAGTAGTAAACGATAAGTAGAGGTGGAGCCCGGAGAGAAACGCAGACAAAGAAGTGGGTAGGGGTCAGTCTGGGCGAATCAGTAGCTGCTAATGGGGACCATAAGTGGCTGACAATAGGTTGTTTGTGGTAGCAGACTGTGATGATAAGGCCTAATGTGGGGAGGTTGGGAGGAGGTGCCAAAGCCTAACATTTAGTGAACTCAATATTAAGTCATGAAGGCTGCAGGGTCACCAAACAGAAAATGAAGTGTTCTTCCAGCTTGTGCTGAGCTTCACTAGAGGATTGCAGCAAACCTGAGACAGATGTTGGCCAGAGAGTATGTTGGTGTGTTTGAAGTGGCAGGCAACCAGAAGTTCAGGGTTAGTTTTGCAGACAGAACATAGGTATTTTGCAGAGCAATTGCCTAAGTGAGTTAAACAAATGTCATTTCTGCTTTATTTCCTGACCTGACATAGAAAAGGATCTGATAATTGCTGGCATGAGTTGTTAACAGGGCAAGTGCTAGTTACAAGTCTGTTGTAATGCACAGGGAAGTGAAACCTTGTGGTATAGAAAATAATGTGATCAGAAAATGAAGGTGTCTGATGAACTCTCTGTCAGAAGTTGAAATGAAATCTGAACCTAAGGGTCCTGTGCTGTAATGGTAGTTTCCCTATCACTGGGCCAGAAGATCTGAGTTCAAATCTCGCCTCGCGATGTAATGGCCACAGTGTGATAACATGTCTAGCTGTTATATAAAAATAATGAAAATCTGAACCTCTAAGGGTTTTGGGGAAAGGAGCAGTTTCTGTGAAGTATGTCTGAGTATATATCTTTTTGCAGTTTTATCTATGTCCTCTGTCAGAAGTAATTTTTATTGAGTTTAATCTTCGATTTTTAAAAAGTCCAATATCATGCCTTTGATACATTGAGTGATTTACTTGCAACTGCAATTGATCTAAAGTTAAGGTCCTGAATGTGATTTGGTTAGCAATAGCCTCTTAGAAATTACAGAAATATGTCAGAGGAAAAATTAAATGTTAAGGAACTACTGCTCAAGTTTTGCAGCTTTTTCTCTTTCTGTTTACCCTGCACATACGTATTCAGAATTCAAATTCACTTTTTTCTCTGTTCCACTTTCTCTTGCTCATTTTCCTGGAAATATTCAGCAACCTCTCTGGGTGTTATACCAGACATTAAGAGCACAGTGCTCCAAGAATTTCATTTAGGGAGTGGTTTTTTTTATGTTGGTGCCACAGTGTGTTAAGAGTGCTGGCGTATTATCTTCCGTTAATCACAATCATAAAAAGAACTATCCTGTGAGACTTTAACAACTCATTCCTCTTCTTGTTTCAGTGTAGAATTGAACTTAAAGACACTTCTGCAGAGACTGTGTATGATGTGCTTCATGATAATGAATACCGCCTCAAGTGGGACAAGCAGGTCATCAAGACTTTTGACATTGCACGGCTCACGGCGAATGCAGATGTCGGGTATTATTCATGTGAGTTTATTCGGAGAATTCACAAACTTATTCGGTGATTATGTGCTGCTTCTCCAAGAGGTGAATCGGCAATTGTTGAAATTACAGCTAGATGTACATATGACTCACTATATTCTGATAACCCCTTGGGTAATGTTTAACTAATATGCAGAAGATCATCTTACTGGGAATGCACGTTGTTGTGCTGAGATATTATAGAAGCCCTTGAAATGCCTATTTGTCATGTCAGTTTCTCAGTTTCAGACAAATGAGTCTTGCTGTCTTGGTTTGCTCATCTCAGTTTCTGTACAGAGATGTTGAGATGCAGTTGGCAAAGTGAATCCCTATAGAATTAAACTCTACAGACCAGAAGGCTGGTTATATTTCCTCAGTGGGGTTGCTAATTTGTCCTTGTGCTACTGGATTGAAGGGAGAAGTTACTATATGATGATTCATCCTGGCAAGTGCTTGGGTGTTAATTGAGGATAGACTTAATGCTGTTTGTTGAATAACTTGTCAGGATTCACTGTCCATTCTCTCAAAAATGTCAAAAAGGAAGTTGGTGCTTATTGAACTGTAGTACGCAGATTAATTATTGAATGTCAGGGTAGGCTACATAAGTTTATATGGCCCTGAAAAATCTGTGCCAATTCCAGCATGGAGGGGCTGTAGTAGTGAACTGCATTCTTGGAATGTAGTTTTTTTTTTAAAAAAGATGACTGAAGAATCATCCATTTGGGGTGGGGTTAGAGAAAGCATTAGGATCATCTGTTTTGTCACTTTTTTGACAGTACTGCTTGTTACACATGGACAAGACTTCAGGGTCTCTGAAACTAAACTGACCTATTTAAGGGGTTTTCTTAATTGCATCAATGTGCCTTGGATCTGGCATAGGCCTTACCCAGTAGGCGTTATTAATTTTAACTATGCTACTGAGGTGTTTGGAAGGGATGTGGCTTGTGGAAATCTGGCTATCTCACCATCAATGGACATAGTACCTTTTTTTTTAAAAGAAATCTTTTATTTATACAAGTACTAATTTTCTCAAAGTATCTCAATGCTGTATTCAAAAATGAGTTTAAAATGTAATTACTATGTAGTGAAAAGTGGAAATCATGTTGAATCAGCAACTGATTAATCATTTAGTTTTTTTTTGCTGGTGTTCATTGAGAAAAGTATGTTGGCTAGTTAAAAAGTTGCTGTTCAGCTACAGTTGTGGGATTTTTAACATCTACTTGATCAGAAAGATGGGACAGAGCACTGAGTTGATATTTTTTTCAGTATTTCACAAGATTTGTCAGTTTTGATTATAAATTCACACCCTGCTTTGGGCCTTGGCTCCTGGTTATGTCAAGCAATTAAGGTGTAATAGGAGGTCATTAGGCAGCATTGGTAATATTGTGGAGGTAATCCTTGTTGCCAGGGGATGCCTATGTGCCAAGGAGAAGTGTACCCAATGCACTCCCCACCAACTGAGTCCAAAAATGGAATTACAGCCAACTAACTATGGTAGTATAGTATGATATTAACAGATTTGCACAAGAGTAGGCTGCTAGATGCTGTTTTGATCAGGGATGATGTATAATATGAACTACTGTGCTTTTCTTAAAAAAAAAAAAGACAATTCAGCCCTTTATAATGACATTTTGCTTGTCTTCCTCATAGGGAAATGTCCAAGACCCCTAAAAGACAGGGATGTGGTTATTTTGAGATCATGGCTGGTCACAGATAATGATTACATGATTATCAACTACTCAGTGAAACACCCTGTAAGTATGTTTCAAAGTTATGTCTCCAATATGTTCTACAGATGAAGGGAAAGGAACTGCATAAAGCAACAAAGATCTTGATATAATGTCATACTGAAACGAGCATCCTATTGCTTAAGAATTTGTTGCAGTTTGGTAAAGCAACATCAATATGAAGTATAAAAACAAAGTTCTGTGGATGCTGGAGATCTGACATTATAATATAATGTGTCTGACTTAGATTTGGCGGTTGATGCTGACCTGAGAGAGCGCTACATTTTAACCCCAATAGTGCAAATGCTCAAAGCTAAAGCTACTAGTGTTTCATTTCCTAGAGCAGGGAGGTTTAACAGCAAATTTGTGGATATTGGTCTTTGCTCTTCATATTGAAAATGCAATTGGCAGCATGCTTGGGAACAGCTGCACCAATGAAATGTAGAAGAACCTTGAACATGCCCTGATTTTATAGTTCAGGCATCAGTAACTTAAACTTTTTTAAGAGGAGTCTCATGTTTTGGTAATGAAAACACAAACTACAGAAATACTCACCAGATCTGGCAGCATCTGGGCAGACAGGAAAAAATGAAGTGGATCATTGAATTTGAGGCATTTGGGTTTGGGTTTGGGGGTTTTGATGTGGAGAGGCTGACAAAATGGTGTGGCATATGCCTGAAGATTTTGATACCAGACCAATTTGCCAGGAACAGGACAGGTGGCAAATGGTTTACCTCCACTCAATTGGCCTACTTAATTGGCTAATTGAGAGGGGGTGATCTCCACTTTGTTGGAAAACCTGAGCTTCTCACTGGATTCAATGGGAGAGGTGGACGGGTTGTATACTCTTCTATATACAAAGACAGAAAGATGACTCTATAGCATTTGTACTGTGTGTAATGACCTAGCATGCTTCCAATGCCTGGTTCTGAGGGGCATATCAATGTATGTGCTCTTCGTTCAGATATAGTTCCAATATCATCAAGTGCTCCTGGTTGCGGTGCTGTTAGCCCTCTGTTTGCACCAGTAACTCTTGTGGGCAGCTCCCTGTGGCAACCACTTAATCACCTCTTGCCTGTAAAAAGTTTCTCCAGTTTCTACTAATTGCCAAAGAGAGGTAGCCCCAGAAGATGATAGGATCCCTGCTGCCTTGGCAAATCTCAGTTGAAGTTCCGGGAATGTAATCTTTTGTCAGAACATGTCAATGAAAGGTCACAGACTTGAAACATTAACTCTGTTTATCTCTTGCCACAGATCTGTTGAGTATTTTCTACGTTTCTAACATGCATAGTATTTTGCTTCTGCATTAGGTATTTAATGTCTGACATAGTGAAAGTATTCTAGGGGTTTTTTAAATGATTGGTTGCTATTTAGGATGCCAGTGTAGTTTTCTTGACATTTAAAAATAATAGGTCTCAAACTGGTAATTAGATTTTGATTTCTTTTTCCAAATCACGTGTAATGCTTTTAAAATAGTGGAAACTAGAAACAGTGCTCCTGAGGTTGAATAGTGAGCCAGGTTAGAGTTGCCCTAATGCTGCACTGTCTACCAGTTAATTGTACAAATTGAAGGGTGAACCTGACACTTATTTATCTGTATGCTAAAGTGTACTTTCTCCATTGTGATAATGAGAAAAAAAGACTCATTATTCAATCTAGTGCCTTTTCCTTAATTCGATATCAAAAGGTGCATTACAGACAGATCATTAAAACACAGTGTTTAAATAGGAATTTGGGGAGGTGATTAAAGGAAGTTACTGTCAAAAAGCTAAGTCGTGAAGTTTTGGAAAGTAAGGAAAGATAGCAGTTAGAAAAGTCTTGAAGAAATTAATAACAACATTTGAGGGTTCATTTAAAGATTTACAAGGATGTTGAGAGATAGTAGGTTGCCAAGTTTGGAGGGTTTGAGCTATAGGGAGAGGCTGAATAGGCTAGGACTATTTTCCCTGGAGTGTTGGAGGCTGAGGTGTGACCTTTTTATAGAGATTTATAAAATCATGAGGGGCATGGATAGGGTAAATAAAGAAGGTCTTTTGCCTGGGGTGGGGAGTCCAAAACTAGAGGGCATAGGTTTAAGGTGAGAGGGGAAAGATTTAAAAGAAACCTAAAGGACAACGTTTTCACACGGTGCATGTATGGAATGAGCTACCAGAGGAAGTGGTGGAGGCTGGAACAATTACAACAGTTAGAAGGCATCTGGATGGGTATATGGATAGGCAGGGTTGAGGGAAATGGGCCAAATGCTGGCCGATGGGACCAGATATATTTAGGATATCTAGTAGGCATGAATAAGTTGGACTGAAGGGTCTGTTTCCTTGCCGTGCATGTCGATGGTTCTATTTGTTAAGTCAATAGCTCCAAAAATGAGAATGACTGCAGAAGTGAATCGTTACTGCTGCACAGAATTTAGGGCTAACATCCTAAACAACAACTGTAATATTGTATTTTTGTTTTTTTTAAAGGGTATATCTAATCCAATAAATTAAATAAATAAGTGGACGGTAATTAGTATTTACAGATTTTTGCATGAAAGAACGCATATGGTCTGGTTTCACCTATGGATGTTAACATTTGCTTTTATTGTCTGTGCTAAGTTTCAGTTACCAAAGACCAGCATTCTCAACCTCAGTTCCCTTCCCTTTCACAGAAATATCCTCCTCAGAAAGATCTAGTCAGAGCTGTGTCCCTTCTAACAGGTTACCGAGTCCTACCTACTGGGTCCAAAAGTTGTCATCTTGTGTATATGGCTGAGGCAGATCCTAAAGGTGAGTATTGACAGCAGTAATACTGCAGTATGAAACTTAGGATGTCAAAACATGTTGACCTTTTTTACTAATTTGAGTCAAGACAGATGGGTAAATTTTTAGATTATGGATGTCAAGGAATATGGAGATCGGACTGCAAAATGGATATGTTGTATCACACCAGCCATGATTTTATCAATTGGTGGAACAGGTTTGAGGGCTGATAACCATATTCTTGCTCCCATTTTTGTCTCGCATGCTCTCTAATCCGGTTTTCAAGTCTTGATTTCTTTCATTGGGTATGGTTACCCCATCCTTCATGATTGCGCATGAGTTTGTGAATTTTTAGTAGCATATTTCATAAGAGTCAGGGGATTATTACAGCAAGACCTAATTCCATTTACTCAAAGTTAAGTAATGATTAAGAACGGGAACCTTTATTGATTTACCTTCCAGTACCAACTGGAATTGCAGTTAAACAATTGTTCCTAGTTCAAAGCATTTAAGCCAAAAATCATGATTTTTACATATCAAAAATTTTAAAAAGTTTCAGCTGACAAAAGAAAGCTCCTTTGCCCAGTCTAATTGGCATTACTGTTAATTATAATTATTCAATTTTGTTTTCACCTTAACTGTATTTTCACTTGTTTTTCTGAAGGATCTATTGACTCCTCACTTTAACATTTGGGCTTTGTTCATAGTTCCTGCAACCAATTGAATAATTCTGGATTGTTCTTTCAGGGTCTCTTCCAAAGTGGGTTGTCAACAAAGCTTCTCAGTATCTTGCTCCGAAAGTAAGTAGTAATCACCTTGGAGACTATGTTCCCGGATTGGTCTATTAAAAAAAAATCAATGTTCAATAAACAATTGGATCTGTTGAATTGAAAATGGCAGTATTTCTTTTAAAAAAAAAAAAGAAATTATACTTGTTAAAAATAAAGTATTGTTCCTCTTATTCCCATGAAGAAATAAATAACAAAGGCTATTGTCAATCACTTTTTAAATACATATATTGCTGTCCTGTTTTGGGAATGGTGTGCAATACTAATTTTTCTTCTGCCAGAAATGTTTAGCAAGCTTTTTATTTCATCCAATACTCTAACCATGTTCAAGGGATTTCCTAGAATACCAACATGTTGTGTAATTCAGATGCTGATACACCTGCATTTGTGTGTGGTTCAGGTTCTGAAGAGAATCCATAAAGTGTGTTTGAAGTACCCTGAATGGAAACAGAAGAACAGGCCAGACTTCAAACCTTGGCTTTACCCAGAACAAAATACCTTGCCAACCATGAGCCTCTCTGAACTTTCAATCCAGCATGCAGATTCACTGGAAAATTTTGATGAAAGTGGCCTATCTGAAGAGAACAATGGTAGTGATGAAGAAGAATGTGGAACTAAGGGCTTAAAAGACTGAAACCATGTTGCAGTGTTTCTTTTGTGATGCTGTAGGCCCTTGATGTTTGGGGATGCTGCAGAGGAGTCAGCAGGAGTTCATATTAGTTCTTGGAATTTGGGAGGATAATTCTTAATTGTGGATTGATTTAATGATTGGGGAGAAAACCATCATTGAACCAAGGTAATGTGTGTGTGTGTATATAGAGAATGACATTCAGGCAATAAATTAAATATCTGTGCACCCTAGGGTTAATACTAGTAGTGACATGTTAAAATGAAGGAACAGCATGAAAATGACTTCTGTGATTTTATTTAGTTTTGAATGCATCTTTCGGAAACGTTATGTTAGGGTAGTGAAAGGATTCTTTGAAATTTCTCCTTTTTTAGTGAGGTTGTAGGACTCTTGAATTACATGCATACGGGGTTTGAAAGAGTATGTACAAGTATTATATGATATTGATTTCAAAGTCACTTTGAAAATGTTTTAGTTAAGTATTTTTGAAACAAAATTACTTGTCCCAGTTTCAGACTGCAGCATCTTATCTCCTCATGTAATAAGGTTCTGATCATCGTGCTCCTTTTTATGAACAGTAATTCTCTATTCTTTAAACTACTGAGTGGAGTGAAAGTTCTTGTTTGTGTTCTGTAGGGTCACAGTTTTTAAATTTTGCACTACACTGTGCTAAAGTAAGTGAAGAAAATGTTAACCCTAAGATTAGTTATTGATACCTTTGCTAATAGTCACCATTCACTTTTTTTTCACACAAAGGTCATTTAAAAGACTTGGGTTTCTGGCGTTCAACATGGGGATTAAGGGGGTCTGTTTCTCTCCTAGCAGAGCAATTCCTTCAAAGTCTGAGGATCCTGATTTTTTTTTTTTCCTTTTTTATTTTTCCTTTTATGGTTTGATATTTAAATTGAAATATTCCTTCCCAAGTCCTGCCTCTTTAACACCAGATTCCCACTGTCTTTTTAAAATTAAAATCTGAGCATGCAGCAAGGTAATGCATGAGAGAGACTTTACAATTTGCAGTGGGAATCAAGACTGAAGTGGAGTGTTAATCTTTAAATATGCGAGACTCAGCAGCAGATGTACAACTGAGCAAGGGCATACACGTTGAAATGAAAAATAGTGGGGGAAAAATGCATAATGGATGTCAACTGGCAATAAGGTAATGTTTTTGATGGATACAAACTTCCTATGTTGCCCTTCATATCACTTTGGAAAACAATCAATTGCAGTCTTGATGGAATTGGGGTAGCCCTATATACAGGCTTGTGTACATCCTATATACAGTAAATATAGGAGGGATGAGGTGAATAAAATTTTCTCAAGCAAGTTTTAGGCTGGTTTCACTTCTAAATTGGTTAGACCTAAATGAGTAATTATTAATAGCGAAGCTTATAACCAATCAGCACCCAAATGCTTTGTTTTATAATGTCGGCAGCAGAGTTAAAATTTTGTTCAAAATTGAGCAGTTAGTAGATATAACACTACTTGAAACACACTGTCCTAGAACACAGCTCTGCACAATTTTTATGATTCCTGACATGAAAGGAACTGCTCATTGTTTCACTGTTAAACCTTGATGGTTAAATCAATCTGCAATCATTTTAGTCAGTTGAATAGTAACTAAGTTTAATTGCTATTGAAGTATGTTCAAAATAGGAGACATGATTGTGGATCGTGTTTTCTACAATCTTATTTGCAAGAACGGACAGCTACTTGTTCAAAAATTACAATAGCCTTAAGAGATCAGTATATTGTTCTTCAGCTTGTTAATGAAGCCTTACAGCAATAAATTTAATATGCTTGCTTCTAAATGTGAATCAAAAGAATATTAAGGCAGGACCCTAATTTTCTTTCCTGAACTTCAAAAAATATTGTCCAACAGAATGACTTAAGGTGCCTACAGTAATCGTACAATGTAGATGTTATAGTGCAATAGAAGCACTGGCTTTAAATAAGTTGTTGAAAGTGTGAGCGAAGATGATATATTTTGAGAACAAAATCTTGGAATTGGAATTTAGAGGTATTTTTGGTATTTTGTAAAGTGGATTTTTGTAACTGTTGAAAATAATTGAGCAACTTTGAAATAACTGCAGAGAATTTTGGGACCTCAAAATTCTAGTAGGTGCATGACAGTCGGAAAACACTTTAAAGATATGCTTAGTAACTTGGTTTTGCCAATGAAATAGTCTCTGCTAAAGAACTGCCAATGCAGTTCTAATCATTGTTTCTAAATATGTTGCCTTTTATTTCCTTTTTGGGAATCTGTAATGCTAATAAAGCTCTCAAATGATTGATTACAAGGCACTGATAATAGGAAAGTGGATACCCTGCCCTGCCTCACAACCAATAAGTGGTTGTACCCAAAAAATGACAATTTGAGAGTATTTATTGAGAGTAATGTGTTGTTGATAAGGATCCACCTCATGTTATTTATACATCTGCTAGTTTTGAGGTCCCTAAATGTTTCAAACAGGTTGGAAAAAAATGTTCTATTTTTGTGAAAAGATCCTTGTTCCTGCTGAGTCATTCGGTGTCCTTTTGGGTACGAATGCATTGTCTCTGTTATACACTGGCTTTTTGTCCTGTAGAAATGTTTTATAAAGAAATTCAGTTATCGATTGACCCTTACAATATCGTTACTTCTGTAGTTTTTGCAGTGTTGTCAGTTAGGGTTATTGTATGTAACGCAAAAATTATGCTGAAGCCAATTCAATGTCTTGCTCAAACTTTGTTGTGAGGTTCACTTGAAATTGTTACGACTTGGTAATCACTGTGTCACCCATTTGCTCAACTGAACCTTTCCAGCCCAAAATTTGGGATTGTCATGCTAGGTTAACTCTTAATCGCCAAAGGGCAAAGTGTGAAAATTTCACGCACCCATTCACTGTTTTCTGAAATTTTAGCAATAATACTGGTGTGTTGCCAGTATATTTGTTTACCCCACTGATTACCAAATGTTTGTTAATTCCTAGCTTCTAACTCCTGTAAACGTGATAGGAGTGTGTTAATTAAAAATATTAAAGTAAAAAGCTGAGCCCATAATTTGCATTCAATGGAGCATATTTAATGCTTACATTTGTGTTTTTCTTAAACTTGGGAAAAACCGGAGGGAAAAAACATCTTCAGTGTTTGCATGTTTATGATGTGTATTTTTCTCTTTTGCCTGTGCCATAAATCAAAAGGGAGCTCATAGATACTGTCCCAAAATGCAGGGATGAATCCTAGGGTTGTTTCTTTTTTAAAGCATACTTTTACATTCAGAATGTGGCTCCGCTCCACCCTGTCTTATTTATAGAGGATTGCCAAATCTTTGGAAGTTGCTGTAATATCTGTAACTTCATGTTATTGCTGTCAAATCTTTCCAAATTTTGTGTACCCCCCTCCTATATGGCTAACTATCAGCTGTGAAAATATCCATATACTGTTAGTTTTATATCCTTGAATCATCATCTGATTGATCATGGGTTGATTAAGAGGTGTTATTCTGCTTATTCATCATCTCCTACCTGAGGTTACACCTGCTGGCTGAAAAGTTTAAAACTTCCTCTTTTTTTTTTCTTTTTAAAGAGTAGGTTCCCTCCTTGCTCCCTCTTTCCTACCCCATCCCACCCTACTCAAGATATCTCATGGATGAAAGACCTAAGTGCAATTTTGTATTTCATTCAGCTTTGAGAGAGGAATTATTTGCCTGTTGGATGTGCTTAGTATCTTGTATGTCATTTTGATTTTTTTTTAGAAACAAAACAATTATGGTGATGTTTCAAAAACATTGAACTAGAAAAGGAAGTTATTTTCAATTCAATTAGTTGTTCCTCTGGCTGTCATGTTTATGTGAAGTTCATGTTTTTAATCAAATGAGAAGATTTATTTTAATGTAGACTTTATCTCTGAAACAATTACATACAGTGCAGAATTGCACAGTATCAAGATATTTTGACTTGTGTCTATATTATGTGACACTGATTATCGAAGTCATTTGTATCCATACAAGAGTAGCTACTGTCTGAGAAAGTATTTGAATTAAATCTGCAACTATCAGACAGGAAATCTGGCTTCAGTTCCCTTTCATTACATAACTCTATCAGCTAAATTTCTGTATATGCAAATGATGTATCCGAGATTAAGCAAAAGCTGTATTTAGCAAATCTTTGAGACAACTTTCATTTGCACAATTCAAATTACCATTTAACTGGGACTGGCAACAGTGTTCTATATGTGGATGGTGTAATAGAGTTTTTTTGAATTATAGGAGTAGGTTGTAAGAGAACAAATAGATTTAAAGTATAGCTTTTAGATCTTGGGTATGTCAATGGTCGGATCCTTCATTTAGCTTAAGTGTCCTGTTAGAATGGAAAGCTAACCAGGGCTCCCAGTATGTCAGCATAGACTTTTTCACTGTTAACATTGGGAGAGTGGTAAAATTCCTGAAAAGACAATGCCATTTGCCTGGGGTTTCCATGGCTTTTCTGCAAAGTAACAGAACATAGTTGTAGAGATTCTCCTATGTTTCTGATCACCAAATAAGTGATTACTTGAACAAGCTAGCAGAGCACACTTGGTATTTGTGTATCCTTGTTTAATACATGACTTCTGTCAAAAATTTTAATCTGTAGTAGTAAAAAGACACATTTTAAGAAAACCAAACAATAAATGTTTGAAAGTGGGTAGTGTACTTTTTTCCCAATTGCCACATACTGAACATTATTAGGAGAAGGAACAAAGAAATGCCTGTTCCCATGATCTTTCAAATGTTTTTCAGCTTTATTGTCTAAGGATTACTTTTTTAATTGCTTATTAAAACTGATTAAATAGGTCTGTTTTGGGTTTTAAAAAAAAACTGCTGTACACTGTAGGGCACTGTTTCCTTAAGTATCAATTAGGGTACATTGATCCCACTTACAGAAAGCTTTATCCTGTATCTAACTGATCAAAAAGGATTCAATGCTGACATGTTTGTACACCACCTACAAACACGCGGTGCGTGTCTTTAAATATTTGATACATTAATTGGATTAAGTCATTTATCTTGACGTATTAAGGCTTCTGGTGCCTGTTCAGGGAAGATATAAATTCAGGCACTCCCCTATTGTTTTCTTCGAAGAGTAAAGTTTCACAGCTAATACTTTTACAGTTTGGCAATTGGAAGTTGTAATTGGTTAGGATAAATTACATCACATTTCACATTATGTATTGGTATTTGTCATTCTTTGAATAAAGATCAGTATAATAATATTCCCCTCCATTCACCTCACTTCTTATGATTGCATAATTTACCAGCACACTAGTTGGACTTCCTTGAAGAAGAAAGAAAATGACCATTGAAAATATTTCAATTGTTAAAGTGAAATAATTGCACAAGGTGGCTTCTGTTGATTCAGTCAGATGAACAGATTATATCTGGTATTGCTAGTTTTTTGTTTGACACTAGAATCTTCCAAATATAACTGCCAATATCATACTTGAATCTATTTCTGAATCTAAATACTAGTATTACAAATCATGCTAGTATTACAAATACTTAGTTATGTCTATGTCAATTTTGTGTCGTAATGTTGCTTTTTTTAAAAGTATGAACTTGAATAATATAGCTATTATATTTGTGAACTCTTGCAATGGATCATGATCAGTATAATAATGAAGTGATTTCTAACTCCATTTCATTTTACTAAACTGCTTTGTAATTCTTCTTTAAAACATTTTCTTACAAGTAAAATTTAGTCAGTGAAACATGGTGTCAGTACATATTTCCTATCTGACATTTATGCCAGGCCTGCGGGATTTCAAGTGAGGCATTCATCCTGGCTAAGCTATACTGTAGAATTTGAGGGGGTGGGATAAAACTGGATGCAAAAAGAGAAATACTGTTTCTCAGTTTCTTTCTCCTGATGCCAATTTACCTAAGTATATATGTACTTTCTAAAAAAAAATGAACTTATGGGATGTGACCTTTGCTGGCTAAACCAGCAACTAGTGTGTATACTTACTTGCCCCATAAAAAGGAGGCAGTGAATTGCTGCCTTGAACCATTTTTGGGACACCTAACAGCACTATGGGAAGTACATAGAACAGTACAGTACAGGCCTTTTGGCCCAAGTATGCTCCAGTATTTGGACCCAGTGACAGTCAGATAATATGTGGTTAACAGGTGAACCTTGCAGATAGCGGTGTTCTCATGTATCACCTGTGCTTATCCTTCTAGATGGTAGAGGCTGTGAATTTGGAAGATGCTATTGAAGGAGCATTGTGGAATTAATGTAGTGCGTCTTGTAGATGATATATACTGCTGCTTCTGTGTTGGCGGCAGAGGGAGTGCATGTTTAAAATGGTGGATAGATTGCCAATCAAGCAAGCCGTTTTGGCCAAGATGCCAGGCTTCTTCTGTATTGGAATATTCTTGCTGAAATGGATACACTTCCATCATGCTGTTTATTCGTGCCTTGTAGACAGTGGACAGACATCATACTTGGATAGTGCTGATGGTGTCTTAGGACATTGAAAGTTTAATGCAGTGAGTGTGACTATCTCAGGCTGTTTGCTTGTCTTGGGATAGCTTTTCCAATTTTGGTGCAAGTCCCCAAGTATTACTGAAGAGGACTTTGCCAGATCAACAGGGCTAGGTTTGCTAGTGTTGCTTATGCTGGATGGTCTGTTCTGTCGGATTTTGCAGAATGATCGATTGGTTTTCTAGGCCATGGCAGAGGGTAATTGGCAGTTGATCACAGTGCAAGGGGCTGGAGTTACATGTTGGCCACACCAGATAAGGATGGCCAATTTTCTAAAACGACATCAGTGAACCAAAAGTTCCTGACCATTTGATAATTTCACCATTACACTATGAATGGAAATTTACTAATTGGTTCCAAATTTCACAATCTGCAAAGTGTTGCCTGGGCCTTGATGATTGATATGAGAAAACACTAATCATTCCATATTACTATAATTCTCACACTCTCTCATGCTCTAGTTTTACTAGGAAATCCATGAGTAAATGCTATTTTACAGTACTCTTGCCAACTATCACTGTGGTGCTTGAGTAGACTGCTGGGGCAGTAATTACTCATGCTGGATTTACCCTGCCTTTTGGGGGGCATTACGTACTTGCGTGACTTTGTCAAGCAGATAACCAGTTGTTTTTCGAGCTGTATTGGAAATAACCCGGCTGTATAGCGCGTGTGTATATAGTTCTGGCTAAAGCCACAGCTAGAGCATTTGATTTCATGACATGAATCAAATTTGTTGAAGATTAGCATCTAGATAATTGAGGCCTCAGGAGGCGGTAAAGACAAATCGTCCAGTCAGGCCATTGTTTTTGTATGCATGTGCTGGGCCTTGGCATCATTTGTGAATGGACCATTTTTGTGGAGCCATCTTCTGTTGTTCATCTTCACCTCATCCTCACTGAAAAGAATTGCAGGTGATCTTAATTCAGCTTTTTGTTTAAATATGTCTGCCTTTTTCTCTCTGCTGCTTCTCCTGTACTTGGCTCATCTTCAGTGAAATGTGCCAAGCTACTAGACCACACATTTTGTGCTGGCATAAAAAATTCTGCTGTAGCTGATAGAGCAACGTGTTCACACATACCCAGTTTTCACTGAAGATTTATTCTATGTCCATCTATTCAGGTCAGTGCCATGTTGCATCTGACACTGCTTCAGGACTCATGTTGGACACAATTTTAATTGTTCCTCTATCTACTGCTGCCAGATCTGCTTAGCTTCTTCAGCACTGTTTAATATTTATTCATTTGGGCAAATATGAATCAATTAAGGAAAGCCACTATGACTATGTTGCAGGCAAACCCCTTAACTACCTAATTTTTAAAAAAGCAAGTTAGACAATATAGTTGTGTACCTGAGCTTCTAAAGGCTTTTTAATAATGTGCCACAAACAGCCTTGAGAACAAGTTAGTACTCATTTTTACATGAGCTTTAACAGGAATATGAAGTTTTTTTTTTTGTTATTTTATCAAAGAACTGTTGATTGTTGGAAATCTTTAAACAAAAAATTGCTGGGGAAAGTCAGCAAATCTGGAAGCACCTGTTGAGGGAAGGTGATGGCCTTATGGTATTGTCACAGGATTGTTAATCCAGAGACCCAGATAATAACATTCTGGAGACCTGGGTTCGAATCCTGCCATGAATGGTGGAATTAGAATTCAATAAAAATATCATTAAGGATCTAATCATAACCATGAATCCATTGCTGAGTTGTGAGAATCATCTGGTTCACTAATGTCCTTTTAGGGAAGGAAACTGCCATCCTTACCTGGTCTGGCCTACAAGTGACTCCAGACCCAAAGCAATGTGGTTGTCTCTGAACTAGGGATGGGCAATAAGTGACGCCCTCATCCCATTTTAATGTTTCAAGTCCTGTGACCCTTCTTTGGAGCTCCTGAAATTAACTGAATAACAAGAAGCAGATATGAAAGTTCAAGACTGGAGTAAAATATATAGTGGGTTTGCCTAGAGGTTAATAGGTATTAAAAGACTCCAAATTGGGTGAACACGGCTCAACTTCAAAACTTGCTATTGATACAAAGAAGTATTGTGAATCACGAAAATAATGATAAACTTCAAGAGGTATTGATGGAATTTACATGATTTTAAAATGCATCATAGGATTAGTTTAGTCTACTATTCTTATTGATGGAATGATTCAGAACTGAAAATTTGGCAAAAGCTCCATGGAAGAAAAACTAATGTACACAGGGGTTAGGTTATGGAATACTCTGGTTGAGGGGCTGGTGGAGGCGGATTCAATTGAGACTTTAAGGAGAAATAGGACGACAGAAAAACTTGACAGGGCAATAGCAAAAAGAGCAGGGAATGGGAGAAAGATATTGTGCCTACTGAGGGCTGGTATCAACATGGTCAAATTGGCCTCCTGTGCTATAATCATTTTATGCTGGGAAACATTATGTTCCGATTTCAAGAAGAAATGAACATTAAACAAGTCTTCCTGTTTCACAAATTACCTGGATACATTTTATAGGTTTTGATCTAAATTATTAATGCAATGTTAGCAAAGCACCATGCTATTTCTGGAGTTTTCAATACAGCAATATAGATTAAAGATGCTGAACTCTCTTGCGTATGTAAACAATCCCTTATAGTTGGGCACGTATGTCATATTTTAAAAGATACTCTGAAGATGTCAACTACAATGAAGAAACAATTGTAGTAGAAGAGACTTAAGAATTAATTCCTCCTTTCTGATGTCAAAGGTTAGTATACATGTGGAGTAAAGATGTTTCCTCAACAATTGATTCTGGCAAATAATGACTTGTGATTCTTTCTTGGTGACATCTCCAGTAGTCAACATAGGCCCCCCCAATCAGTGCTGATACGGGGATTCTTATCGTTGTGTCAACATCACAATGACAATTTTTTTTTTTTAAAAACAAAAAAAAGACTCAACTGAGCAGCCTTCCAAAATCAGGTGCCACACAAAATGTATTTATAAATGTATCTATTTTAAAAGGAACTATCAAGCTACTGTTAGAAATTACTAAATTCCTTTTTGGACTAAAGACACTCTCTACTTTATTCCACTGTGCTTTTCTTCAGTGGATATTATAACTGAACAAATTGTTCTGCTGCAATTTTGTTACAAACTTACATTGATGAAATAAAACCACATGCTTTGTATCGTGGAAAACAAGAGTTGATTTTCAGGTTGTGAAACAGTTAATATTTCTCCAGTTTGTAGTTGTGTACAGCAGATGGCATACAAGGACAATTAAGGCTGTTTAATATAGAACATGAGTCAAAGCTCCACCTGAAATCTGCTCATTTTCACATATGATCAACAAATCAAATGGTTAGAAAGGGTTCAAAAGTCTAACAAATGTACACTTATTTATTGTGTTTTATCCACAGTATATCCCAAAATTATATTTACCACATGCAACAATTATAACTATTTTCAAGAAGATAGATAAATCAAGTTGTGAAAACCATCAAGGATGTCCCCTCTTTTCCACAACAGAGAAGATCCTCACGTGTATTTTTCTGAATCATTTACTTCCTGTGCTTCAGGATTTCCTCCCAGAGTCAATGTTTTGGCTTCAGACATGCCAGAGGGCCTGTGTCATGGTCTTTATTGCCAGATAAATCCAAGAAAAAAATAAAATCAAAAACCACACATTGCATTCAGCCATTTGATCAAGGATTTGAGTCAATAAATTGTGATGGTCATGTTCTAAAAGTTTAGATGTCCAAGAGTCTTCACCGTAATCCTGCAACTATCTATAGTGAAAGAACTGAAACAGAGGCAGTTAAATCCGGAATGGGGTCAAGCAATGCTATGTGACAGTTTGGACTACTTACAATCTACTCGACAGCTGACATTCACCTCAGATGTCAACTGCTCTCAGACACCCATTAAATATCAGCTGGACAACTGTAACTGTTTACATTATTGCTTTGAAAAGTATACTTATTTAGTGTAGACTACTTGCTCCCAGTGCTAAATAAAAGAAAGACAATAGTTTCTTGGTTGTGCAACCTGTAGAAAGCATTATATACAGTGGCAATAACATACAAAATTGTGCCCTTATTGCTGCAAGATGCGGTACTGAATCAACATACTTCAACCTTGTATAACGAAACTAATAAGGTCATATGTGTCTTTGAAAGACGATCCTACATAGGGATAAGCAAATTAGTGGCGGTGATTGGACTTCTGACAATAACAGGTTTAAGACTCCTTTTAGATTCCCAAGACAGTTGCAGAACCAGGTACTGTCTGAATTTCACTTCAAGAATTCGCAATCATGGCAGTTTTCCCCAAAATATTCAAAATTGCCTAACACTTTACACTGACAGAAATGACTAAATCCTAGAAATGTCAAATAAATGCAGGAGGCATTTTATAAACCTCAAACAGAAAACCCACATTTCAGAATCTCTCTAGATATTGAGCCATTTGACCAGACATCTTCCAAGTACCAAACGTTTCAATAATCTCTAAGGCAGAGATCTCAAAATAGAGCAGGACCTCCTTTTAATGAACTGTCCTTTCCTTCTGCCTGCGGAAGTCTGAAAGAAAACAGATAAAATTTGACAATCCAATTTAAGATGAAGAAATTAATTAGCTTCCAACCTTGTAAGAGTGCATGCTACAAAAAAATTTAACTATTTCCCCACTCTATCATCACAAACTCATCGTTCAAACTAGCAATGTAAAATAAAAACCATATTGCATGGAAGGGCTTTCGGCTCAGGTTGCCTGCAACAACAGATGCTCCAACAAGTGAAACAGATTTATTTTTGTCAGCAGAAATGTCTTTCATCTATATAATACTGCCTCTGATGTTGTGGATTACCTGATTAGTAAGAGATTTAAGCATTAATTTATGTACAAAATATTAGCACTTGCTACTGCCTATGCGGAAAACAATGATCTGCTACTTTCAGCGTAGTCAAGATGGAAAACAAAAACGCTGTTCCCCACTCAGTTTAGATCCTTGCCAAAGACACACTGATCTCCTAATTCTGCACGCCAACCACCAAAAAAAAACCCAGCTTTTCTTGAACATAGAGCGATTTAGTCGTATTTGGTACAGATAACACTGCATATTGTACTAGAGATACACAGCAGGAGATAATTTAAGGTGCAATTTTTTTTTTTTGCTGGGTAATATAAAGCCTTAGATTCTGATGTAGAAGCTTTAGTTAAGTGTTTAAAAAAAGTACTTTAGGAACCAGATTTTCAAATTTTTTAGGTAGTCTATTTAAAGCATAGCCCTCACCAGCAACAATTGAGATTCTACATGTTATAGTACATGTATGAAATATACACACCAAATGATATGCAAGAAATATTTTGAGTGAACAGTGCTAAAAAAATTACTTTAAATGGATGAAGAATTTAATATTAAATCCTTGTCAACTTCAATGCATGTGTTAAACAGTCCGCTAATGAGGAAGTTAAACTCAATCAAATCAATATCCATCCTGTGCACCTATATGAGGACTTGCTGGGAAGTGTTTTCATTGATCTCTTTCTCTTCCTTTAAAGTCCTTGAAGATCACTAATGATTAAGTTTTGGTCATGCTTTATATCCTCCTTTGGCCGTGACCATTTTTTGATCACACATTTAAAGCACCTTAATGAGTTTTATGTTAAAAACATGTTGTATGTTATTCAAACCTATATTTATTATAATTTGCTTTGTTACAAATTAAATTGTAACCTTTTTTCAAGAAAAAGGACAGATTTTGAAGCTTTGATTTGGCAGATAAACACACTCCAATTCAGTACAGCCACATAGAGACAGGAAAAACCTAACTTAATCTCTGATAGGTGCTGATAGATGTTGATCAGTTAGGGAGCTACAACTATCCCAAGACAATCAAGGAGAAAAGAATAAATATCTACTTTAAAATTACCCAATTATCATTGCTGGATAATGTGTGTTAGGACTGCTCAGGATCAGGCTTTGTTCACAAATAGTTAGCAGAGGACATCTGACCACAGTTCCAAACATGTGAAACAGGCACTTGAGTGAGGTAGTGGGGAAAAAAAAAACTTGCATTTGTGTAGTGTCTTTCACATCCTCAGAACACCCCACCCTGAACCCCAAAAGCACTTTTATAGTTGCTGGGGTTTTTGAACAGCACAGTTGCAAGGTAGGGAACAGAGCAGCCAATATGCAAAATGAAAGCTCCTACAAAGGATGCGATAGTGCCAGGTACAGTAGTTATTTTATTTTTAAGCACTGATTGAGGGATAAGTAGTAGCCAGGACACTAAGAAGAGCTCCTCTGCTTCAAAATTATGCAATGGAATCTTATACATTCACTTACAGCGGTATGCAGGGCAGCAATAACGTCTCATTCAAAAGCATGTAACAGATTTTGTCTAGAATTTATGCTGAAGCCTGTGGAAGGGTACTTGAACCCACAATCCAGAAGCCAAAGAGCTACCCTTTGTAACCGGTGTCACTGTAGCTCAAAGAAAATTAACTCTAGCAACAACTAGCATGTCAGAAAACAAATGTTTAAAAAAAGAAGTTATGTGAACTCCAAACCAGCAAAATTCCATCTCCTCCATAGAACTCAAAGCATTTTTTGGTAACATGATCTCTTTCCTGTTGGCATGATCCAGGTCATGAGGAATACTAATTTTCTCAGTTTTCTCTATTTTTCTGAAGCAGATGGAAGACCCTCGCTAGGAAGGTAGAATACCGTTGAGTAGTGAGACAGGTCCTGATTGACAACAAGAGTATATAGCAGTCAAACAAGCCAAAGAGAAAATGTCAGAAAAATGACAACAGATAGAAGAATTTAAATAAACTGCTTAATTTACAATGCATAGTTATTTTAAATGTATAGTTGTTTAGTGGGAATAGTTTAAAATATTATTAAGGTGAAAGGGTAAAAAACTAAACTATCAACTTTGTTCATGTCTCACCATTATTTAAGATGATAGGGGAAACATAAACCATGATACAAAAGACCTGTCAATGTAATAACTACTAGATCTGTATTCACGCTAAGAAAGAATTTGGAATAAATTTGGACCACGGATTTGTGTAGCCTCATCTGACTCATCTAATCTGATACAAAAACATAAATTGCTGGAGAAAATCGGCAGGTCTGGAATCATCTGTGAGAAGAAAGCCGAGTAAATGTTGAGTCCAGTAACCCCTCATTGGAAAATCTAATCTGATTTTGCTGTTAAAGTGAGCAAGTGTAATGACAGTAAGTGATAATGCATCTAATTGGAGGCAGCCTTGCAACAATGGTTGAAAATTGGTGATAAGAAAGCAAATAGGGTAGAAATAAAGATTATGTGGCCTGATTGATGTAAAAAAAATGTTCCCACAGTTTGAACTGGAGCCTTAAGTATTTCACTACATTTAGAAATAACTTAGATGAAAAGATTTGTACCTCCAAAATTTGCAAATTGTGGCACTAGAGTGGAGACACAGTAAATAGTATGTAAGAAAACAGGAAATTGCAAAGGGACAAATGAAGTGAACGGGAAACCAATCCTTCTGACCTTTTGGGTTTTAAGCAGGTGTCAAAACCACAGGGAAAACTGGCTTATGGCAGCCAAGTGTTCATAGCAATGTCACCTTTTGATCCTTTGACGTCGACTCTTCCTATCATTATGAAGCAGAATTCACCAAGGGTTGGATTATTCACCCGCTAATGGAGAACGTGAGCTGAGTTTAGACAGTCAGGAGACAGATTAGTTATACGTTACTGATGACATTTTGTTGCAATTGTAATCCTGCTCAGTACGAGAGGAACTGCAGATTTAGACATTTGGTGGCTGTGCTTGTCTTAGGAATCAATGGTGTGAAGTTACCATCTGTGGGATTCTGACTGAACACCTCTAAACCAGGATACTGCCTAAACGAAACGATAACCCTAATGCCACGGATTACTGGTTGGCCTGGAATAACAGTATCCAGGTGGGTGTACTGCCACTTGATTCAGGGCAGGAGTGTGCCATGTGAGCGTCGCTTCTCTTCCAATACCGATTCTGGCTCAGGGTTTCCTAAGTAGCAGAGCAAATACTTCACTGCGATCTACTGAAGTCATCCCTCTAAAGAAATTGGGACAGTGGTTAGCACTGCTGGCTTACAGCACCAGGAACAAAGGCTCGATTCAAGCCTTGGGCAACTGTCTGTGTGGAGTTTGCACATATTCCCTGTGTCTGCATGGGTTTCCTCAAGGTGCTCTGATTTTCTCTCGCAGTCCAAATTAAGTTTTGGCCATGCTAAAGTGCCCATAGTGGCCAGGGAAGTGCAGACTTGGTGCATTAGCCATGAGAAATGTTGGGTATTGGGATAGGGTCAGGGGCTAGGTCTTTAGAGGGTCCATGCAGACTCAATGGGTCAACCAGCCTCTTTCTGCACTAGGGATTTTATGAACTGTGGCAAGCTAAGTTTGATAAGGAATAGTTAGAGGTTATCCATTGGTTCAGAAAACATAAATTGGAATATTTTCTAAACAGTAAGCAAATTAAAATTGTGGAGGTATAAAGGGTGTCCATATACACTGTTATGATTCCAACTAGTGTTAATATTGGACAGGTTGGATCCAAGAATGAAACCTGGTTTGTTAGATCATAATGGGATGTCAGTTATCAAACATTTCACAAGAGATTGTCAATTAACTTTGACAAAGAATAAAATGTTTATTTAATAAGAAAAGAACTCTGCTACACTAAGCAAAAAAGCCTGAACAACTAAATTACAAACCACATAAAAAGATTCAAAGTTTTATTCTAGCAATATCCTTACAAACACCCAAACCTCAACAAAGAGACACCACTGCCACAGCGTGCTTTTGGTTTCCTTATGGCAAACTTCTGTGTGTTCTAGCTACTGTTTTTCTTCAGCTAGTATCTCTCCGAGACACATGAAACAAAGTGCAAACTAAACTCATCATAACTTCAGAGCAAATACCAGAGTTTACTAAACTTAGCTTCCAGGCCAGATTTCTTTTTAGAGAGCTTAACAGATGAGCCTCCAATCCCTCACACACACATACACAGGCTAACTAACTAACATTTTGAATTATTCCACTGGTATCAAAAGGATGACACAAGGACACCTGCACTAGTTAACAGCATAGACAGAATAAGAACAACCTTAAAAAAAATACACAATTGTTAAAATCCAGCTCTTCAGATTAAGGTAATAAACCTCATTTAATAGCATATAAACACGAAGTCACCTACATATCAACCCAAACCAATACTACAAAATCAAACTAAAAACAAGTCTAGATTTAGGAGTGATTTAACTGACATGTTGACATAAAAAGATTCAACAAGAATTAATTAAGAAACTCTATTCTTTCAAATTGGGAAATCCAGGGTAAGAGGGCATAAAATTAAA
The DNA here is from genome assembly GCA_024137785.1 of Ginglymostoma cirratum. Lineage (NCBI taxonomy): Eukaryota > Metazoa > Chordata > Chondrichthyes > Orectolobiformes > Ginglymostomatidae > Ginglymostoma > Ginglymostoma cirratum. The sequence continues at coordinate 31,596,778 of JAHRHZ010000016.1, read as the reverse complement.
ATTAGGATCAGGAGATTCATACTGAAACTTAAGGAAGTAGCTGTTCAGGTGAAAGAATTGTCAAAATCTGGACCTCTCCCAGGGAAGCTGTGGATGACAGGTTACCTAAGCTTTCATGACTGTGATACATTTGTGTTACATAAGCTTGTGAAGGGAGTTGGTTCAAATGCAAAGGTAGACAAACTAGCTTGAGATCAGCAATATTCCATTGATGAAGGCAAAAATTTGCCTCATGGCCTATTCAAAATAATTTTACAATTAGTTTTGTACTTACTGTACGGAAAGTAGCGAACCCTCATGGTAATTTCTTTGGCAGATTTCAAGATTTCAACAGCCTATACAACAGAAAAACACATAACTCAACACGAACAAAGGTCTGAAGAGAAAAAGGGCAGACGCTTGTTTCTGTGAGTCGTGAAAAGCAGTGTTTTGTTTAAATAATAGAAATAAGTTATCTGAACTGGAATCCATACATTAGCACTGCTGTGTCTGATATTAACTGATTTAATTACTTTATAGAATAATTTATATTCCCCCAAACTTTAATCCATTCAGCAAATTAGGACACTGGTATTATGATCAGGCTCTGAACTGAAAAAGATCAAGCATGCAGATGGAACACTATCATCATTAACTGTTATGATGTAACAGTGGTTCCTATTGCTCAACCTGAACTGATGTTACAAACTTTCAAAATTGTTGCCCCATGTATGTTTAGTCTTAAATGTTCACATAGATTCATTTCTCTGCTCTGACACCTACCTTGCTATGCTCTATGTCCTGAAAGTCAATGTCATTCACAGCAAGGACCTGATCACCCTCCTGCAGCCCTGCATGATCTGCATCGGAATCAGGAATCACCTGTGATAAAAGGCAATTACTCACTCTTGGGTTAGTAATCAAGAACATGCCTGCACACATATGGCCATTCTTATTAAAAAGCACCTTTCATACGAAGTCATCTATGTTAGCAAGATCTGCAAAACGTCAACAAGTGATCTTTGCCACAGCCAGGAGTGGTGCATAAAAAGTGAAGGATATGTGTGTGTGTGTTAGATCTTCCACTCTGTCCTAAGGTTGAGGTACACTGTTGACACAATGATCCCAAATTTTTTTTTCCAACATTCCACAGCCTCAGTGAGTGACATTACCAATCAAACACTGAATTAGGAAAATCATCCACTATGGTGTTATGATCCCTAGGGATAGGATTGATACGGGGAGGCAATGGCCTAGTGGTTATCACTGGACTGTTAATCCAGAGACCCAGATAATGTTCTGGGGACCAGGGTTCAAATCCTGCCAGGGCAGAAGGTGGAATTTGAATTCAATAAATATCTGGAATTAACAGTCTAATGGTCACTGTGAAGCCATTGTAAATTGTTGGAAAAACCCATCTGGTTCACTAATGTCCTTTAGGGAAGGAAACTGCCATACTTACCTGGTCTGGCTTACATGTGACTCCAGACCCACAGCAATGTGGTGCCCTCTGGGCAATAAATGCTGCCTAGCCAGCGACGTCCTCATCCCATGAATGAATAAAAGGGAAAAAAAACTGAGACCATCCAAATTCATTTCATAGCAGACTCTCAATGTCAGTGGACAAGAGAGACTTCCATCCATCAGCTTGACTTGGATTTAAATGCTACATTTTAACACTTCAAACAACTGAGTTTTTTTTTTGCAGAATTCCTCAAGCTATACCCTGAATAGCTGTCACTTCTTAGCCATCAGGCTGCAGTCCTATGCCTTTTTACTTGGTCAATGGAAATCTCTAAGATTCTAGCTTGGGCATAATACTTAAGAGAAGAACATAAAACTGTGGCATATTTGAATCATGAATACAAACCTTCGATATGAAGATGCCAAGCTGAGAGGCCTTGCCCCCTCGAATGTTGAATCCCAGCTGCAAAAGACAAAAACACAATTAAGTTTGTGAAACATCAGATTTACAGAATTTTCAAGACAGCATTATGTTAATCCTTCGATAAAGTTCTGCCTAGTATTCACTGCAACAATTAATATCCTGGCTGACAATCAGCTTTAGCACTGTAGGCTGGATCAGTTACAAAACCAAAACACCATTTTGCATTGCCACTGTTTTAATTTGTAGTGGATCAACTTTGGGCTGCACTTTCAATGAGAGCTAATTTTCAGCTACGCATTTCCTTCTCCCTAAGTCAACTCAATCAAGTATCCACATCAAAAAGAAGACAAATTGAAGCATCGTTCAAAGGAAGTTAGTGTTAAATTATAAACAGTTCACCCCACTAAGAACAAAGATGTGGCTGCTTCAAACTTATTTCATTAAGAACTCCTACAAGCATTAAACCAAGGTGGAACTGTCTTCCCAGCAACTTATTCAAATTTATTAGGCAATGGGAGGTTGGAAAGCATGCTCTATGATGGGGGTTATCTCCGACATTCTTTTCATCCTCATTGTTGGAGTAGTAACCAATTCCCTGGGTATCAAACCGAGGAACTCACTGCCTGGGGCAGTTATAGTAAATCACTGCCAACCTGCAATACACCAAATCAAGCCTTTGCAATCCATTAAATTATCTTTTTAAACTGGTTGAGAACACAACCATTATTGGGTAAAAAAAAATGTAAAAAGATTAACATTAAAGCTGATACACTGCATCCACAGAAAACAGTGCACTCAAAGCTTAATGATTTCTTTCAACTTACAAGTACACACTTAGATATGAAGAGTTAATACCTGAGCTCCAGAGGGTTTCTTCAACTGGATTATTCGAGGTAAAAACTGGGTCAGTTCATTGTTGTAATCTGAGTGATGTAACCTCTAAAACAATCAATTAAAAATCAGTTTCAATTTTTAAAATGTTCACATAGAAACATATTCTTCATTCCTTGTAAAATCAAAAATCAGGTTCATACCTAATTTGCACCATCACTGACCAAGGTTAAGCATGTACCTTGATCCCTTTGGAGACCATTAACATTTGAAGAGAAATCCGAACTCCTAGCCATTAGCTGAACTAAATTACACAAGATTTCACTGTTTTAAAACAATTTAAAAATTATTGCATATAAAGCAAACTCAATTAAACTACCAATATAGCTTAAAGACCTATGCTATAAACCTAATACTCCTTGTTATTTCCATCCAAGATTGAATCAAGATTTCAAAAGCGCATTTACGTTTCTCAACAGCAACCCAAAAGTATGTTACCACTCTCCAAAATGCACTTAAATGTCCCTCAGTGTTCCAGTTTTCTCAGCAGTATATTATTTTGACGGCCTTTCCACTAAGGTTTTAATTAAGCAATGCTCCAACTTTCCTTTAAGGCTTCATGACTGAGGATGTCTTAGCCTCTTGTTCTGACTGCTGGCAGATACCCAACCACATTCTGAGCCTTTCAAGCTAATTCAACAGACCCTTATGGCAGAAAGCTCAAGACCACTATAGGAATTTTCCTCATGATAATTAAGATTAGCTTCAGCCACTTCACACTCCACATGGTGGACAATAACTTTAATATTTTATTTGTATAAGACCCAGTAGCTCCCTCAATCTAGTGAGCTACAGTCTACATCAAATCAAAAACTGTGACCAAGATAGTTCTAAAGAGTCATTGGGCTTAAAATCATAACTCATTCTACACAGATACTACCAGAACTGCTGAGTTTCTCCAACACTGATTCTATCACCCATATGAATAATTTATATAGCCAGTAAATTTTGCAATCATTTGTCCAGAACTTTATCTCAAGCAAACAACTCCCTTGTTGACCAACTACTCCAATCTCTCTCCTCCAGAAAATGTATACTTAATTTAAAGTTGAAATGAAGTAAATGGTGACCCTCTGGCTCTACCACAAGCCTAACAATGAGTCACTTACAAGTGTTTCCACATCACCTCCGAACTTTCTGGATAATCACAGGCTGTTTCAAATGCAATAAATGTATGGTCGTTTGTATCACATTTGTTTACCAGTTTCTTAACTTGATACCCCCACTCATCTACAGCTTAAACTCTTAAATCCTGAAACCAACTGTTACATTCAAAAACATAAATTATGAATGTGATATTCCCAACACACATGCAAACACATTTCTTCCACAAGATCCAATTTCTTCTTCCTTGACTCTATTCCCTAAATTGACAACCACCTAATTTAACCTCTGGGTCCCTATATTGATCAAAATTGTGCTGGCACTTTTTTTTCCAGGTGTTGTCCATCTTTCCTTGAGGGCAGAGCAGTAGCATGCCTACCTTTGAGCCAGGAGGCCTGGATTCAAGCCTGTTCCACAATGCATTAACGTCTTTGAACAAGCTGATTAGAAAATATTCATAGTCATCACTTTCTTCTCAAAAACAAACCTTTGACACCACTTGCCCTTGCAAACTGCGATCTGATCTCTAACATTTCCTTCCTTTCCAAATGTTACCATCTCGTAAATTGGTGCCAATCTTTTCAGTATGCCATGTGTGAATTCCTTCAATCAAGATTTTGCCGCTTACAATACCAAAATTACACTTATCAAAAAGTTACAAATGGCCTGTAACAAAGCCAATCCATCTCTCCTTGTCCTTCTGGATCGGTCTGTTGTTCTTGACGTGGTTGACCACTCCGCTCCCATCCAGTTAGAGGAGACTGTTCTCACCTTGTTCCATTATAACCAAAAAGTATCTCTTGAGATGGCTTCTTCTTGAGCTCCCAAAAGCCTCTGGTGTACCCAAATAATTTATCCTTCGAACCCACTCAATTCTCATTGACACACATTTCAGGAGACTGCTCAAAATATAACGTTAACTTTGAAATGTATTCTAACATGCCTCCCAACTCCTCCGATCGTTAAATTATCAAACTGATTATCTGACATCCTGATTTTCTGCAGGAGCAGAAATTTGTTCCAAATAAAAAATGGGAAGACTGAAGTCATTTTTCCAGTCTCCACAAAATCTCCATCACTCTTCCTGGCATCAAAATCAGAACAGTTGAGGCCATATTTGACCCAATGACAAGCTTCTGACCACTTACTTTCATTATGAACTGCGCCAATTTCACTTCCATAATATTGGCCAATTTTGTAGCTGCCTCAGCTCACCTGCTGAGGCCTTCATTAATTTAAAAAAAACTCTAGACTTGGCTATCCCAATGTACACTCCTGACTGATCTCCCAAATTCTACAATCCATAAACTGCAGAATTACTATGCTGACTGCATTCTAACTTGCACAACATCTAATTTCAGGGGTAAGAAGCCTAGCAGTTTTTTTTTCGTTAATCATCCTTGGTCTGATTGTGCCAAGGTCAATTTTAGAATCCCAGTTACTACACCAATCAAGATTAGTTGACACAAAAAGATCAGGTATCAAGTCTGGCATTTTTGACTCTATTACTCTGTACCACAACGGGGATGTCACAAGCACAGCATTACTAAAAACTGAACATAAGCAACACGCTTACCTCCTGCACAGGGATCCATGGAGGTGGATTCTCATATGGTGGCAAGAATACTACTGGATACTGATAGTCATCATAATTGCCTTTTGGGTCTGCGTATACTCGGTTTGACATTGGTTTACAATCTGAAAGAATCCACTAAAATCTGCAAATACAATTGCAAACTGCTGTGAATGGCTAAACATTTTTACTAAATACTACACTGTAAGAGGTCATAAATTTACTAGATACAAAACAGAAGAGTGATTCAGCCTTTTTTGTGTCACTCATCCAGACAGAACCTATATCCCACTCATCATAAAATCAAGTTGCTGCTTTATATTCAAAAATTTTTGCCTCCATTAATGAACAGTTTGCGATAAGAATGATGCAGTAGTTGTAAAGTTGTTTTTTTTTGTCAATTTGAACCTGTGCCCATTGTGCTTTTTCAATTTAACTGGGAAGTAGTTTCTTGAATATTTTTTCAAACCATTTGTTACATTATTTACACACATAAAAATAGCCACCTCAGGAAAGAGTCAACCGTGGAATGATACAAAGCTGCGATAAGATTAAAATTTACTGTTTGCAAAATATAAACAATGAACCAATTTATAAGTTGGTATCTTCAGTAGTATGCTCCAAGGCCCTGATTTCTACAAAATTTTAAAAAATGCAAACAAAAATAAATAACCCACTCTACCAGCTTCAAAATTTCAGAATGCAAAGCAACTATTCCAAAACATGCATTTTTAAGTAGCGCCCATCTCAATCACAGGATGTTTCAAAGAATCCTATAGCCAATGAAGTGTGCTGACTGTTATAAATATAGGAAATACAGCACTTAATTTGTATCCAGCAAACTCCCACAAACAGCAATTTGGTAACCATCAGATAATTTGCACATGATGTTGACGCAGACATTGAGCCAGTCATTATTGCTCTATTGTTAGTTTTCCCTTTCATTATCTTGTTAAACATTTTTCAGTACTAAGTATTATAAGCATGTTGCTTCTGTCAAATCTTGTAGGACATCTGTTTTACAAATGTCTTACTGTTTGAAAACAATAACCAAAGTCATAAGGAAGCTGGTCATCCATTTGCTTCTTCATTTTTTTCTGTAAATCCTGCACACTGTGTAAAATTAGACATAGCAAAGGAGTGCAAAATATCCTTAGCCACATTGTCGTAAAATTATCTGTACATATTTTGAGGTGTGGCACCAGAATGAGCAACTCAAGTGCATTTACTGTTCTCCAACTAGTATTCTTACTGATTTGATTGTATTTGATCCTTTGAACAATTGTAAATCAATAATATGAGTGTAATTAGGCACCTTACAGTCTATCCAGAAAGCTGGGCTAGGTTGAGCTGATTATAATAATATATTATAATAATATATAATATATTATAATTCCCACTGACACAGTACCTTGAGCTTTATTAATAGGGACAGAGCACAAGAGCAAGGAGGTTATGCTGAACTTGCATAAACCAAATGTTAGACCTCAACTAGAGTATCATGTACTGTTCTGAGCTGTAGTAAAGATTTGAATGCATCGGAGAGTGCAGAAAACACTTACAACAATAGTTGAGGCATTTCAGTTACAAGGATAGATTGGAGAAATTGTGACTGTTCTTCTTGGAGAGAACTTGTGTAAAGTTGCCATAGTCATACCAGACTATAGGGCTGTTCTCTCACCAGAAAGAGACAACTAGTGATTGTTTAACTTGAGGGCTGCCATGCCTCAGGCAAGGGGAGAGGCTAAGAAGGAGTCTTCCATCGTAACCTGGTGGAGGAATTGAACCGATGTGATCGGTATCGCTCTGCATTACAAACCAGCCATCCGACCAATTGAACAAATCGATACCTCCAGCCAATAGGTTATTGCACAAGCCAGTCCCTAACAACCACAAATGCTCATCCAAATTCTGCTCAATTTTCCATTTGCCTGTTTGAGCACTTAGTATCCCAAGTGAATTTCATAACCCTACTTTATTTCCTTTCTGCTTGGCTGGGCAAACAGTTATAGTTTGATATCAAGGTTACCAATCAATTCAATGACTTCAGGTCGTGCATCATGAATACTTGAGGCCACTAGGAATGATCTCTTAAGAAAGGTGTTCAGTGTGTGCGCAACAGTCTGATTTGGATGTCCATAGTCCCAATTTGAGTTTTTCTTTGTTTCATTTGTGGTGTAAGTGGCCATATTTTCTCTGGACCATTCTCAAACAGTTGAAGTTTATCCAAATCTTCTTTGAAAGTTGATACCTGAGACTTCACTTGTGATGTAATTGAAGACAGGACAGTTTTTAGTGAGTTATCTTGTGCCAATGACAGGGCAGGGCACAGGTAGACTACTGAAACTCCCCAAAACCTTACAGCGACTTCCATCCTCGTGGCATATCTTGGGGCAGCATGATGGCTCACTGGTTAGCACTGCTGCCTCACATCACCAGGGGCCTGGGTTCGATTTCACCCTTGGGTGACTGCCTTTGTGCAGTGTGCATGTTCTCCATGTCTGCATTAGTTTCCTCCCACAATCCAAATATGTACAAGTTAGGCGAATTGGCCACGTTAAATTGCTCCAAAGTGTACAGGCCAGGTGAATTAGCCATGGGAAACGCAGGGTTACAGGGAAGGCGGCCTGGGTAGGATCCTCTTCGGAAGGTTAGTGTAGATCTGATGGGCAAATGGCCTGCTTTCATATTGTTGGGATTCTAACTAATCACCTACCTGATCAGATAGTTCCATGTGAACCTTCGAATCAAATTAGCTTCCCACATATAACTGAACATGCTCCCACAAGGATGAGTCCTCAAATCAGCTCTCTTCAACATATACCAATGACTTCCATCCCACAAAAGTCAGTCTTTCACATATTTGGTCTGAGTTTTCCATGCTAAAGAACTCCAGGATGTTGAGTAAACAATCTGAAGATTAATGTTTGTTGGAAGACTCAGAGAAAATAAAACATCCAGGATTCTTAAGGAGCTTGACAGGGTGAATGCTGAGAGGATGCTGTCCCTCATGGGAGAGATAGGACCAAAGTCCATTGTCTCAGAATAAAGGAGTGTCAATTAAGACTGAGATGAGGAGGATTTTTTTCACTCAGAGGACTGTGTGTGTTTGGATATCCTTGCCACAGAGAACTGTGGAGGCAGTGTCCTTGCATGTGTTTAAGACTAAGATCTTGATCAGTTGGGAAATCAAAGACTTCAGAGAAAACACAGGAATGTGGATGTGATGAATGTCAGAGCAGCCATAATCCTACTGAATGGTGCAGCAGGCTAGAGAGGTCAATCAGTCTACTGTTTCTATTTGTTTTGTCGAGGAACCACAGGAGTTTCTTATGAAATTAACTGGCATTGTAATCCTTCCATCAATAGCAAAACAGTAAACAATAATGAATTAACACAAAAGAAAATTTCAGATGCTGGAAATCTTAAGCAGTAAAGAGTGTTCATCAAATTCCTCTGTTCCAAGGGTCACCAGACTCAAAACATTAACTCCGATTTCTCTCCACAAATGCTGCCAGACCGGCTGAGCTTTTCCAGTAATTTCTGTTTCTGTTTCAGATTTACAGCAGCTGCAGTTCTTTCGATTTCTACGGTTATACCATTATTGTGCTCACCTAATTTACCATTTTTAGTCAGTTGCCCGGCCTTTTAATGTCACATCCTATTCTAAAATTAGCGAAAGTCAGCAAAGAATTATTTCTTCTTCAAACGCCACATTCCAGGTCTTTAGTTGACGTTTCAGCAATTTGCCGTTTAAAATATCTATTTCCTTTCCCCGATTTTATTGTAAACATTCAATTTTCATCAGCAGAAAAAGTCTGAGGAGCAGCCATAATCTATCCCCTTTACAGCCGCAAGCTTTTCCACGACTTGTTCTTAAAAAACAAATAAAACATCTGCGTAAAAATCCGGCCAGCACACAGGCCGCAGCCTGTTAAAGTGCAGCAATTTAAACTTACTTTAACGCCGTTATCAGAAATACCGAGAGGGGCATGATCTTTCTTCCAAGCTGAGTTGAGCTGGCCACATGCACACACTAACGCCGCGGGCCCGTTTATAAAGCAGTAAACAAAACAAAGGGGCGGGAGGGGGAAATTTCCCGAAACGCAACTTTCCGGATTTCTGGAAAACAAGGCCTGAGCTCAGATCAACATCATTCCGGGCAGGAGGCTGGCCACAGCCGGGAAAAGACCAGGACAGCCACGACAAACTAACCGTTGCCTCGGGATACTTCCGCCACTCGGTGCAGGACCCGCAGTGACCCACAGCCGGCCGCTAATCACGTGACTACAATTTGAACTCGGCGGTGACGCTTTCACGTCAAAATACGGGGTATGGTTGCGGGGCCATAGGACCATTGGGTGGAGGTGGGGCCTGTGTAGGGGCGGGGCCTGAGGACGGGGCAGGGCCGGAGTTTAGGGGCGGGGCCTTGCTCGTTGTGGGGAGCCGGATAAGTACCAAGAACATAAGGCTTCCATCAATATTGCCAAGCTTCCTGTTGACTGCCACTTCACACACCACCATATTCTCATGCCCACAGTTCTGTTTTTCAGCACTACTGAAGACACCTTCCATCATTTTACTGATAATTGAATTAGCTTTATTGTCACAGCTACTCAAAAGTAGTAGTGAAAAGTTTACAGTCACTCCGTCACAGCCCCATTTTAGGTACGGGCAGTGAAGGTAAAATACGTAGGAAACAAAAAAAAGTAAAGAAAATGAATAGTCTAGCATTTTTTTTTTCTAATTTATTCCCTCGGAATATAAGGAAGAAAAAATTTAATAATATCAGTTTTTCCAACCCTGTACCTGTCAGGGAGACCACTTCCTTGCCACAACCTGTGCCAGACCCAGCACCAGCACCATAGGAGTTACCCCACTTTAGACACCATAATCTTTGCCACTAGGCCCACTTTATTGGCACCACTTAACTCACATTCACCCTGCAACCGTGACCCCCTAGCACTATTGCCAGGCTACAAGTCCCACTTCATCTGCGGATGTCACATTGCCAGTGTGCCATCCTGAAGAGTCCACTGCTGCTGGCATCATCTCACTCTGGAGACTTGCTGCCACAGGCCCCAAATGCTGAGAGAACTAACTCACTGCCCCTGACCTCCTGTTACAGGGGAACATCCTTGCTACCTCCAATCACCAGGAGAATGTTCTCAATGTCACCGCCTATTGCCAGAGGCCACATCCACCACTACACATACACCTTGTTTTGCTACCGTACCAGTGCTGCCAACCAATGTGCCACAGAAAAGAAAAGTAAAGCAAAAGAAAAGAAAAGAGCAGAAACAAAAATAAAACAAAGAAAGTGGCTTCAGACAAGAGATCACATGTAGCCCCGTTCTCTGCCTCCACTTTGAACCAGATTGAGGGTAGACTAATGGAGAGTTATTGGCCCCGTGGATCGTCCAGCTTGTGTACAGGATATATCTGGGCAGTTTTCCACATTTTGGGAAAGGACCATCATTCAAGGTCTTTCTACCAAAGTAAAAAATACAAGTATATGTAAATGTTCCTTTCTTAAAGACTACACTTTGTATGCAGTTGCAAGAAAACCCCAATGTCAAATTCCAACATTTGCTTATTATTCATAGGCACAGAGTGTAAAAGTGCTTCAGTAACTGTTGTACATAAATGAATAAACTTTATGTTTTGCCATAAAAAAAAATTCTCCACATTGTCAGATATATGCTAGTGTTGTCACAGCACAAGTCTTCAGTATTATTTCCAGAATAGTGTCAGAACTATTGCCTTTGCAATATCCAGTGTCTTCAAAGTTTCTTCCCATCATGTAGAAGAGTTAGAACATAGAATATTACAGCACAGTACAGGCCCTTCGACCCTCAATGTTGCGCCGACCTGTGAAACCAATCTGAAGCCCATCTAACCCACACTATTCCATTATCATCCATATTTTTATCCCACGACCATTTAAATGCCCTTAAAGTTGGCGAGTCTACAACTGCTGCAAGCAGGGCATTCCACGCCCTTACAACAAGTAAAGAATCTACCTCTGACATCTGTCCTATATCTATCACCCCTCAATTTAAAGCTATGTCCCCTCGTGCTAGCCGTCACCATCTGAGGAAAAAGGCTCCCACTGTCCACCCTATCTAATCCTCTGATTATCTTGGCTGTCTCTATTAAGTCACCTCTTAACCTTCTTCTCTCTAACGAAAACAGCCTCAAGTCCCTCAGCCTTTCCTCATAAGACCTTCCCTCCATACCAGGCAACATCTTGGTAAATCTCCTCTGCACCCTTTCCAATGCTTTCACATCCTTCCTATAATGCGGCGACCAGAACTGTACGCAATATTCCAAGTGCGGCCGCACCAGAGTTTTGTACAGCTGCAATGGCTTCATGGCTCCGAAACTCAATCCCTCTACCAATAAAACCTAGCACACCATACGCCTTCTTAACAACCCTATCAACCTGGGTGGCAACTTTCAGTTGGCTGAAGACTGGCATCTGTGATGCTGGAGATTGAGGAGGCTGCAATAGATCATCCATTTGGCAACACCAGCTGAAGATTTTTGTGAATGCTTCAGTCTTATCTTTTGTATTGATAGGCTAGACTTTAATCAATGATGATGGGGATTGTTGTTGAGCAACCTCCTGCAGTTGTTTCATTGTTCACTTCCTTTAACTGGATGTAGCAGGACTGCAGATGTGTTTTCCGTTATAGATATGCTTCATTGAAACACAGGATTCTTAAGGGGCTAATGCGGAGAGGATGTTGCCTTTCATGGGAGTCTAGGACAACAGGGCTTGGTTGCAGAATAAAAGGAGGAGTGCTAATTTGAGACCAATAGGAGGAAGAACTTCTGAGGATTGGCAAGGTGTTCCAAAGATTCCCCACAGAGAACAATAGGGGCAGAGTCCTCAAAGTTACTTAAGTCCGAGAGCTAGGTGCGTGATCAAAGGTTCTGGGGAAGAAGATGTAGGAAAAGGTCAATGTGAGCAGTGTCAAATATCTTTTATAGTTTTATACTCAAATTACCCAGTAAATTGGAGCAAGCACTACAAAAATAGTGTAAAACATAACCAGAAAGTAGAATTTAAGTCAAAAAAAAAAGTAATGTAGTTCAACATTCTATTGGCCTTGAAGAATGTCTAACAAAATTAGAGTATCATTCATGACAAGACACCAAGGTCACTTGGATTGCAACTATTTCACTTTCATAAAATAAATAAATAAGTGCAAATAGAGTTATGTGCAAGAATAAAAGTGAACAGAAACAGAGAAGGTATCTTAGCTGAAAAATTGCATGTGCTTCATTGCAAACTCAATCTGAACACACTGATATGGAAAGGGCAATGACAGCTTCCCTGTCAAAAGAGAATTTTTTTTTAAATTAGTGAAATCAATTGCAAGGTTATACTTAAAATGCCCATTTCTAGTTAAAAATTGTGCAAATATGAAGCCAGTCAGAGCTCTAAATCACTTCTCTTTATTTATCAACTACATTAAAAAAGGAAAAATGTGCAGGAAACAGACAACTATATCCATAGAAGATTCAGTCATATTTGTGGAAATAATTTTTTTTTTTAAAAAAGCTCATCTTCCATGTACATGTATTGTAAACTTACTACATATAAAAGATAAACAAATCTCAACAGAAAGGGAGAATGTGTCTCAGCTTTTTCCAGAAAAAGAAAAAATTTGCTAACACTTCCACATGGACCACAAGCTTTACTATTAAAATGTTTTTGGAACTCAGTTCCTGACCAAACTGTGAAGAGAGGTGAGAGGTATGGCATCATGGTGTTGACTTAAATCACTTTCCTGTAATTACAAATTTGAAACATTTGGTTTAGTATTCCAAAAATTACGAATGAACCAGTCACACAGACAGAACAATTAAGTACCCATAAATCAGAAAATAAAATTAAATACTATAAGTCTCAAACTAGTCATTCCTGAACATTTTATTTCACCACTCATGGTGAATTTGTACTTTCAGAGGCCTACTTCACTGCATATTTCTAGTCATTTTCTATTTCAGCTTTGATTAATTTCACATTTTATGAATAATTAGATGAGAAATTGCCTAGATTGCAAAGACTTTAAAATTTACATCATTCTTTCATGTGAGACATTCAGATGGGGGCTAGGGTGACAAAAATGCCATGTTTTTTCCCTTCCTGCAATGGAGGAAACTATCAAGATAGACTCAATACTTGGAATAGTACACTATTGTTAAAAATGGAAAATAGATTTAGCATTTTAAATGTGGAAGAAACAAATGTATGTCCAAAAGGTCTGACAAAATAACACCAATTGTCTGTCGCGAGTTATAGTCCGGTTTGTAACCGAATGCAAACTTCAGAGCAATTGTTCAACACACCCTGGTCAAGAACAGCAAAATGAGACAGAAAAAAAACACAAAAAAAACTCATGTTCCACTTCTTGGTAGTCAATTGTTTCATCCCCCACACCCTGCCCCCGCCCCCCCCTCAAACTCTTCCACATCAAATAGTTTAATTTCTAGACATTTTATTAGATACACACAACTAACCAAGATGGTAAAAAGGAAAAGGCAGGAGAAAACAGGAATAAAAAGACAATCATGGTGGTCCCAAGAAAAATCATAGGTTACAGTACAGGAATTCACTTCCTGGAATGGTGGAGTCAAACAAATAAAACAAACTAGCACAATTTAAATTATTTACAGAAAGAGGTACTTATTCCAGTGCTTCAGGGATTGAAGGGTATCCTGTAAAGAAGCTGGTGTTACAGTTCAAAAGGGTTTTCTTCTTCTTTTTGATATTTGAGCTGTTTGAATCTTCAGTCTCCATCAGTGGTTTACGAATTAGCTTCAGCTTTGTGTCTCCAATGTCAGTGATGTCAATCAGAACCTAAAAGAAAAGTAGGATTAGTAAATTTCCCTCTAAACTGCTCTGCACACTTTCTTCAAATACCATTTCCATTAAAACAAGAAACTCCTGATTTCAGATCAGAAACAGCACCCAGAATGCCAACAAATCCAGTGTTCCTGACACCACCTGGAGTCATTTTGAGATTGTTCTTTGATCCCACTTACCTCCTTGACCTGCATCCCCTCCCAAGCAACTGAGGTAGTAAAAACTGTTCTTTTCAGAGTTACATCTGTGTAATCATTGATACTGGCAGCTACTCAGTATTCATAACATTACCAGCAGCACTAAGTGCCCAAGTGCAGAGAGCAACCCAAGTCATGTCACTGGAAAACACAATCCAAGAAAACCTCAAAAACAGCAGCATCCACTTAAGATCTTCCACCCATTGACTACTGAGTGTCAAATCTAGCTGCTTAAGCCATCCCTTTCCTTTACAGCTTTAAAACTGAACCAGATTGCATTAAAAGACACCAACAGTCTGGTCTACATGCAAATCCAGATCAAAACAATTCACTCGACTCAGAACTGCCTTCTGAAATGGCCTAGCAAACCATTCTGTTGTTTCAAAACCATTGTGAAGCCTTTTTAAAAAAAATGGAATAGACAACATTTGATATAGTCAATTACAGTCCTGTCAGTGTACTCATGATTAAAGTAGACAAAGAGAACTGAATTCGAGGGAAGGGAAGAATAGCTGTCCTTGGCATCAATGTAACATTTGACAGTGTAGCATGGCACCGAGGAGCCCTAGCAAATCTGGAGTCAATAGATATAGGAGTGGAAGAGCTCTCCTCTGGTCGAGATTCACAACTTGCACACAATGATTGTGGAGGTTGGAGGTCAATCATCTCAGTCTCAAAATATCACTAAAGCCACTGCTCCAAGTCATGTCAGAGGCCCGACCATTTCTAGCTGCTTCAAACATATGTCCTTCTATTAAAATGTCAAAGTGACGATAAAGCAAAAAAAGTATTGCAAATGATGGAAACCTGCAAAAAACTGAAAATGCTGGATAAATTCAGTCTGGTGGGATATATGGAAAGAGAAAAAAAAAAAAAAACAAAGTTGAGTTAGAAGTAGAGATGGTCGTTGAGTGCAACATTCAGCACAATTTGTGACTCCTCAGAGTGACGCTGTCCATGTCCATTCATAGCTGGACAACATGCAGACTTGGGCTGAAAGTGGCAAGTAACATACATGTTATAAATGCCAGGCAATGACAACTAACAACAAAAAACCTCAAATCAATCAATCATTGGAGGCATGGTCGTCAGACCAGAAAGGTTAACTGATTTTTTCTTCTTCACAGATGCTGCCAGACCTGCTGAGCTTTTCCCGCAATTTGTTTTTATTTGTGGCATTTTCCACTACTTGATCAACAAGGCTTGATAAAGAAGTTTGTAGACACAAAGCATCTGACACAATAAATTACACTGAACTTCCACTCACTCATCGCTACATTCAAAAAAAGGAACATCCTCTGACATTTTTGCCACCTTCAGCAGGCTGCTACCACCAAACATCTTCCAAATTTCTCCATTATCAGGATTCACAAGAACCATTCCCTTCTTGTCATCATGATCCACTTCATCACTCCTAATACTTCCTTACTCCCATGTAATTTCTTTATTAATATATAGGAAGGTAAGTCACAGAAGGTGCAAACATATCCATTCACCTTCCTCCTCACTCAAGGTCCCAAACGCACTTTCAAGGTAAACAGCATTTTATTTGTAGTTCTTTCAATGTAGTCTACGGTATTCTCTGCTTGCAATGCTGTCTCCTTTACATTGGAGAGATCAAAATGCACACTGAGTGGCTGCTTTGCTGCTCCCCTCCACTCCAGACATCATAAATCTGATCTAGCCCAAATGCTGGTAAAATGGGACATATCCCTCTGAACCCTTCCTATTCATATACTCATCCAACTGCCTTCCAAGTGTTGCTATTGCACCAGTCCCCTCTGGCAGGGACACACACACACACACACACACACACACACACCCCTCAGGTGCTTTATACACCTTTTCCCTCCCAGCTTAAAAACTTATGCCTCTGGACTCCCTTTATATACTAACCCTAGGAACACAACGTTATAATAATATTTAACATTAGGAGTACCAATCTATTTCCCTCCCCCATTATAGTTCATAAAATTTCAGTGAATTAAGAAATACCTTATCAGTAGAAGTGATGCTGAGAGGCTCAAAGAAGCGAGACTCTGATTCAGTGGGATCATCTAGTTTAAATGAGCCATCTGATCCATTTTCAGTAAACACATCATCTTGATGCTTTTAAAAAAAGGAAAGGAAGTTTACTTAAAAAGAAAAACTGGGAGGTATTTCTACTCATTGGGACATTTGACGACTAATTAGATTATGGCCCTTAAGTTGAATATTCATTTGCATTAAAACAATTCTCTTTAGGATTTTATGATCTTCTGCTACCTCAAGTGATTTAAATTGAGACACTCATGACAAAACAAACTATATTTTCTACAGTACTTACAGCTCTACATCTGACTGATTAGATTTCCTACACAAGTCAGTTCAGATCACTAGGTTGGAGGTCACACTTTTACCAAAGTATAAGCAAAGATCATATCAAGATGTGCAGACTATTGATCTATAGGCTGCTTCAGTTCATTTAACTGCAGTTGAAAACAGGACTGCTCTGAATTGGGCGAGAATGTGAGCCCATAAGGAGGATTAAAGCATTCCATAAAATTTTAATATTAAAAAGACATGCAATTGCTACTGGCACACTAAACCATTAGTTGGTGCAACCACTAAGAGGAAGTTTTATACTTGTACTGGAATTGAAACAATGCAAATCCAAATAATTAAGTCATGTTGCTCATTTGAAGACAAACAATCTTTGCTTCTGTGCTTAGCTTGAAAGAGGACCTCTTCTACATCACCTTTGGGACTTTGCTTGTGAAATTACAAAAGTTTTCTTCATAAGGAGAATTTACAAATCATAGCTTGTAATTGAAAAAAGCCCAAACCACTGCCCATTGACTAAGCACCCAATATCATGCTACCAAACCAGTTACTAAAATGACAAGCAAAAATCAGAGGTTGAGACAATTGAGATGACATACCTAGTAACAGAAATTAAAAGTATAAAGGATTGGCTAGTAGGCTGGCAACCTACAAGAACAGGCTGAAGGCTGAATTTTGTGGCTCTCAAATAGACCATACCTAGGCAATGACTGTGTCCTTCCTATTTGTGTCAGTTTACTATAGTAAAGCAGATGACTGCAAGATGAACAATGTTCAAGTGACAAAGTCTTCTGAAATGCTACCATGCAGTCAAAAAAAATTTCAGAACAAGTGTCCAAAACCAAGACAACTGTGGAAGAAATTAGAATAGAAATAGTAGAAAAACCCAAAACTGCACCATTTAATTTGAAAGTAACCTCTCAAGATGGCTGAAAAAAAAAATACAAAAGACCAAATGATTATGCAGGCAGTAGCTCTTCTCTCGTTAATTTCAACGAATTTCAAGAAATATTTTAAAACTAAAAGCTGAAGTCTCACCACATTGACTCGATTGTGACAATGATTGGCAATGCATTTGCAGTGGTCACCACAATCCATTTTATTCTTCCTGCATTTGCACTGTTTGTTAGCACAACGACCTTTGCAGGAACACTAGAGGAAAAGAAGAAAATTTACTCAAAATGGTCAGAACTTTGCAGCGTGGAGTTAATGTTGTAAAGTGACTAAGCATCAACTAATTGTATTTTCATTTTGATTTCTACTTCCATTGATGTCACATACGTTAAGTTTCAATTAATTACCGCTATCAGTGAACCATGCAAACTTACTGCCTCAGCACAATAATTAGGCAGTCCATCAACCAGCAAAGTCAGTCAAGATGCTTGTCAATAATGGGTATGTGTATCGATTAGCAGTCCACACATTCTTTTGTTGTGGGGAGAATCATTTAGTGCTACACACCATACTAAACTGTAATTTGTTTTTAACCACATCCCTCAGTAATCCTGGACAGTGCACTTTATACAGTTCACTCAGTTGCCTTCCACAAGGACATTCACTTGCAGCATAGGGCTCCAAGTTTGGAACTAAAAGCACCTTGTATGGAGTAGATATCACTGGATTTCCAGAGGATTTATCTCCCATTCAGGATGGTTTCAGTCTGATCAGAAGACAATAAATCTGTCACTTTCACGACCCCCACTTCTCCTTGCTCCCTCATCCCCTAACTCTTCTACTTTCTCTCCCTCAAACTTTCAGTTACCTTCACCCTCATTTCCTATTTAATAGGCACGGTAACAGAATGTCTTTTGTTGCTCTTTTAAAGATAGTACAGTACTTAAAATGTTTCTCAGCTTTTGTTGGACCATGGAAGTAGATTTTCCTGACACATGAACAGTTAAATTGGAAATGGATTAGATTTATGCACAAAACATACCCCTGAATTGGCTCTCTTGTTTTCTTTCATTTTACTGGGGACCCAATCATCATCTTCAGCATCACCATTAGAATCAGAGTCAGATAATAACTCTTCCAGACTCACGCGTGGTGTCATCATGTGTGGCTTTGCAGTAGTCTTCCTCCTGTTTTTCGGCTAGAAAATAAGGAGGTAGATGAGTAACAACAAAAGAATAACTAAGCCTAATAATGGGATGTGATTAATGTAGGATATTGGAGTCAGTATGGACGAGTTGGACCAAAGAGTCTGTTTCTATGCTGTACATCTCTAACAACGATGATTATAACAGCTCAGCTGGAACCAGACCCCTGAAAATGTTCTTTAAAATCAAGAGGAGAACATGGCCATGTACCAGTTGTTGACTTGCTCACCAAGCTGGCTTGTTCGCGTTCAGACATTTTGTCACCATGCTAGATGACATCAGTGGAGCCTCCGGTGAAGCGGTGTTATTCTACTCCGCTTGGAATTTATATTGTTTGGTCCGTTATGGTGAGTAGTATCATTTCCAGTGTTGATCTGTATGGTGTACAATTCTACATGTTTGTTGATTGCATTATGGATGGAGAACCATGCCTCTTGGAATTCCTGTGTGTCTATGTTTGGCTTGGGCTACTATGGTTACCTTGTCCCAGTTAAACTGACGGCCTTCATTGTCTGAGTTACCGATACTAAGGAGAGTTCATCATGCTGTTTTGCTGCTAGTTGACTTTCACGTATTCTGATAACTAGTTTCGGTCCTTTCGGTCTGAAGTAATGTTTGTGGCAGTCTTTGCATGGTACTTTGTAAACCACGTTGGTTCTGCATGTTGTGGGAATGGGGTCTTTAATCCTTGTAAGTGTTCGTCGTAGAGTGGCTGTGGGTTTGTGGGCCACCACAATTCCTTGTGGTCTTAGGAGTTCTGCTGTCAGTTCTGATACATTCTTGATGTAGGGCAGCGTGTTAGGGTGTACTGTGTCTTCCTGTTATCTGTTTAGTAGGCATCTGTGGATAAAGTTGCAGGGATATCCTTTTATAGTGAGGATTTTGTACAGGCGCACTTCCTCTTTCCTGTGTAGTTCCAGGCGTTGCAATGTGTCATGGCCTGTTTAAATAATGTCCTAATGCAGCTTTGTTTGTGAATGTTGGGGTGGTTGCTGTGGAAGTTGAGGATTTGATCAGTATGGGTTGCTTTTCTGTATACAGAGGTTTGGAACTTCCTGCCGGGCATAAGCTCAACTGTAACATACAGAAATGGGAGTTAATTATTGTTTTCCCTTGAATTCACAGGGATGGAATATGCTGTTGAGGTGGTGGTGGGGCTCCAATTTGCTGCGTTTAACATCGACAAGTGTGTCGTCTACGTACGGAATCCACAGTTTAGGTCAAATGGGGTGGGTGGGGGGGTGGTGGTTCTAGTTCCATTCCCACAACATGCAGAACCAACATGATTTACAAAATACCATGCAAAGACTGCCACAAAAATCACTTCAAACAGACAGGACGGAAACTATCCACCAGAATACATGAACATCAACCAGCACGAACTCTCCTTAATGTCGCTACTCTCAGATAATGAAGGCTATCAGTTTAACTGGAACCAAGGTAACCACAGTAGCCCAAGCCAAACATACATGCATAGGAATTCCTAGAGGCATGGTTCTCCATCCATAATGCAAACAAACATTGAATTGGACGCCATACACAAACCGATACAGATCGAAACCGGAAATGACACTACTCACCATAATGGATCAGACAGTATAAATTCCAAGCAGAGGAGAATATCACCACTTCAATTGGAGGCTCCCCTGATGATGTCACCTAGCATAGTGACAAAACGTCTAAAAACGAGAACAAGCCAGCTCGGTGAGCAAGTCAACAATCTCACCCACAACCCAAGCTACAGATATTTGCCAAAACTTTGAATTGCCATGTACCATTTTAATCAGTAATTGGTTAGAAGAGATGACATCATGAATTTCTTATCATTTACGCACAAGGGATACAAATTCTCCATGAACTAAATCCAAGAACCACTGTTGTGCAGTGGAGTAATTTGGCAATTATTCTTTTTACTGAGAAACTAATAGCATTGTCCACTTCACACAAATCGGAAAGAGAGTGAAAAAGGCACACCAAAAATTGAAGCAGAGTTATATGGCACAATTATTAATTCCAAGGATTAGCATTAATAATTCAACTAATACAAGCACATCATCGATTGCTTTTAAACAAAAACAAATATTTATTGGTTACTCGGTAGCATAGAACTCTATCATTGCTTAAGAGACATCACGTTTAAGCTTCTTGTCTTGCATAGACGAGTGCGCTTACCCTGGAAGGGTATCTTAAGAGTTTAAGGAAATCTAGCAGTTTCGTGCTGCTACAATGCAGTAGAAGTGATATTCATCAACAGCGTACTAATAGTAAAGCCAGGAGATGACAAAGAAAATGACAGATATTCTGCCAATCTTGATTAAGTGTGCTATACGAATTTCAGGGATAGCACAATGCTGGGCACGTAGGCTGTCTCCCCCAACTCCAAGTCTTGGAGATTGTATCAGAGATAGCATGTTTCTTTGCCTGTTCGCAAGGTACTGACCATAACCAACCAATCCATGCTTTGGAAACAGTCTAACATTAGATTTGGTTCTGCAAATGGATATTTGTTTGATACTCCCGCATGTTGAGTTCCATTGACAACCAAATTAGGGACTTGAGCTGTACTTGCATGTACTGGATGCTGCAGATTAATACACAGGACCCTGCTCTTTACAGACAGAATGAAAATACATCGTCATTAATTTGACTCGAAGTGGGTGCACTCATTCACTGGTTCTTTTCTCAGGCTAACAAAAAAACCTAACTAGGATCAACCTGCCTGATCTAAAAATTTAGCCAAAGCCTGGCAGTCAATGATCAACCAACATTAATTCTCCATGGCAACATTTTTTAAAATCAATCTAAATTCACTTGCCAACCAATCAGCACTCTCCTCTTATGTTGAGTTGGTTTGCCCCTTGAATGATATGGAGAATGGTTTTGAGGAGAGCGAGATAAAAGAAAACTTAATTTATTCCCCCCAAAATGTAAAGCAAGTCAACAAAAAAAGCTTAATCTTTTAAGCAGGTTTGTATGTTTTTCTTATGCTATCACCATTCCCTTTGGCTCCAGAAGACCAATTCATCTCGTTCACCCCAGCAGACTTTCCTTGGGTCCTGAATTAGTACGGGATAATAGCCAATTATATTTTCACTTTTCCTCTGTTCTGATCAAAAAGTTGAGTAATCTGAATTTAGGGCTGCTTCTGTGGAGAGAAACTAACTTGCTAAGAACTTACATCATTTTGTTATTTCTGATTTTCAGCTCTACAGTCATTTGTAGATACTTTAATTGTATGGCACTACTTTTCTTTCAATTCACCCAATGTGGGTATCAATGATTGAGCCAGCACATATTGCCCACCTCAAAATGGGTGGAACGGCAAGCTGTCTTCTTGCTGTCCATTTGGGGCAAATACTTCCGAATGACACTATGTAGGACAGTGTTCCAGGAATTTAATCTACTGTCACTTAATGTTAAGAATCTTTTGGAATGGTCTTGCGCAGACATTTGTAGATGCTCAAATTTTAAAAGGCAGTGATAGATTTTTGAATATTGAAGGAACCAACACATTACATTTCACTGAATTTTATATCGTCTCTGCACAAACCCCAGAGATCTGGGTGCAACAGAAACTTCCAGAACTGAAAGTCAATTAGTTGGCACCTCAGAGGCTCAGCCATGCAGCTTAGAACAACCAGTGGAAATATGTCTGAACAATATCCTTCCTTACCTTGGGAGGGACATAGTCAAAGGGAGAAGATGACGGCTCAGTTGGTAGGCTCATTAAGTTGCTGTCACCCAACTTACTGGTTGTATATTGGAGCAGGTTCAGTTTCTGCAGAGAGCAAATATAGCCAAAAAACTAATTTGCACACCAACATAAATTAAGATCAAGTTTTTAAACAGTTTAGGGAACCACTCATTTGGTGATCGAGCAGAATCTGCTCAACCAGAAGAGGCATTTCCAGACAGTAGAAAATTTCATAAAAAGAGTCACTTATTGATAGCAATGGTGAGTTACAAGATTAGGAGCTGCACATTTATATGTCCCACTTTGCAGGCAAATCTAAAACTAGGTGACAATTGACTACGAGTTGCTGCCTACACCAACAAGTTACAAGTTTAACATACAACTTGAGATCCTAAACATCTGTTAGGCCAAAATATGTATAGACATCTACAACCAAGCTTTCATAAAATGTTTATCCAACCTATTTCAGCAATTCCATTTTTCAAAAACAGAAAGATCATTTCAATAATTTCCGATGACACTGGATCTCTGCCTTTCTATCTTTTATAGTAAAGACTAGGAAGTTAATAGTGGTCAGGCTCTGCAATGATAATAATGCCATTGATGGCAAGGGCAGATGGTTGGATTCTGTATTGATTTAGTCATTGCCTAGCACTTGAGGCACAATGTTAATTGACACATATTGGCCTAAACCTGGAAGCTGCCCAGTTCTTGCTATGTACAGACACTGGATCTCTGTGCGATTTGAGAGTGGCACTGAATATTTTAGTGAATATTCCTACTTCAGATGTCGTAAAGGAAGGTCTTTGGTGAAGCAGCTGATGAGTGCTGGACCAGAGATGCTACTCTGGAGGAACTCCTGAAGTAAATGATCCACGAATGAATGCTTCTCATCTTAAGTTCATTTTGGACCAATGCTAAAATGCATGCAGCAGAGTAACCTTGGGAGCAGCCAAATGGAGCAGTGAGGTTGAGCAAGTGTTGTACCATCAATTTGCTGAAGACTAGACTGATATGGTAGTGACTGATCAGGTTGGGTTTTTCTTGCTTTTAGTGCACATCACCTAGACATTTTTCATATTGCCAGGTAAATTCCCAGTGTTCTGGCTGGAACAACCTAGCTAAGGGCAAAGATAGCCATAGGGCTAAGTCTTCGGTACTTAGTTGGATTCTCATACATAGAGTGCTGTTAGAAAGAACGTGTTCTAGGATTATAACCCAGCGACAGTTCAAAGTTAAAATGATGCAACTTGAAGGGGGAGTTTGCAAATGATCCTGCCTCCACACGTCTGCTGCCCTGCTTGACTTTCTGGCTGAGAGGAAACAGGTTTGTTGGATGCCATCAAAAATACCTTAATGAGTGTGTCACTGCAGTGCATCATCTAGGTAGCACACATGGCTGCCACAATGAGTCAGCAGTGAAGGAAGTGAATTGTAAAAAGGTGGAGGAGCTTGGGCCAATTTGCTGGTGGTGGAATTCTGTTAGCACCATTGAAATCCAGAAGGCAATAGTTAGATTTTCTTGATGGTGGGGCAGGAAAGGGGTGGGGGTTTGGAAATAGACGAGGAAGAGGAAGGTTCTCAGCACATTCCTTCAATTTAATACTGGGTTGAAAACCAAAAAAGAAAAAAGAAGAAGTTCCAATCTCTAGAATGAAATTAATTACAGCACAGCACAGCACAGTGGCTCAGTGGTTAGCACTGCTGCCTCACAGCACCAGGGACTTGGGTTTGATTCCATCCTCGGGCAACTGTCTGTGTGGGTTTCCTCTTGTGCAGGGTAGGTGGATTGGCTATGCTAAGTTGCCCATAGTGCCCAGGGATGTTTAGGTTAGGTGGGTTAGACATGGGAAATCAGGGGTGGGATAACGTGTCTAGGTGGGATGCTCTTCGGAGGGGCAGTGTGGACTTGTTGGGCCAAAATAGTCTGGTTCCACACTGTAGGGATTCTTTAAAAAAAAATTAAGGAAATCTTCACTTGGTTTTCAGCCAGTCAAAATTATTACCTTATAATCACAATCCAACTCAAAACAATCCACAAGGCCACCACTTTCAAATACTTCTACAGCTTTCTTTTGAAAACTCTTTCAACCCCATTTCTAGCTCTCTTGCTGACACAATCTCAAAATGGAGACCCCCTAGTTACTGGCAGACCAACTACTGGAAATGGAATATTCTCTTCACCCTGTCAAAATTGCTGATAATTTTGAATACCTCAATAAAGGTCACCTCTTCATCTTCTCTCCTCCAAAAAAGGAGGAGAATAAAGCTAATCTGATACTAGGAATGCAGGATGTTGGATACAAGGAGTAATTATTCTAGTAAATCTCTTCTTTTGCACCCTCCACAGCTTTAACATCCTCCCTTAAAGAAAACCCAAGAGGAAATATCAAAGTACTCTAGGAAGACAACGTCAAGCTGCCACACTATAAATTGTATCTTAATATGTCTATTTTTATTTCCCCTATTTCTGTCCACACTAGACAAAAAAGATTCTGGAAATAAAAGGAAACAAATTGCTCAAAGCACAGCATGTCTTGCAACATCTGTGGAGAAGAAGCAGAGTTAATGTTCAGGTCCAGTTCCAGTTCCAAAGGCAGCTCACAGGACCCAATGCTAACTCTGCTTTCTCTCCACAGATGCTGCTAGACCTGAGCTTTTCCCAACAATTTCTGAATTAGTTTCTCTCTACTCTAGATTACTGCAACCACTATTTGCATACCTGCTTATAAGTTTCATTCTCTTCCATCAGCTGCTGATTCCTTTCACATAGCTCTTTCATCTTTTTGATTTCTTCATCCTGTCAGGATTGTAAAAAAAGTTTAAAGTTTTCAATACATCAAGTCACAAAAACAGTGGCTCTCATTCCAGTTTCCTTCTCTTCCATAATTTATAACACTAAAAATTAAAATGCTGACTGCCACATTGAGGATTACAGTACTAGCGAATACTTGGGTCAGAACGATCTTAACATGTGGAAAAGATAGCATATATGCACAAAATCAGGATAATTCAAACGAAGACGAGAGATTTTGATAGACTTACTTGGAACTTCAGCCTTTCCACAAGCTGAGACTCTTGATCAGGAGCCGACTCCTTTTGTCGGTTAGAGCTTTGTTGCAACTGGCTGAGCAGATAAAGCACCTTGGGAGCAAAATCAGAAATCAGTTTTTAAAAAAAAAAAAAAAACAAACACACACACACACACAAATGGAAGTTTTAAATAGCCATCAATTCACCTTACTAAAATCAGGATTCTAGTCAATTCAGTTTTTTTGATTGTACAGCTTATTCAGGTAAGAATTTTTCTATTCAGCTACCGTGAACAGGAGTATTTGCATCTGAGAAGTTTACTGGTGTTCAATACTATTCTTGTACTTCCTCATTCCCCACCCCATTTAAAAAAATGCGGTGGGGGTGGAGGAGATTCGGTTCCTAAGATAACAAATCTGAAGACAAATTGGGGACTTAGTCCCTTGAAAGTGGATCATTTGCATCCAGTGTCAATTAGATGAATATATATTTACTTGTCATTTTATGGGGTAATTCAGTGTAACATTTCTTGTATTTGCATTAAGAGTAGAAGAGATGGTTTTGGTTCCAGAAAAAAAAACATTGGGTTGTTAGAGGTCAGTTACTAGTGGGGAAAGAAACAATCCACACAAGTTTGCGAAACAAATCTGCTCGACGATTTTTCAAACTTTACTGCCTATCGAAGTGAGCCACTTCGATTACTACAGTACATGTGATGTGGGTGTACCCACAGTATTAATAGGGAGGAAATTCCAGAATTTTGACCCAATGAAGGAATGATAACACTGCTCCAAGTTAGGATAGCGTGTGCCTTCATGAAGGGTTAGGGAATTTGCAGCTAACCAAGTGTATGTGCTTCTGGGTGCATTTGCTTTCGTTTTCTAGGTGGTAGACATGGGTTGGAAGGGGCACTTGAAAAGGAGATTTAGCAAATTACAGCAGTGCATTTTACAGATGGGTACACAATATTTAAGATGGCAATACGGATGCCTTTCAAGCAGGCTGCCTCATTTTGAATGTCAAAATTTGATTTAGAGTTGTGTTCATCAAGGCAAGGTGAAGAGTATTCCATCACACTCATGTAGCTCAGATGGGCAGACAGTTAAAGACAGCTGCTTACCACAGAATTCCAAGGTTCTTACAAGTAACTACATAAGGCTAGCCCAACTAAGATTGTGTCAAATGACAGTATTACACTCTAATTCTCCCTATTTAACAGATATTTTGGATGCCACTATTTGGGTTGAAATCAGGAGTCCAAAAGTGATAGGCCTGATATCACTATTGTATGTCTTTGAGGAGCACTTTTCTAGGCTTAATTACCTTTAGCTTCTTCAAAGATATCACTTCGAGCATCACATCAAGTGGGGATGATTTACAATGCAGTTTGAAGCCAAAAACCTGGACTACATTCAGGTATGCATTGATTCGTGCAAGTAACATTTGCACTATACAAAAGGATTATGAACTTCAACACAAGAAATGTTAATTGATTATATTTGATGTCAGGACCCTAAAGCTCCCATTGTCAATATCCTGGACTAAATCGATGACATTAAAACAGTGGCAACTAAAGGCAAGAGAGTCTTGAATTCAGAGTGAGGTGCACCTGCTCAGGCTCCAATTAGAGTCATACAGAGCAGAAAAGGCCCTTCAGCCCATTATGTCTGTACTGAAATAACTACCACAAAAGGAGTGTTAATCTCAATTTCCTGCACATATCCCATATCCTCAAATGTTACATCAAGTGCTCATCCAATTTTTTGTTTTAGAATGTTAAGGTTTTCAGCCTCTAATTCCTTTCCAAGCAGTGCATTCCATCTTCCTACCACATTTTAGTGAATTTGTTTCTCAAATTCCCTCTGCATGTCCTGCCCCTTAGCCTAAAAAGGTGTGCCACTTCATGACTGACCCCTCAACCAAGGGGAACAGCTACCCTCTATTCACTGTCTGTACCCCAAAATCACGTCCCTCCCTCAATCTTTGCTGCTGTAAAGAAAACAAACCAAAGCTTATCTAGTTTCTCCTCATAGGCAACATCCTGGTGAACGGCCTCCAGTGCTATCACAAGCTTCATGTAGTCAGGTGATCAGAAGTGCACTAGTACTCCAGCTGTGGAGTAACCAACATCAATACAATTCCAATTCCAACATTAACTCTTTGCTCTTATACTCTATGCTATGACTGATGAAAACAAGTGCCTCATATGCCACCTTAACTATCCTATTCACATGCTCTGCTGAATTCAGGGATTTGTGAATAATTACTTTGAGAACCCTCTGCTCCACCCAATGTCCTTCCGTTTATTAAATACTTCATCATTTCCTCCCAAGCATCACATCACACTCATCAGGGTTAAATGCCATTTGCCACTGCTCTGACCAACCCATCCGTATCACCTTCCTGCAATCTACAACCATCTTCATTACTAATAACCACCCTACCAATCTTGGTGTCATCTGAAAACTTGCTGAACATTCTCCACCACACTTTCATCTACGCTGGACACTGGCCTGCAGTCACTAACAGCTTTATACAACTATCCTGTGTCCTATTCCTAAGCCAGTTTCTGATCCATCTTGCCAAGTTTCAGAATTCCATGTGCTTTAACCTTCCTAAAAACTCCCATGTGGGACCTTGTCAAAATGGATGAAGGCGGCAAATGTCAGGAGTGTGATGGAACATGCTTCAATTGAGTGAATAGATGCTGCCCCAAGGACAGTGTCACGGATGGATACAAACCAATTAAGAAAAGTTACCTGAAGGGCACCCCATTGACTAACTTAAGTGCTTAGCCCCTGCAAGATTGCAGGGCGATGCACTAGTGTCACATGTCAACTTACATTTGAATATCTGGGGAGGTGTTACAAGCTCCAAAAGCAAAAGAAAGCACAATCCTGTCATGGACACTTTGCTGTTCTTGACCATGGCTGGATTGAAGTTCTGTAACTTCCTACTCAATGGTATTGTGGAGTATCTTCACCAGACTCACTGGAGTGGTTCAAGAATGTAACCCACTAATCACTGCTCACCAGGCTGGCAATCTATAGACTCAGTCACTAAAAGCAAACAAAACCAAAAAGACAAAATAACCTATTCTCAGGTATAGGTGTGTACTGTTCTAATTAATATCTTTGGAGTTAGACTAAAGCAGCACACTGATATTTCATTAAGGAGAATGGTCAATTCTTCAAACTGCAATGTTTCCTCTCCTTTTAACTTTAAAGGTCACCCACAAGTTGCAACTTCTCAACAAAGTATTTTACACAATAAATGCAACACTCGATGCCTCTACATTTTGGACAGTCTACCCAGGAACCCAAAACCTTCTACATCAATAGTAGATTGTCAGACAGCCAGTGGCCAACTACCGCCCACCACCAACTGGGGAATTAAATAAAAGCTAAGCACTCAAATTAGGGGAAAATAAAATTTAAACAGAGAATGGCATGTTAACCTTATCTTGGTGCCGCTGTTCTTGATCTAGCAGCTGCTGCTGATGGTCAGTCTCCATTTCAGCAATTCGTGTTTGCTCTTCAATTAGCGTCTTGTGCAACTCTGCATTGTCGGCTTTTGCCTGATTGAATTCACTCTCCAGTTTACTATGTGATACTTTACTTGACACCAGCTTTAAAAAGAAAAAAAAAAGTTACGATTTCCTTATTAAAAGAACTGAGGAACCACTAGCTGCAATTGCTTTGCAACTGCTATATATGGGCCCAATATCATAAATTTGTGATGACACAAATGAGCAGAAGTGGTAAATGGTAGAGATGGGAAATCCTTTAAGTATAGTCAAAAGCAGCAGCCTGCTCTTTGCCTCAGGGCAAAATGAGTCTGTCAGTGGATGCAACAAGCAGAAGTTAGGTCCCTTATTTGCAAATATAATAATAGCTCTTTTCAGGCAGAGACTCAGTATAACATTTTTTTCTTTTTCCAATACAAACATGCACTGCCCTTCCAGTCAAATTTATTTGCACTTCTGATTCTACAAAGTCCTAATCATGGCAAGTAGGACTAGCAGAGTCAACTTTATTGATTCCTTACCTCTCCCATTAGCCATTTTAGTCCACATTTAGCCTCCACAATAGTAGCAATGGTTTCCCAACGATGCTTCAACCTTTCTTCATTGTCTGCATCCATCAATTTCTGTTGAAGGTCAGCAATTTGAGCACTCCTAGAAATAAAAGGCAACTGAATATACAAGAATTGCTCTACATAGTTTTAGTTGTTTGGATTGGACGACTTTTCGTTGTGTACTTTTACAGGAAAAATACAAAGATAAATTCTAAATTCATGACTAATTTTTTTAAACTTTTAAAAAACATGCTCTAACAAGCCATTCAAGCAATTCTCATCAGGCCCAGACTACAGCTCAGGCACCACAAGGAGGAAAACCACTCAAAGATTTGCTTCACTTAATTTGCATTATAGAAATTCTGAAAATCTCCCCTCAAGTGTTTTGGCTTCAAAAAGCCACAAGATTACAAAAAATCTAGCTGGTGCAATGTTGACAAATATGAAAACACTAGGTCAAGAAGGGTAGTTTAAAAAAATTAAACAAAGACAGCAGTATGACTGACAGTAGATTTTGAGCCAACATACTCTCACCAATTTTTTCTAGGTCAAAATATTTAGCAAACTTTGGAATTGGTACCAAGGGCAAGCTGTCAACTAAATGCTGACTGAACAATTATACAATATATGGCTCTTCAAAACAGCACTATGCACAATACTTGAAACAGTGCTGAATAAGTGCAAAAAAAAAAAGGCAACTTTGCTTCAAAATATATAGACATCTCTGGATAGAGCACAAACTGCAGCGACCACATTTGTGTTTGACTTTAAGACATATGTTGATTGCACGTATCA
Organism: Ginglymostoma cirratum; assembly: GCA_024137785.1. Classification (NCBI taxonomy): domain Eukaryota; kingdom Metazoa; phylum Chordata; class Chondrichthyes; order Orectolobiformes; family Ginglymostomatidae; genus Ginglymostoma; species Ginglymostoma cirratum. The sequence continues at coordinate 31,566,248 of JAHRHZ010000016.1, read as the reverse complement.
ACTTGTGCAACTAGCCATTACCAAAGCATTCAAAGGTAGCAAGGTTATAAATAAATCTACTTAGTGAACGCAATATTTTGATTTAAGAAAATCATTTGCTTGTTTAATTCAGAGCAGCAAGTGCTCCAAGAAGCCCATCCTTCATTTCAAAGAATACTTCAAACAGTTAAGATACCCAAGTGCAACTTTGTAGATTCAAGATACAATGTTACTTTGATTACAGACAAGCCAGAAAATTATTGCTTGTTGCATAAAATTCTAGTTTTAGGTAGAGATTCTCAGGAAAAAAGCCTACTTGGAGAAACCAGCAAGTGCAGTGTGTTACATAAATTGCTGATCTAGTCTTGCCTAATGAACACAGCTGCCCTTTTCCCCCCAAATAAAAGCAGCAACAAGAATTCTGTAGACAATGACTAGGAAGAGTTTCAAAGTACCATTTTAGTTATGTTACTATAGAAAAGCAAAATATAAAGAGGCAGAAGTTCTAAATAGAAAACAAGAAAAATCCTTAAAGGGTTTGCAACTTCATCGCCACCCCTCCAAGAACAAGGCACAAGATAGTTAGTTAACAAGAACATAATATATTCAAGCTTGTGGCCAACTTTATGATTTCTATAAGAAGTTAAGTTTAATCTTATTCTGTATTCTAAGAATTGACATAACTTCAAAAATATTATGAACATTGACATTTTAAATATCGCTCAAGAAAACACAATAAAGAAATGTAGCAGAAGTCAAAACCATGCCTAATGCAGGCATCAGAACGAACACTATTCACTTCCCAATTACCTGAGTTCTATTTCAGTCTCAACACTTTCAATTTGCTTGTTTATAGATGGATCTTGTTCGGTGGTTTTCATTAACTCAGTCAGTGTAAAAGTTCGGCGCTGCAAAAGAGGAAAACAAACATACAATCTGGAGAAAGACTGGGGTGGAAAGTTAGCATTTGCAGCCAAGACTTTAAAAGTTCTGATCGGTAGAGAAAAATCAGAAAAATGATTAGAAAATATTGTAAACACATTGCAAGTCCAGAAATATACAGCAAGTGGCTAGAAACAATAAACAGTACTGAAGACTTATCAAATTAAGTATTTAATGATGGGGTTGTTAAAGGATTGCTTTATTTCTTGCAGAAACACGGATATCAGATTTGATACATAAAACTAAAATCATGACTGTAATAGTCTGTTCCCAGAAATGACAAGCTTGACAAGGGAAAAGGTGGTGGCATACTACAACACAAGCACCTTTCAGACTCAGGTTGTGGGGAAGAATACCAACGGTTGACCTTCCCATCTCACCACACCATTAACTAACGCCCTTAAAATGAGATTAAAAAAGAAAGAAACAACTACTTAAGGGCCTCAGCTGTACGATATAGGGGCAGAGAGAGAGAGTTACGCCATTCAAGTCTGCTTTGCTACAAAAAACAAAGTTGGAAAAACTCAGCAGATCTGGCAGCATCTGTGAAAAATATCAGAGTTAACGATTCAGGTCTAGTGACCCTTCCTCAGAAATCTGTTCTGCCATTTGATCATGGCTAATGGCCACGGTTGCGTCATCCTCCCCTCAATACGTTCCTTCTTTCGGATAAATTTCTGCTGTGCTTCCAAAATTACCAACAAACTCTTGCCATTGCTGTGCTACTGTCTTCCCTGCTAGGCTTTCCTTCCTGAAATTAACTAACTGAGCTGAAGACAGATCTATTGCCATGCAGGGCACAGAAGATGTCACCGGGGGAGTGAGGGTTCTTTTAAAAAAAAAACAAAAAGCCCAATTGAAGGACTGGACATCAGATAGAGGTGCCTGCCAGGAGCCATTCTGACACCTTGTACCTGCAACTTAGGGAAATGTTGGAATCTGTTTTGTCCTAGGATCTCTGAATCCTGGAACTCTGGGTTGTTCTTCTAGTAGCATTCACTATATCTCAAAAGACATTGCAAGGCCAGAGCTCCAAATCTCTGGCCAAAATCGCTAGTTGGGACTTACAACCTCAGGGTTGATTCTCGTGACCGAAGCATACTTCAAGCAAGCTTTCCTTTTCAGAGCAACAGAAAATCTCTTTCAACTGTCCTGCTAGCATACAAGACCTCAGCTGCCTCAATAAGATTCCTCCCAAATGTTCTATTGTCTTATGCCTTTGCAATCTTAAAATTACTGAATGTTCCTGGACTAATCAAAAATTTAAAGGAAGTGGCCAAACACAAGGTTGCATTTTTATAATATAACAAAAATTGGCCAGCTTTAACGTGAAAGATTGCCTAAGACGACTTACACGAAGTTTGGATGGAGGATGATGGGCTTCTTTCTTCCCTACTAGCACAGACAACTCATGCGCCAGTATCTTCCGGTCATCCAGTAGCGAGTTCAAGTGACGACGAGCCTCCTCTATACTCACAAGTACTTCTAGCTCATTGACTAGCCAACTCTGACAGAAGTACAAGAAAACAATTGAAGGAGGAAGTATTCTACGCACAAAGCATGCATCAAATGGAGTAGTCATACAGTGCACTGATCAAGAAAGGAGTAATAAACTAAAATAATTAGAATAAATGGCAGACACAGACAGTAAAGTCGAGTCAGATACAAGTTCTGAAGAACTTGTTCAGACCTCTTGAAACTCAGTTGCTTACTAGTTTGGTCATCTGTCAGGAGAACAAAAAAAAAAAATTAGAAAATATGAAGTTGGTTGAGAAGGGGGAAAAATGCAGCATAGTGGCAATGTTTCTGAATTATAATTGCAAAAACAACATCTCAAATTTCATCATTGCAGTTGCAAGTATTTTAGGTTCAATTAATACATTCAGCTAGTCTCATATTACAATCAACATAAGAATTTTTACAACAATTCTGAGTTAACTAAAATCCTCAGAAGAGCATCCAGCATCTTTATCTGGTTTACACTACACCGACTCTCAATCGTGCTGTTGATGCTCAACATTTTGCTGAAAATACGCCAAAGAAAGTCAAAACATTTTTTAAAAGAAGTGTGAATAAGAAATGATCAGGTACTGAGCTAAAGCACCAGAAACAAGTGCACAGCCTACTCAGTCAATCTATGTGGCAATTTTGGCTTAGCTGTTACAGGTTAGGTTGCACTGCTGCGTGACTATTCTGTACAGGTACCAGTGAACATGACTATATCCTACACATTTTCATCAGCACCCCCAATTTCCTGTCCACCAAAATGGACAAACCCAAAGATGGTGGCATAATAAGAGGAGTCAATCCAAGAGCATCAAGTGTTACAACTTGAATAAAGGCCAACAACTTTTCATTTTCAAAAACTAAAGTCAGATTCAGGTACCCAAGAAATTAACATCACAAATACAACCTAATATGACAACATCTTGTTAGAACACCTTAGGGTTTTGAACAAAAAGGAATGACACCAAACATCTGATCCTCTGTAAAATCTACATAACAATGTCTGTGAAAGCAAGCTGCAACTGGATGCCAACATGTAGTACACTACATTACTGTAGCTACATTCATATTAAAGGGAGTCTTCTAGTTGGAGAAAACCACTTCCTGATTAATGACATTCTATGCTCATGAGGATGGCAGCAACTTTCAACATGAGCAGTTATTCTCAGTGAGCCTGCATGCTCATACAACATCCCCCACTGTGGAAACCATCATCTTTTAATCTACCATCAAAAAACATTAAAGACTTCTTAATTAAAATATTGAGCAATAGTTCATTCACTAAAATGGTGTGAACTATTCAAGGTTTGATTGTTCACGCTACTAAATTTAGAGTAAAATTAAAGTTATGAAAATCTGCTACTTCACTAGCTCACCATGTTGTTCTTTCCACAAGTACACACCACCCACCTTCAGAAAAGATGCACTTCCAATGGCAACTGTCACTTCAGAACTTTGTCACACGTACGCCTACAGCAAATGCTGGTAGGTTACTTGCCAAGTGAGCATATTTACAGAATGATGCTATCCACTTGATAGTACATGTTCACTTGCACCAGGATCGTTAGCCCTAACCTAGGATACAATTCTAAACCGATTGGCATTAAGGAATAGGAACACAATTCAGCTGGCTTAAAAACAGCTCTGCAATGAAGTTTGCAGCTAATTAGGATATATTTAGCAAGTCAAAACTGGGCAACTACAATGGTGACTGCAAACTCGTGAACACATGTCCCTCACTCTACCATCAAGCCGGGAATTCAACTCCAGTTCAGTGATGAGTGTTAGAGGACATGCCAGCAGTACGAGACAGATCTGAAAGTGAGGCATCAACACAGGGAAGCTACATGGTATTTGTGATATTTGCAAGTAGACTAAGTGACAGATAGCTCAGCTCTGCCACATCCAGTTGCAAATGAAGGGTGACAATTGTACAACTCAGATAGGAAAGAGTCCAACCTTGAAAATTCCATGACCTATAAGGCTAGTGGATGCCTGGGAATACCATTACCTGCAAGTTCCTCTCCATCACACACCATCTTGGATTTGGAACTATAATCACCAATCCTTTATCGATATTGGTCACAAATCCCAGAATACCCTTCATAATAGTGCAAAGAGAATCCCTATGCTAAGGGCTTAGCAATACAAGAACACAGCTCACCAACTTTAAGAACATTAGGAATAGGCAACAACTATGGGTCTAACCATCAATACTCTCATCCCATAAATATATATAAACCTCTGCCATTTCCTCCTTCTCCATGAGGATTCCTCCTGTTTCTAAGGAATCAACATTTTCTTTTTATGCTGTGTTTTTATATCCCCTGGCTTAAAAAGTTTGTCCCCTCTGAAAGGGAGCATTGTTTTAAAAGCAAAAGTAATCTCAAGCCACACACACTACTTCTCTTTATAACGTTATAATTCTGCTAATCATTGCACCTGCACTCTAGCAGCAGTCCCTTCCATTCCTCTGTTTGATTCCTTGCGCTTCTCAGCAGCATCCTTCTGCCTTTGAAGAGCATCACGCAAACGCTTGTTAGCAGCAGCCGCCTAGTAGGAGAAAAGAAAAGGAAGTCACAGTAAATGAGTGGAGATAAATAAAGGAAAAGTAGTGGAATCATTGTGAGGGGCAAGATTTGAAGTCTAAACAAAAAAAAAATTACCCAATAAAATCCAGAATTTTCCTAAAGTTGGCAAATTCCAGAGCACCATTCTCTACTGCTCAGCTCTGTATACTTACAGATGAACCCTGATCTGGTAACTTCTCATTTCCTAAAGGAGAGGTCTAAACCGTAGAACACCTTGGCCCAGAAATTAAACTGGGAAAGTGCAGAACACAGCAAACAGAAAACCCATCAGGGCTGAGAACATTATATCAATGTTGAATTTAATAAACATATAATCTCTGGATTCCAGTTCTTTATAACAGCTGACCAAATTAAGTTACACTGTGGGTTGACAGCATGGTTATGCATTTTAGAATTTTGACCATTCACAATCCCTATCTGTTTGCTGTGGAGGGCTAACGTGAAAGCATTTACTCTGGATCAGGGAGTCTCATACTTTCCTAGTGTGACTCCGGCCTTTGTGATGCATATTGAAAATGGAGAGGCAGGTGTGTTACTGGGGGATAAGAGGGTCTAAACTACACAGTCTTTAAAAAAACTCACCTTTTGGTAGCTTTTATTGCAATAAGACCACCTTAAAAATAAAACTACCATTGGGAAAGAAAACAAAAAATTTAAAGAGGCCTAGCAGACGTTAGCACTCCATCCAAGCTCAGAGGCAGCAATGACTACCAGGTTAGCTCAAAACCCAAAATCCAAAATCTAGTCTGTGGAGTAGTGACTCAATTTGGGGAAGCCCTGGTCCAGAGGCAGATGGCAGCCATTAGAATTTCATATTTCATGTAACTTCATGCTCAATTACAGGTCATATTCACCCCTTTTGACATTTCAGAAACATGGTAACCCAAGAAGGAAAAAAGGTCCAAGTGCAATCTCTTTGATGCTTCATTTTAAAATTTACCAGATTTGGAAACAAATACTGTGACTGGAATCAGGACTTCATTTTACATAGAAACAATTCATTTTAAAACACTGCATATGTTGTGAATAAAAGCAAGGAGAAAGAAGAATGAAAATAAACTCTGGTGTCTCATGTCCTCTGCACATCTCATTAAGTCAGAGATGTATAGTACAGAAAACAGACCCTTCGGTCCAACTTGTCCATGCTGACCAGTTATAAATAAATCTAGTCCCATATCCCTCTAAACCCTTCCTATTCATATACCCATCCAAATGCCTTTTAAATATTGCAATTGTACCTGATTCCACTACTTCCTCTGGCAGCTCATTCCATACATGCACCACCCTATGAAAAATTTGCCCCTCAAGTCCCTTTTAAATCTTTCCCCTCTCACCTTAAACATATGCCCTCTAGTTTTGGGCTCCCCATTCTGGAGAAAAGACCTTGTCTATTTACCCTATCCATGTCCCTCATGGATTTGAGGTTTAAGTCACCCATCAGTCTCTGATGCTCCAGGCAAAGTATCCCCAGCCTATTCAGCCGCTACTGCTCAAACCCTCCAATCCTCGTAAGTCTTTTCTAAGCTCTTCCAAGTTTCACAACATCCTTCCTAGAGCAGGGAGACCAGAATTGCATTCAGTATTCCAATAGTGGCCTAACCAAGGTCCTGTACAGCCACAACATGACCTCAACTCCTGGGCTCAATGCCCTGACCAATAAAGGCAAACAGAGCAACACCTTCACTATCCAGGCTACCTGGGATTCCACTTTCAAGGAACTATGAACCTGCACTCCAAGGTCTCTTTGTTCAGCAACACCTTACCATTAACTGTATTAATGGTGCCCTGATTTGCCTTTGAAGTATAGCACCTCATTTATCCAAATTAAACTCCATCTGCCACTCCTCAGCCCATCTGATCAAGACCGCTGTACTCAGGAGGTAACCTTCATTGCCATCCACCACACCAATTGTGGTCTCATATGCAAACTTACTAAAACACCTTTGTTCACATTCAAGTGATTTATATAAATGACAAAAAGCAGTAGACCCAGCACACCACTGGTCACAGACCTCCAGTCTGAAAAGCTGCCCTCCACCAACACCCCTGTTGTCTCCTACTTTCCAACCAGTTCTGTATCCAAACAGCTAGTTCTCCCTGTATTCCATATAATACAACCTTGCTAAGCAGTCCACTATCTGGAATCTTGTAAAACACCTTACTGAAGTCTGTTTGGATCATGTCCACTGCTCTGCCCTCAATCCTCTTTGCTACTTCAAAAAACCTCGATCAAGCTTGCAAGACAGATTTTCCAGGCTCAAAGCCATGTTGACTATCCCTAAGCAGTCCTTGCTTTTCCAAATACATGTAAATCTTCCCTCAGGATTTCTTGCAACAACTTGTCCAATGTCAGGCTCACTGGCTCCCTGGCATTTCCTTACCACCTTTCTTAAACAGTGGCACGACATTAGCCAACCTGCAGTCTTCTGGCACTTCACAAGTGGCTATCAATGATAGAAATATCTCAACAAGGGGCCCAGCAATCACGGCGAGCTTCCCAGAGTTCTATGGTACACCGATCAGGTCTTAGGGATTTATCCATCTTTATGCGTTTTAAGCCATCCAGCACCACTTCCTCTATTATAGAGATTTTTCAAGATCTGCTATTTATTCCCTCATGCTCTCTTTTCCACATCCTTCTCCGCAGTAAACACTGATGCAAAATATTTGTTGAGTATCTCCTACAGTTCCGCACACAGGTAGCTTTGCTGATCTTGAAGGGGTCCTATTCCTTCCTTAGTTACTCTTTTGTCCTTAATTTGTCAGATCATTCTATTCTCCAAAGGCGCTCTCACATCCCCTTTTTGCCCTCCTGATTTCCCTCAAGTATATTCCGACTGCCTTTGTACTTTCCTGCGGAATCACTCGAATACTGCTGTCTGTACTTGATATATACTTCCTTATTCTTGAGCCAAATCTCAATTCTCTCATCGGCCAGCATTCCCTAGACCTACCAGCCTTGCCCTTCACCCTAACAGGAAGGCATGGTCTCTGCATTCTCGTTCCCCTTTTTTGAAGGCTTTCCATTTTCCAGCGGTCTCTTTACTTGTGAGCATCTACCCCCAATCAACTTTTGAAAGTTCTTGCCTAATACCATCAAAATTGGCCTTCCTCCAACTTAGAATTTGAACTTTTAGATACACACTATCTCTTTCCATCACTATTTTAAAACTAATAGAATTATGGTCACTGGCCCCAAAGCACTTCCTCACTGACACTTCAGTCACCTGCCCTGCCTTATATCCCAAGAGTAAGTCAAATCTTGCACCTTCTCTAATAGGTACATCCACATAACAAGTCAGAAAATTCTCTTGTAAACACTTAAATTCCTCTCCATCCAAGCCCTTAACACTGTGGCAGTCCCAGTCTATGGTCTATAGTCCCAGTCTAAAATCCCCTACCATAACCACATTACAATTTTTTACAGCTAACAGATCTCCTTACAACATTTGTTTCTCAATTTCCTACTGACTATTTGGGGGGTGGTGGTGGTGGTGGTGGTGGTGGTGGTGGTGGTGGGAGAAGGAGGGGTGCGATAGTACAATCCCAATAAAGGTGATCATCCCTTTCTCAGTTCCACCACAACTTCCCTGGACGCATTCCCATGAATATCATTCCTAAACATAGCTGTAATGTTATCTCTAAACAAAAACGCCATTCCCTCTCTTCTCTTGCTCCCCTTTCTATACTTCATATAGCAGCTGTGTCTTGGAACATTGAGCTGCCAGTCCTGTTCATTCCTGAGCCACATCTGTATTATTGCTACAATATCCTAGTCCCATGTTCCCAACCATGCCCCAAGTTCATCTGCTTTACCAGTTAGGCCTCTTGCATTGAAATATGTGCAGTTTTAGTCCTACCTCGTTCTGTTTTGTTCCTGTCTGCCTGCCTTACTCCTTTTCTCAACTGTACTAGTCTCAGACTGATCTCTTTCCTCACTATCTCCCTGGGTCCTACATTTCCTGCCCTACCCACCCGCACCCCCCACCGCTTACTAGTTTAAATCCTCAAGCAGCTCTAGCAAAATCTGCCTGCCAGTATCTCAGTCCCCTTCCAATTCAGGTGCATCCTGAATTCAGTAATTCGTCTTTATTAATTCAGGTCACTTCTACCCCAGAAGAGAGAGATTCCAATGATCCAAAAATGTGATTCCTTCTACCCTGCACCAACTCCTCAGTGACACATTCCCCTGCTCTATCCTCCTATTCACACCCTCACTAGCTCCTGGCACCAGAAGTAATCTGGATATTATTACCCTCAAGGGCCTACCTTTTAAATTCCTACCTAATTCTTTACATTCGGTCCTCAGAATCTTGTCGTTTTCTCTTCCAATGTTGTTAGTTCCAATGCGTACAACATCATCCTGCTGGTCCCCCTCCCCTTTTGAAAATATTCAGCACTGAGGTCTTTGACATAACATTCTATACTTTACTTAAAAAAAATGCAATAGCCAAATTGACAAGGCAATAGAGATCAGCTAAACTGTTCCAAATGCTGTTGGTTGTGGGGCAAATTCTGGTCAGAACACCAGACTTTTTTTTGAAGGAAGTGATAACTCCAAAAATAAAAAAGGAAGCACAGTGGCTCAGTGGTTAACACTGCTGTCTCACAGCACCAGCAGCACAGTTACACTGGGTCACACTGTAGGAATTCATCATTAAGATGATCTCATGTCTGAAATGGGAGACTCAAGCATCCTCCAAATGCCTCACCTAAGATATGCAATGCCACTACACTTCCTGGAGTCAGGTTGAAACCACACCAGCCAACTCAGCATTCCCGACTAAAGTTAATTGAATAGCATTAAGGTTAATACCAATGTTATTAGTTTCTACATTGTAGAAGAGAAGGAGTCACTCTTAACTACCAAAAGACCCTGACAAAAGTTGCTCCACTCACCTCTTCAGTCTTGCGCCTCAATACATTCGCTTGCTGTTTATAATTTCGTTCTAATTTCAGTAGCTCATACTGCCTTTTTCGGTCCTAAGAAAAAGGAATTAAATACATTGAGGATCAATGTGGCAGATTGGACAACTTCAGCATTCTCCTTTCCCTCATCTTCCAAACTAATAAATTGAAAATAGCAAACTTTATATAGACGAAACACATTTCTTAGTTTATTCCTTTTGTCACTGTAAACAATGCACTATTTTAGTGATTAATAAAAGTAGGGTAAGCAGTTTAACAAGCCTTTCTATACAAGGCATATAAAAAATTACAACATCTTATAAAAGTTTGCTAAACAGAAGAGATTGGTCAACATAATCATGGGTTCCTTTGGCAAAGGCAGGAGAAATAAACAAAATTTTGTTATACTGCTGTCTTTCGTCACAGGAGGGAACAAAGGAAAAAAATTCATAATGTTAGGAACCAAATGAGTGACATTTGAAAAATTAGAAGGGCTAGAGCAATTTGATGGTATTACAACCGTTAAATTCCCTGTAATTGCCTTCATAACAGGATTTTTTAAAAAATTGCATTCGTTATTCCTACAGGCAATGATTTTGATTTCTCAGAATGGTTCCTGCAGATTGGAAGGTAGAAAGGTCAGTAAGAAAGCAGAGAGATAACAAGCCAGAGTCAGTAGACAAACGTGTTAGAACTTATGAATGCTATTATTTTCCATATGCCTTTTCACAAATTATTAGATTAATGTCATTGTTTTATGGAAAGGACACCATTGAGAAAACTATTCAGATATGAGGGGGTAGCAAACAGGGTATTTAACAGGACATCTGATGCTGTCTACTTGCATTTTTAAGAATGTCTTCATTAAGGATTAAAGCATGCTTTAACACAATGGATGGAATTGGAATAGCATTTCAGCATGTTTAACAATTGGCTAAACTAAACCAGTTGAACAAGACATGCCATTGTTAGGATGTCATTTTCGCAAATGACAGTACTTCAATTATCAGAATGTGATTCTTAGCTAATTTCAATTTAGCTGATGAGTCAGGTGAACAGACAGTGTTCATACAACTGGTTCCATTCCAATACAAAATAAAGTGGGGAATTAAGGGTTCCTCACTTTGGTACAAAGAATGGAAGATTTTTTTAAAAAAACAAAAAGCAAAGCAAGAGACTAAAAAGCTAGGAGAAACATGGGCAATGTTTGCAAATTACAGATAATATGCTGGTACAGCAAACAATTAAAAGGAAATGGTATGTTAGTTCTTTTCACAAAGTGGGCTAGAATACAAGGGAATAAGGAAGTCTTATTTCAATTTATAAAAGGCTTTGGAGACACCAGATCACAAACACCGTGCACACAATTTTTTTCCTCACCCAAGGATGGTGATACTTGCCTTCAAGAGTGCTCCAAAGAGTTTAGTGCATTGATTTGAGTGGAGCCAACATTCCTTATGATTTTAGAAAATTGAGGCAACAGATTTGAAACAAAAATGATCCTACAAGAAGTCAACTGGCCCTTAGCATCTGCTGAGATTTGCAACGAAGAGAAAATTCAAACAGCAAGGGTATTCAATACAGATTAGATTTTTTTCCTGCTCACAAGGCACAGAATGTGGAGATAGGAGGGGAAAAAAGTATAGGTCAGTGGATCACATGCTACTACTGCTCAAAATTAATGCTGACAAGTCTTCCCACTATCACTGTACCAGAGGTACATGTCTACAATACCCATTAGGGAATTGCTTTTTCAACTCTGCAGGAAGGAAAAAAGATACTTGCTTGTTCTTTGGAGGGGAGAGTTTTTTTTTTTAAAAATTACTCTGCTTTTCATCATTTATAGAAGTGATTTGGATATTAATATAGGAGGCATGGTTAGTAAGTTTGCAGATGACACCCAAATAGTTGACAGTGAAGAAAGTTAACTCAAAGTACAACAGAACCTTGATCAATTAGGCTAATGGGCAGAAGAGTGGCAGACAGAGTTTAATTTAGATAAATGGGCGGTCTTGCATTTTGGCAAGGCAAACTAGGGCAGGACCTATACATTTAATGGCAAGGTCCAGGGTGCAGATGCATAGTTCTTTGAAATCTAGGAGTTGCAGGTAGACAGGGGTGGTGAAGGCAGCACTTGGCACACTTCCTTTCATTTGTCAGAGCATGGAGTATAGGAGTTGGTATGTCATGTAGCAGCTGTACAGGATATTGAGGCCACTTCTAGAATACTGTGTACAATTCTGGTTGCCCTTCTATGGGGAAGATTTTGTTAAACTTGGAAGGGTGTAGAAAGATTCACAAGGATGTTGCCAGGACTGGAGGATTGAGTTATAGGGAGAAGCTGATTAAGCCAGGGCTTTTTTCACTGGAACTCAGCAGGCTGAGGGGTGACCTTCAAGAGATTTATAGAATCATGAGGGGCATGGATAGGATGAATAGCCACGGTCTTAATCCTAGGGTGGGAAGTCCAAAACTAGAAGGCATAGATTTAGGGCAAGGAGGAAGAGATTTAAAAGGGATCTAAGAGGTAGCTTTTTCCATGCAGGGGGTGATGCATTTATGGAAATGATCTACCATAGGAAGTGGTAGAGGCAGGTATGATTATAATAGTTAAAAAAGGCATCTGGGTGGGTATATGAATAGGAAGGATTTAGACGGATATGGGCCAAATGTTGGCAAGTGGGTCTAGGTCAGATTGGGATGTCTGTTCCAACTTGTCCATGCCAACCAAAAGGGTCTATCTCCATGCTGTATGACTCTCTGAAGCTGTGAAACTTTTACGGCAGGAGTCTCTTGAACTAAAAGAACAAAGATGACAGGTGCTGCAGACTTCTGAAAAATGAAAGCATTAGATGTCAGAAGTGAAAAAAACTGGACTGCAGACATTAAAAAAAGTGCGACACAAAAATGGTTAACATATATGGCAAGATCATGTGGAGTTAAGAATAATAGACTGTTGATTAAACAACCCTGTCGGCAAAGAGGAGTTGGGATAAAATTATTCTTTTTCTGGTTGGCAGTAGAGCAGGTCCTTGGGTCCCAACTACTTGCAATCTACATTAAAAGTGATTTGGATGCAGGTTTAGAAGTTAGAATAACCAAATTGGCAGCTAACACTGAAAAGGTTGGGAAAGATGCTATTTAAAAACAAAAAAGAAATTTACAAATGGATAACGATGGGTTAGGTGAATGGGCAAGAAATAAAAAAAAAAAAAAAAAAAAAACAACTTAGCAGATGAAACAAAAGCATGAGGTTCAGAGTTTTGCTTGGAAGAATAAAGGCGGCTTTTTATTGTTTAAAATGGAGACAGCAAAAAAACTTAAACGCTCACACAGAAAGATCTGGGTATCCTTGTGCACAATTCGCAGAAAACTGATACGCAGTCACAGCAGGCTTTCAAAAAAAAAAAAAAGGCAAATGAACTTTTAGCATTTATTGCCAAGAGAATGGAATACCAAAAAGGTAGAGAAGCACAGCTACAATTGTACAAGCTATCATTAAGACCATAGAGATACTAGAGAACACTACAGATAACACAGCATGGAGCTGTAAGAACACAACAGCAGGCCAGGCATCGTAGTTGTAGTCAGAAAGATACCTAAATAAAAATCATCAGTAAGGGGTTGAATGGCTATGGGGAGTGTGCAGAAATATGGAATTGAGGCAGAGATCAGACCAGCCATGATTATATTACGGTGAAACAAGTTGCTTACTCCAGCTCCAAGTTGTTACGTTATCACTTGCTTTTCATTGCATACAATTATTGCAGCTCAAACATTTTAAAATTAGTTTCAGTTGATAAATCCAAAAAAAAAAAAAGTGTTCAATTTAGCCAAATTGAAAGCAAAAGGTCTCACTTTCTCCTTAAGTTGCAGGACCTCTTTATCTTTTTCTGCTTTCCATTTACGAGATTTCTCAGCTTCCTCTTTCATTTGTCGCATCAGCTGAACTCGCTGATACTTCAGTGCCTACAAGAGAAAAAAAAAAGGCCAGTGTAGGTTGCATCCTTTGGAAATAAAAAAACCAAAGCAAAACAACCTTGGGAGAACATGCAATCAAGTTTGACCTTTTTTGTAAGAGATACAGATAAGACTTGGCTGACATCCAGAAACCTAGCACAAGTTTCCCACATTGGTAGATGCACATTATAGAAATATGACAGATTATATATCAGTGGTTCAACCTTTGAACAGTACTGAAACTGAAGATTTAAGCATGGCTTGGGGTATTGGCAGAACAGAGAAAAAAAAAAAAATCAATTTTGATCCCATCTCAAACTAGGGGGGGCGGTGGGGAGTGTAAATCTGAAGAGCATGGAACACATTAAAATATGTGTGTCATGGCACAAGGATACAAAGCCATTTTGGTTAGGCAATATTCCAATAAGTTGTATATATTTGAAAAAATAGCCTTGCTAGAGAAGTACATTATGAAGCTTTTTATATTTTAAAAAACGCAGTGATAGAATCAGGAGGTAGCGATGCAAGATTTATTAGCCAAATTGAAACTATTAAAACAAGCTAAAAAATTGTGGAACATTTGAATGCAAGAAAATTTTAAAATGTTTTATTTTCATTGCAACTGTATAAACAACTTGTGTATGCTATACCTGAATCTCTTGATTTAGCTTATCAACTGTTCCCTCAGTCTTCTCCTTGAATTTCAGCATTTTTGACTGTTCCATCAACTTCCTTTTGAGATTTGCCAATTCAGCCTCCAACTCCTGTAGACGCTTCCGTCGACGCTCACTAACTCTGCAAACATGAATTTATTTTAACCCTTCATTTAGGTCAGTGACTGGATTCAGAATGTCATGTCACTTGCTCCAGAAAAAAAGTAATAAATTTGTACATTAGAAAACACCATCCAAACCAAAAATCAAACTTGCCCCTTTCATCACCCAAATAAGCAATTTGTCACACAATACTTGATTTAAAAAAAGGAGATATCACAAGGGTGATTGTAGTTCATGGTGTAGCAGGTAACAAAATAGAGAATGGTGTTTGCAGTATGAGATGAGATTAATAAACTGAGTCCAGAAGGCAGTTAAAAAAGTAATATTAATAAAAAAGGTGCCCAAAACGGAAAATTAAAAATCAGTTCTGAAGAAGGGTCACTGAACTCAAAAAAAAAAAAAATCACCTCTGCTTTCTCTCCACAATTGCTGGCAGATCTGGAGTTCTGCTAGTAATTTCAACTTTTGTTTTATTTCCAACGTGTTGTCATTGCCATCTGGGATTGTTTTAATTTAAAAGGAAAAATTAATGTGCTCATTGAGTTTGCTTGCCTTGACTGGAACAATTAATAGACAGAAACATGAGCACAAGAGCAAGATGGTGTATTTAGTTGGCAGGGGCATGGATGGTCAGGGTTAAACTTATCAATAGTGCAGGAGGTATATTTCAAAGCAAAGGTGTCATCAGCTTACAGCTGGGTTCTCTATGCACATGCAAAGCAATAAATTCCAAGCATGCTCCTCAAGAAACCAGCCAAATTTTGCAGAAGGCTTGCTTGTTACTCCATTATTTTTAGTTTTTGCCAAGGTCTAGTGTGCCCATGGTCGGTAACTATGCTTGTAGTTATAGACTGCGTGGGTCTCTTGCAATACTAGGAGATTCTTGTCACCAATATTAATGTTAAATAAAATCATACAGATAGATATCAGCACTCCTTCCCAAGTCAACAACTGTGACAGGTTCAAATCCCACTCCGAGACTTCAGCACATAAACCTAAAAGCAAGTTTCAATGCATGAAAGGCATGTGTTGCATTACCATGGATGCCATAGTTTGGCAGAGACCTTGCTTGTCATCACCGAGATTTAAAATATTTCACTGTTTAAAAGAACTTGTGCTTTCTTGGTTAAGATTCATCCACGAAGAATGGTTCAACAGCAGCACTACTGATCAAGCTCATCGGGTCCTAAAGGATTTGGCTGCCGGACTGAAAATGCAGCAGGTTGCGAAGGAACCAACAAGACGGAAAAATATACTTTACCTCATCTTTACTAATCTGTCAGCTGCAGATGCATTTGACCATGATGGTAAGAGCAAATAGCACTGAGTCCTTGTGCAGACAAAGTCCCACCTTCACAGTGAGAACACTATCCATTTACCGTGCTAAATGGCACAGACTTTGAATAGATCTAGCAACTGAAGGCTGGGCATTTAAGGAGGTGCAGTGGGCCAACATCAGAAATCATACCACAAATTCTGCAACCTCATGGCCTGACATATCCCCCACTCACTCAGCCATTACAAATCAAGCCAGGATGAAATCAACCCTCATTCATTCAAGGAGTAGTACAGACAGCCATGCCTGGAGCATCAAGAATACCTAGAAATGGAGGTGTCAGACTTAGTCTACTTAACTCAGCTTCACAAGTTGTACCTTCATAATTTACTAATCAGCTTTGCTGAACAAATCTCAAGTATGCAATCCCAAACTCAGAAGAGTTTGGATGATATGATTACCATTTCCATAGAGAATCTTCAGCTATGAGTTTAGTTAAATTCACCTAAACTGAAAGACCTGAACATCTAGTTCCAAAAACTATTGTAATGTATTTCTACAAAACTCTTCCAAACTGCTTATAAACTAGACAAATCAAACTGGCATTTGTACCATGGTCTGTACATGGAATTTTTAACACATGCATCATCATCATCTTCAAAACTTAAAAGACCTCTACTTAATGGAACAGGTTTGAGACATACAGGAAAGCAGGGATAATGTGGCATCCCAAGGTCAAATTTTCTTGCTGTTCACATGGTTTATAGACTGTCACAAACAACTAGGCGTTGACATTAAAATGGACAGATTCAGTTTCAAGCTTAAAAATAAGCACAACCTCGAGTCCCTTTTCAATGGGCTAAAACATTGGAGGATGGACCTACTTGGTTGCATTGATGTCTTTTTTTGCACTGTGTAATGCCAGCACCAGTTCTTCCTTTTCTTTCTGTAGAGCAGAAACTTGATCTTCAAGAGATTTGATGTTTACCTGAATGAAACCATGAATACTTCAGCGAAACGTCAGTTACAAGAGTGACAAAACAAACACCCTCCCAAGCATAAATGACAATCTAAAACTACTAAAAATTGAAGATTTTCCAGTATATTAATCAAAATGTTAACTATACGTTTTATATTCTTCCTGACCTGGTACAGAGAGTGTACAGGCTCCATTTCACAATCACCCTGCGACATTTTCCTGGCCAGTTCCTCTTTAATCGCTAGCACTTTATTCAACTCCATCAACTCTTTGGACATCTGTGCGTGCCTCAGTGCATGGCAGGCCATGAAAGGATCAGAATCCCTCTTTTCCTTTAAACTGTTATTCTCCTGGTGAATAAAGGCCTCAGGTTAGGGACTGCATTGTTGCAGGTTTGTTCATCTAAAATTGTGGCAACTTCACAGGTTGGAACTGCCTTGCTTATTGATATAGTATTCAAAGCAAGTTGCAGCAATTAAGACAGAATTACAATACTGTTTCTGTCTACAAAAATCAGCATGGAAATCTACAACTAGCATGCAAAAATAAACTAAATTGAAATTGTAAAGCTCAATGACCAATATTTGCATTCATATTGTGAAGAATCAGATGAAAAAGATGGCTGCTTATTGCATATACACACTTACATGGTGGAATCTCAAAGGAAAAATATTGGCAAAATTCTTCTTTAGGTAGTGAAAACTGGGTTACTTACATCTACGTTTTCATCCTCTTGTTGGTCTAGGTCAATTCCTTCCATCTCTGGTTGTACTTTTGAACACTCATTCTAAACAGGTGGAATTTTCAAACAAAATGTTTAGGATAAACTTAGATGACAATTCCAGGTTTTTTTTTTTAGAAAAGACAAAGGTTGAGATGTTGACAAAATTTCCATCTTCACAGCTCCACTTCATCTAGCAGATCATGACATGACCTTTTCAAAAGCCAATTAGGCAAAATTAAACAATTGAATGATAGAATCTCAGATGATAACCTGAACTCCCACCTGCATATTAGAAATAGTCTGCTGCAGACTGCGTAGGATGTTGATCTGCTCGCTCATTTCTTCATTTGAAGAAACTTCTATTAGCTTGTCCAAGTCCAATTTGCATCTGTTAACATTAAGTGACTAGTATGTTAAAAACAAAACTACAAAAAAAAAGTTAGTAGTCGATTAAAAAGGAGCCCTGCAGTACAGTTTCCAACTCAAAGTGGAGATAGAACCACACTTTCCTGCTATATGCTACATAGTCGGTCATATCAAAAAAGGGAAAAGCATTTCATTCCCAAAGATGCCACACAATTTGATGTTCAAGTTTCCATAAAAGTGGTCAGACTGACATATTTTTAAAAAAAAAACAGTAGCAGAAAGGATAAACATCCCCCTATGATTCAAGATTGGATGGGTTCGTCAAAGTGTTTCTTTCCAGTATATTGCTGTGGGATTCCCTCCGATTTTAATTTATCTCAGTTCGTGAGGTTTTAGATCGACATTTTAATCATTAATTCCTGTTCTGCTTCTGCTCTTTATTTGCACATGGTCAATTTTCACAACTTAAACATTTTGCAAGGGTAAAAGTTTTTAAAAAAAAAAAAAAAGGTCAATCCTAATTGATTTTTCAATCAATTAAGGGCAAGATATTGAGCAGCAAAACTATTCTGGATGGGCTAAAAATGTAATGACTTGGTTAAAAAAAGAAGCTGCATGACAAAACATTAAAATTGCCAATCACAGGCAGGATCATTATAAACAATGAACAAGAACAGGGTGGAATACTTCATTGGCCAAACAAACATCACTCTGAAGCGGAGATCAATATTTAGGGAAAGGAGACTGCTATTATTTCAATAGGAGCCGTAGTAGTGATGAGGGAACGATGGGCAATGGCAAAGAAAGATCTGAGAATTGGCAGATGCCTGAGAAGGGAATATAAACTTGATTTTCAGAGTTTTACAAAACAACTCTGAAGGCATGAAAGAGAGCACTGTCAGAGTCCATAGGCAATGTTGCGGGGGAACGGGTTGAAGGAATGTAAAAGATAAAACAAAACACAGTAAACAGGACAGAATTACTGCAGCAGAGCAACAATATTAACAACTGCAACAAGTAGGGTGTATTTTGCAGCTCAATGCAAAATGATTGCCCACTAGTATAAAAAATTACTATCAGAATGAAGACCACTGCAAGAATAATAAAGGTTGTCAAAAAGTACTATCATAATCCTGATGATCAGTGCATGAAAAACCATTCATGCACGAAGCCTTGAATAAATGCAAAATTCTACACGGTTCTAAACTGAACTGAAAAATGTGGTAGATACATACGCAGCATGCTGAGAGAGTTCTTTTAGTTTACACATCAATTTCTCATTCATCTGTTCAGTCTGTACAAAACAAAGTAATTATTAGCCATGTCTTGACACATGAAATTGGTTGCCATCCTTCAAACTACACTGGGATTTGTAGACTTGCTAACATGAATTTCTTTTAAAAATTATGCTAAGTCCACATCACCACCTCCTTCCCGTAACCACAAGAAACTACACAAAATACCCAGTGGCTCAATTCACACATTCTTCAAATCCTTGACAAACAAAATCAGAATGTTTAAGGAAAAAAAAAGGGAGGAAGAGGTGGCACGGTGGCTCAGTGGTTAGCGGTTAGCACTGCTGCCTCAGCACCAGGGACCCAGGCTCGATTCCACCCTCAGGCAACTGTGCCTCGAGTTTGCACATTGGGTCTGTGTGGGTTTCTTTCCACAGTACAAAGACGTGTAGATTGGATAGTTTTGCCATACTGAATTGTCTTTAGACTCCAGGGATGTATAAATTAGGTTGATTAGCCATGAGAACATGCAGGTTTACAGGGACTGGGTAGAGGGGGTGGGTCTGAATTGGTCATTCAGACAATTGCCATGGACTTAAGTAAGCTTGATGTCTTGCTTCCACACTGAAGGGATTTTATGATTCTATTCCGACATTGTAAATAAGCAGTTTTTGAAAAGACTTTTTGCAAAATCACAAGTAGCAATCATTTGGGAGGGGAAAATTTTCCAGGATGACACGAGATC
The DNA here is from genome assembly GCA_024137785.1 of Ginglymostoma cirratum. NCBI lineage: Eukaryota > Metazoa > Chordata > Chondrichthyes > Orectolobiformes > Ginglymostomatidae > Ginglymostoma > Ginglymostoma cirratum. The sequence goes on along the minus strand of JAHRHZ010000016.1, from coordinate 31,546,261 downwards.
GAATTTGAAAGACCACAAAGCAAGAATACTGCATCACTGCACTGGTGCAAGTAATAAGTGGCAAACTATTCAAAACGTGAAATGCCAGTTGGAAATCTCACCAATATGACCCTTTCGCACATCTGAGTTGTCTGGCCAACTGCATCACGAAGCTCTTTACTCAAATGTTCTATTTCTTCTCTGTGCAATCTTACTGTCTCTGTTAAAGGTTGTTGATTATCAGATTGCTCACCCCTGTAAAAGGGAAAAATTTCTTTAAAATAGATACAAATAACAGTGCTGCAAAAATCAGACAGGAGAAGCGATCAATTTTGCTACCATCTTCATAATTAGAAACCATAGATTAGTTACAAGGAGAAGAACAAGTTATTTTATGACTTGCTTTCCACTGTAACAAAAGGAAAGCATATTTGCAGTTTACTTCAATATAATGGAAAAGCAGTGTCAAAAATTAAAAGTTTCCTATTCAACAAAAGGCTTCTGAATTTGCTTTTTAGATACTAAAGAGTTTACGATTAAAAATACACAACACAAATGCAAAGGCCAATTCAACAATTCAAGCTAGCCCTGCATTGCACATTTCTGGTTTCATGTAGCTTGATTTTTGAACTTTTTCTTGAATTACACTCTTAAAAAGAAAGATAACAACATCAAAAATACCTCTAGAAATCTCTACTCTACTTAACATGTGCATTTGCTCTTAGCTAGGCACTAAATGAGATCACACTTACCTGCTGCTTATTTGAACTGTTCCCCCATGTGCTTGCAGCAACAGCACTTGGAGTTCTTGCACCTGAACCACAAATACAACAAGAATGACATTATGAACACATCTACTACCCTTTCATGAAATGAACACATTTCAAAGTGGACAACTCCAGTGATTTATCTTTGCTCTAATAAGTGAGATTGCATACATAATCCACTAGAATGAAAAGCATCTGCTAAGGCACATTATCAAGGCTTAAAATAATTTTCTTCTGGTTGGCTATATCAAGAAAACCTAATACAGAACAACCAACTGTAAATAAAGTTAAAGTTAAACACTTAAATCAGCCTTAAAATGCAAAACCTTCATCCAATTTGATACTGACTGTTTGGTATAACCCCTAAACAAGTTTGTGCATTATAATTTATGTGCAGAAGTGAATTAGCATACTTTTCAAATTTTTTATTCACTTACAGGATGTGAGCAACAACAGCTAGACGAGCAATTATTGCCCATCCCAAGCAGCCCTTGATAATGTGGAGGTTGAACAAGTTGCCTTCCTGAACCGCTGCAATACAATGCCATTAGGGAGGGGAGTGCCAAAATTTTGACACAAACATTGAAGGAATGACAAATTATTAAGTCAGGATGGTGAGCTTCTTGGGAGGAGAACTTGCAGGTGGCGTTCCCATGTATTTGCTGCTATTTTCTTTCTAGGTAGCTGTCTGGGTTTGGAATGTGCTAAGGAGTGAAATAGCTCCACGAAGGCCAGAAAGCCATCACCGAGTCACTCTTTATTTACGTGCGACCAGTACATGACACTGACCCAGCTGGCTCCTAGAGCAAGCAGAACCCCGACACTCCTGTTTACAATCGGTCAACCAGGACTCTATCATTGGGGCTGCTAACCTGGTCCAAAAATCAGGAAACTATTATTCCACGAAGTCCAGCTAGCTGACCTCACTCCAATCAAAAGAGCCTTGGCAAATTTCTGTCAAGCATCTGATAGATGGTCCATGGCTGCCACTGAACACCATTGCTAGAGAGAGTGAATATTTGTGGATGCAGTGCCAAAAGGCTAACCCTGGAGTGTGTAAAGCTGCACTCATCCACCTCAATCCTGATTGGTGCCTTATAGATGGTGGACTGGCTTAGGGAAGTCAGGTGGCAAGTTACCCCAGAGGGGTTCCTAACCCCTGGCCTGTTCTTACGGGTAGTCCAGTTAAGTATTCTGGTTGATGAAAATGGGGAGGCTCACTTTTGGCATTATGAATTCACTGAAGTGTTTGGGGTGATAGCTAGATTCTCTTGTAATAAATGGTCAACGTCCAGCACTTGGGTAGCTTGATAGTTACTTGCCATTTGTCAGACCAAACAGATATTGTTTGTATGTGGCTGCATTTGGATATGGCCTGCTTCCATACAAGGATTGCAAATGGTGCTGAACATTATGCAAATTGTACATCACCACTGTGACCTTATGATGGAGGGAGGTCGTCATTGAAGTAACTGAAGATGGTTGGGCCTTGGACACTCCTAAGGAGCTCCTAGAGAGGTCTTGGACTTGCATTGACTGACCTCCAAAAATTACAACCATCTTCCAGTGGGCCACAAATGGCTCCTACTGGATTCACCACCAAATCCCCACCACAGTGCAGCAATTCCAGTTTTCAATTGAAGTCTATATAAAGACGCAATAAATACAGTGCTAAACAAAGAAGGTTAAACGTTAATCTAATTTGTTGGCAGGGTGGGGAGGAGGTTTAAGACAAGACAACACTGATACTATTCTAATAGCTTTAGCCTTTTACCTGGTGCTTAAGGCGCTGAAGTTCAGCAGCTTGGGGATCAAAGTTAACCACAGGTTTATTCTTTATCTTCCTTGCTCTGTCAGCATAGCGTAGAGTATTTAGAGTTTCTTCAATATTAGAATCAGCAGGACTCACGCAAGCTATCATCAAAGTATGACTATTCCCACCAAGTGAGTCTGTAAGAAGAAAAGCCAAGTTAAAAGTCAAGTCTCAAGTCTGACTGCAAAAGGATTACATTAGTTGAAAACAAAAAAGTACAAGTTCCTTGCATTGAGAGGAGCAGGCAAGGAGGAGGATCTAGAGACAGGAGACAGCACCGTTTGGAGAGGCAAGGACAATTCAGAGTAAAGGGGACATGGTGCTGCTGCTCCTATGAAAAGTCAAAGCCATGCTCCAGAACAAAGGAGTGACATTACAGGCTGGAGTTGGTGGATGCTAAACATGGCTGTTTATAGACTGACCTCATCAACTGGCAGATTTGAAAACAACTAATATTAAGCAACAATATCAAGTAGCTTGCGAATAATCATCCTTTTGGTTTAAAGGTTTTTAGTTGTTAAAATCCTATGTTAAGTATTAGTGGGGTTTGCTAGTTCTTCAGTGCACTTACATTGCCGTGTTTTCTCTTAGCAGAAGCAAAGATTAACTAACAAAGGAATGATAGGGCTTTTCCAACCTAGAGAACATACATCCTTGCAATTGTGTCCTGGATACCAATTTGTGCAGTAAGTATATTCAGTTGTTTCAACAGCTGAATTCATTGCACTGCATTAAATGACAGTCATGTGAAATGCAGGTTTATAGATAAGGTCACTGCAACTGGAGTACGTAAGGTTACTAGGTAGGTAGTATTGTACACAAACAAAGTTGGTGGAAAAGCTCAGCAGGTCTGGCAGCATCTGTGAAGGAGAATACAGAGTTAACGTTTCAGGTCCGGTGACCCTTCCTCAGAACCGATAGGGACTGGGAAAATGTCAGTTTATATGCAGAAAATAGGAGGTGGGTGGTGTAGGGAGTAAACCATAGGATAAAGCCCAAAGAGAGAAAGACAGTTGGACAGACAAACGAGTTGCTAACAATCAGGCTGGGAGGGTGAATAGGTTTACTCTCTATGCCACCCACCTCCCTATTTTCTGCATATAAACTGACATTTTCCCAGCCACTATCGGTTCTGAGGAAGGGTCACTGGACCCGAAATGTTAACTGTTTTCTCCTTCACAGATGCTGCCAGACCTGCTGAGCTTTTCCACCAACTTTGTTTCTGTTCCTGATTTACAGCGTCCGCAGTTTTCAGTTTTTTATTTAGGTAGTATAGTACATCTTGCTGTCCAATCAATATTTGGTTTGGAGCGATTCTCTAGCTGAGAATACCTCCGGAATGATGAGTTGTTCCAAGAATTAAGTGGGCATCAGGACCAGCCCTGGCAGGGATGGGAACCATACAGGCTGGATGTGAGCATAGCTAAGACAGTTCTGTCCGATATTTGCCAGCACTGTTGAGGAGGATTACATTAGTCTGACTGGGGAAAACAGATCTTAAAGCAGATTCAGTTGGAGTAAGTCAGTCAGTCAGTCAAATAAAAATAAATTGAAAACAGAGGACAGAAAATTAGTCAAGAGTCTGGGAAGGGCCAGGAACAAAAACGAAAAAACATTTGGCAGTACACCACATGGTTTGTTACAAAAAGCTGATGGGCACAGATATCATCCTGCTAAGATTGCATTATTGCTATTTCAGAAACACTGCCTACAGACAGGCAGGAACTGCAACTCAACATTGTTTCTGACCAAAACCTTATGTAACCATTTATAGCCGTGAGGAGGGATGCTTTGCTGATGCTTGTAACAAGGCCATACGGATTGACCCAAGAGTAAAAAAAAAAGGAACAGCGTACCACAGATCCCAAAGATGAAAAGCGAATTTAGGTAGGCTAAAAACGGCAGCAATAGTACAAAATTTTAGCAACCACACTAACTGGGATAGTTTTGATGTGAAAAGAGAGCAAAATTCTTAAAAGGTGCATTCAAGTGAATCTTTGGCCATTATGTAGAAAGAGCAACAAGAAACGGCACAGCTTGCAGAAATAAAGCTGGACAGGTGGGAGTGGCATTGGTTAGCACTTTGACACTGAATGGATTATGAAAAATAAGTGATACAACAGGAGTTGGAATTTCCAATTCAGGCAAAGCCAATGAGTTATTTGACAAAAGTGAACTTGAAGCAGCTGCTTGAAAGGAAGTCAGAGTTCAGACTAAACAGGCTTCCATAAAGAGGCGGGGGGGGGGGGGAAGAAGAGGTAAAAAAGGTGGCTGACAAATCTGAAGTCAATGTCAAGGAGTTTCCACGCCATGGCAGAAAAGAAGCACTTGCGTCAAGAACTCAGAATAGAAATCAAAAGGTGAAATCAAAATGGAAACTTCAGAAAAACAGGCGCCATGGAAGACGATTGAGGAGCAAAAACAAAGTTAACCCAAATAGATTAAAATCGGAAGAGAGTCAGGATGGATTTAAGGGAAGACAATGGGTGATTGACAAACGTGAAAAAGGATCAAGAGTAATGCTGTTGATGCATTCTATGTAGAGATTTAACCAGTCTGTCACGTGGTATCTTGTCCAAGGCCTTGTTAAAAAGTAAAAAGCTCCTGGGTTGCACCAAGCTGGATTGAATTTGGCTCCAGTGGAAAGAAGCAAAAAGGTAATTGTTGACTGGAAGATTGTTGGAATTTTGCCAATGACTGCATAATGTTCAGCATCATTCCATGATTTGCTAATGTCAAGGTTTGAGCTGATGAGTAGCAAGCAATATTCATTCCATGCAATAATCATCCCCTATAAGAGAAGCTAGCCATCACCCCATGACACTTAATAGCATCAACAGTGTTGACTACCACATTAACATTCTGGGGGTTACAACTGACCACAAACCAAAACTAGACCAGACGTACAAATATGGCAGCTACAACATGTCAGAGTTTAGAAATCTGCTGAGGAATGCACCTGAATCTCCAAAGTCTACCCACAATCTATAAAGCAGAGGTTAGGAGGAGTGTAGGATTGCTTCACACTTGCCTAGATGAGTGCACTCCTACAGTACTAAGCTCAACACGTGGTTTTAGGACTCAAGCAGCTGCTTGACTGATCTCCACAAACATTCATTCCTTCCAGGACTGATACATAATAGCAGCAGTGTGAACCACCTACAAGATGCACTGCAGAAAGTCTCACCAAGGCTTCTTAGACAACTCCTTCCAGATGTGACAACAGCCATCCAGAAGGCCAAATGCAGACAAGAACTAGGAGCAGGAATTAGCCAATTCATAGCTGCTTCAACTTCACTTTCCTGCTCCTCCTCTATATTCTTCAAACCATTAGTAATTAAAAAACCTGTCGTCTCAGTCAGACTCAAAAAACTTTACTCAGTATTCTGGCACCCACCACATTCTGGGGTAGCAAATTCCACAGATTCACAATCCTTTGAGAGAAGCAATTCCTCCACATCCTAAAACTGTGACCACTTGCTCTAAAATTGCCCCACAAGAGGAAACATCTTTCTACTGTCAGTGCCTTTTAGCATCTTATATACCTCAATTAGATCTATCATTCTAACCTCCAGGGAGTAAACTGTTTAGTAAACAAACCCCTCATCTGTACAATCAAACTATTGAATCTCCTTTGAACAGCCTCCAACATTCTTCCTGAAGGGACCAAAATTGCATGCAGTACTACAGGCACATGTGAACATCACCACCTGAAAATTCCTCTCCAAATCAGTCATTAGCTGGATTTAAAAATGTTTCTTCATTGTCACAGGGTAAAAACTCCAAAACCCCTTCCAGGAACATTGTTGGGACCCCTACACCAAATAAACTGCAGCAGTTCAAGAAGACAGCTCTTTACCACCTTCAGGCAATTAATACTGCCCAAGGAAGACAAGTTCTCATATGTGAATGATTACAAAACACATCCCAGTAGCTCAAATCTCCATTCCTATGGCGGCACATCAGCACCTACAGTCTACAGAAGCTTCATTGCGCCTAACTTCATGAAGTTAGACAGTACCCTTGGGTTTCTGAGCACTAATACTTTTCAGCTGCACCAAGCAAATATAGATTGCAGGCTTCTTTTACACACAGCCTCCCTACACCCATCTCTGCTGTATTTAACTATCAACGGTTTCCAGGGTTTTTGAGAACTATCCTTTGCTCGAGACAGTCCCAGAGTCCCAACTGCCTAGAGTTGGCAATAGCAGCCGCTTTTCAACGTGGAAGGAAAAGTGTTTTTAAGTGCCCAGTTGACAGAAAGCCTGAAGGCAAGCAATCCTGATTAGAAGATTGTATCAAACTGACTAGAATGGACTGACGCTTGACCTGTTGAGTAATCCAAAGAAAACATGTCCTAGCCCTTAATCCTGGGCAAGATTGAATGTAGCAGAAGAAAAAGTAGTAAGTGGAACACCCAGTTTCTCAATGCTGCATATTCAGTTTGCTGGCTTACACAACATCATCAATAGATAAGATAAATAGGATCTCACCACAATTGGTGCATTCTTGTCCACTGAAAGTACAAAGCTAGACAACCTGGATATAATGTCAAGAACCAGTGAACATCACTCAGAGGCATCTTTTTCTTTTGGGGTGGGGGGGGTGCAGTGCAGGATTGAAAGGGACACAGGCTAAAATTAATCTCAAGCCACTTCTTCTCAATTTACACCGTCCATTTTAAAAAAAGTTAGAAAATGCAAATAAAAAGAAGTGTTGACAACTGATATCAGCATACAACAAACTTAATTATCTTACCTTGCAACAATCGTGTTAGTTTTGAGTCTCTATATGGTACAAAGCCCTTGCGATTATTCTCATCTCCAAGTGCACTGATAACATTACCCAGAGACAGCAACCCACGGTTGATGTTGATTCCTGAAACAGACTGCCCATTAGCCACAAGCACACCACGAAAGGCATACAAGCCTATACTAACAAGCAGATACAATTGTGGAAACTGTTCAGGTGACAGGCAAAACAGTCCTTTGGCTGTCAGCCAATAGCTCCATCAGGCCTTATTAGAGAGATCCCTTCTCACTAATCTATAAGACAAAGAACAATTGCATTCGTTAGCTCAATTCACTAAGGCATATATAGGGACGACAGAAAAACACGCAAAAGCTAACAATGCAGCATTAAAAATAAAGAGAAAAAGAAAATGAATGCTGGTTTTTGCAACAGGATACTTTGAGACTGATGTACAGAAAATCCTTGCTTCTGGTTTAAATGAACATGTCTGTTGTCAGTGAATAACTATTCTGGTGAAAGGTCAGTAATTTCAAGATTTAACAGATTATGATGCAATTTAAAAAGTCTCATATTTCCTTGGGTGCTGATAACCCAAATGATGGGCAGAAACATCATGATTCAGCAAGCAAGCAGATCTAGCACTGCCTTGAATTCAAGAAAAACTTCTTTTCCATCCCTAATCAACTAACGTCTCAAGTAACCTCGCCGGCTCCATTCGTGAGATATTTTGGAGAAATAAAATAAAGCCATAACAGTTGCATTTCAATTATAAAGGTCCTTAGTAACAGTGAGATTAATCTTGTCCTTCCACATGTAAAATCACTCAAGTTACTAAAATCAAACTGGTAAATCAAGCTTAGTAAATCCTGTCCTTACTTCTCCCCATTTCCTACATGGTTTTGGATCTCCCAAGCCATCTAAATTGATAACAATGCCGTTGCAAAACAATAGTATCTAATAAGATAATTATCAGATTTTGGCTTTAGAAACCAAGTTACCATTCAGCAGTGTTACATTACCACATTACAACTTATGGCCACTAAAGGATGCTGTTAATGAAAGCTTTATTGACTACAAATGCAAGAGGGGAAAAGAAAATGACTAAATCAGTATCCCATAGCACTCAAATTTTCAAGGCATCCTCCACCATTGTCAGAGTCAAAAATCAACAGCACAGAAAAAGGACCTTAGACCAATCAGGTCTGTGCCAGTCAGGGGAATCTTTTCAGATGCTTTATCATTTACAACTGATCAAATCACCAAAATAAATCCAAAACCTCTTCAGATGAAAAAAAAAATCTGAAATTGTCCAGAATTATTAAAACTAACCATACTAATTCAATCCAAAAATCAAGTGAGAAATTGTTTAAGACATTTCCAGAATTCCTGCCCCTTCCAAAATTAAGGCCTACTTCCAACATTCCCTCCAAACGGTACTCATGTGCAACTGCTGATGTTCCAATCAGCATTCAAATTGAAACATGTCCTCTGTGTAAAATAGGAAGCAGAAGTCAAAGATTACCTTCCTTCAGGCGGTCACCCTCTGCTTTTGTCTTTTTCTGCCGCTCAGATCCTGCCAGATCCACCAGGTGCAGTTTGGAACGGAAATAACTGTTTCTGAAGGGAAAAGGAGGAAAACAAAAAAGGCAGGTGAGACAAGGTCACCTATAAAACACAAAAAAAAAAACCAGAGGCAGAAGTAGGGCATTCAGTCGAACAAGTCTGATCCAACATCATTACCCTCAAAATTCACTTATTGCCTTTTCTCAGTGTTTTTCTTTTCTGCTCAGTCTCTATTGATTATCAACCCAATAAGCCTTGTCTGGACTACTTCTAATACCAGTATGTCACATTTAAAACAAGGCACTAAACAATTCACAATATTCCAATTGTGGTCTGATTAGGTGTCACAGTTTTAGTGAAACCTCCACATATTTCCCTTGAAATAAAGGCCATCATTCTATGCGCTTTCCCAATCATCTGCTGCTAACTTTTTGGGATTACTGAAGAAATTCTTCAGTCAATTTAAATAATATTCTTCCTGCCAAAGTGCATAACTTCACATTTGTATACCCACTTGTGGGGAAAAAAAAAAATTCATTCATGGGATGTGGGTGTTGCTAACTCCCCAGCATTTATTGGTTGTCCCTTGCTACCCTTGAGGCAGCGACAGTGGTGAGCTGTGTCGTCCACCACTTCCTGGTTGATCCGCAATGCCATTAGTGAGCGAATTCCAGGAATTATGACCCAGCAGCCATGAAGCAATAGCAATACCTTTCCAGGTCAGGATGGCGAGTGGCTTGGATAGGGATCTTGCAGGTGGTGCTCCCATGTAGCTGTTACCCTTGTCCTTCTACGTGGAAGTGGTTGTGGATTTGGATGGTGCTGTTCAAGGATCTTTACTTTAACCGGTAAGATTCTCTGCAGACTCTTCTCCTCATCACTTGCCTTCCACATTTGTGGTCCATATGCAAACCCAGCTACAGTACTTTGCTCACATGGCCCCAGCACCCATCCTTGTGGCACTCCACAAGTTACAGGTTGCCATTCTGAAAACAGTTCCCCTTATCAAAAGGGTCTATTAGTTTGCCAACTGTCTATTTCGTATTACCGCCAACTTCAGACTCTTATTGCAAGCAACCCTGGTATGGAGTACTTAAACTCCTCCCAATAAACCAATTATTACAATTCATGGCTTGTCCTTTGTCTATCCTGTTTGTTGACTCCAAAATAATTTTCAATCACTTCATTGTAGATCTGTTAAGCCTTCATGAAGCCAAGCTGACTCTGTTAAGTCATTTGTACATCTAAGTGCTCTCCTATTAGACCTTTTATAAAGATCTAAAAGAAGTTTCTCCAGAACAGATGTCAAGCTAATTGGCCTATAGTTACTCAGTTCATCTTTCTAAGAGGTAAAGGTGCTACATTGACAGTTTTCCAGAGCTTAAGGATTATTGGAAGATTACTACTGCAAGCACCATCTCCATAACTACTTTAAGTGTCCTAGGGCTCATCCCATCAGAACCAGGGGACATGATTAATCTTTATCCCCAGTAATTTCCCTTATGCTATTTCTTTCGTGGTAGTTATTGTATTTGTTGTTTCCTCTCCTTTTGCCCTGATTATCTAATGAGAATTTCACCAAAGCTAATAACAGGCAAAGCTTTTTCTCTCTGCCAAGCTGAAGATTGAAAATCCCGTTTCAAAGTTACTCACATGACAAAAGGATATAATTCACTCAAACATGAAGGAAAGCACTCCGAAAACCCATCACCTGCCAAAAGCAGAAGCACTATTACCTGTCACTTTTCTTTCTCTGCTCAACAGTAACTGTGAAGATGGCATGGGATCGGGATGACTGGGAGTTCATTGCTGTTGCAGCAACTGTCCTTGTAGAATTCCCTTGTTCCAGGCAGTTCACCATATCTGTTGCAGTTAACACTTTGCTTTCAATTAAACCTACAATCTGAGAGATATTGGGAATCGTATTTGTAATGAGTAACTGGGGAAATTTTGTCCTAATAATAAAAAAAAAATTCAGGAAACTGCGTAGCAGAGCTACTAACCTAGCTCAAAGTCTAGAATAGAAAGTTTGTGACTATAAAGCTCTAAACAAAAAACAAAAAACAAAACAGGGGATCAGATCCCTCATGCTTTTTAAAATAGGAAGTAATGAAGAAGTTAGATGCAAATTAAGACAGAATGCCAGCCCTCATACTATCTGTCCTTAGATTGACATGTGGAAAGTGGGGGGAAAAAAAAAACCAGACAACAAAGGAAAACAAAAAACAAACATCAAAAAAATTAGAATGGCAAGAAAAGTTTGCTTTCTTTAAAAAAAAAAAGACAATAAATCACAAAAAAGGTAATGGTATTTAGTAGAGTCTCTATTTTTACAATGTTACCTTTATACCCTCTTTGGGATCTTCTCTGATGTGAATTTGTGGTTTCTCCCGAGATGGGTGCAATAGATCCAAAATCTCTTCATTGTAGATCTGTTAAAAGGATGACAAAAAGATACAACAGGAATACAGTAGGAATGATTTCACAACAAAAGGCAAGGATCTCAAAATATATCACCTTTTAAAACAGCCCATTAAAAACAACGACAGTCTCCAGTACCAATGACACTCATTCAAGAGTTTTTTTTAAAAAATTCACTCATGGGATGAAGGTGTTGCTGGCTAGGCAGCATTTATTGCCCATCCCTAGTCCCTAGAGGGCAGAGAAGAGTCAACCACATTTCTGTGGGTCTGAAGTCACATGTGGGCCAGACCAGGTAATGATGGCAGTTTCCTTCCCTAAAGGCCATTCGTGAACTTTCAGGGTTTTTCCGACAATCAACAATGGATACGTGGTCATCATTGGACTCTCCATTCCAGATATTTATGAATTCAGCTTCCAGAATCTGCCATGGCAGGATTTGAACCCAGGTTCCCAGAACGTTATGTGTCTCTGGATTAATGGTCTAGCAATAATACCGCCAGGCCATTCCTCCAGGGAGGCAATGAATTGAAAGTGAAATTAATGAATTTTTAAAAATCGATACTGGCTTTGGCTATAGTGTAACAGCAGTTCAGGTCTTTTCTAATCCCCTACCTCCTCCCCTCACTCAAAAATCTAAAAAAAAGTGACACCAAGCTACTCTTTAGGTTGTAGCTCTGGAGATGATTGGTTCCAGCTGCTACACTGCCTGCCTACGCGATTACTATTCAGCCAAAAACCCAGCCTTTAAGACTTATGGTAATGTGGCTCTCCTCAAGTCACTAATCGTGATTTCACTCTTCGGCCAAAATAACCAACTTTGTTAAACACGGTCCTCACTGAAAAACTATCCTCAATTCATGCCATTTCTCCCCCTCCCAATGAGCTTTTAAAATTCAATACTCTTCCATTCATAACCAATTGTTCCACATGGAACCCTGTAAAAAAACCAAGCTGAAGCATTTGCAACAATCTTCAGCTGGAAGTGCTGAACGGATGATCCAGTGGTCCCCAGCATCGTGGATGCCAGTCTTCAGCTAAGTCAATTCATTGTGATAATTCAAGAAATGGCAAAGGCACTGGACACTACAAAGGTTATGGGCCCTGCAACATTCCAGAAGACTTGCGCTCCAGAACTTACAGCTTCCTTAGCAAAGCTGTCTTAGTTTACCTACAACACTAGATAATTGCCCAGGCATGTCCAGTATGCGTTCATATTGTTATCTGTGCCAATCAGCACCTATTCATCAATAACCTGCTCATTAGCATCCAGGGCCAGTCATCTCCTGACTGCATTGCTGCCTTGGTTCAAAACACTGAAAAAAAAGTGAATTCTAGAGGTGAGGCAAGAGTGACATTTGATTAAGTGCAGCATCAAGGAGCCCTAGCCAAACTCAGTAGCTGTCTTCTAGTCATCTCTGCATAGTGTGTTACTATTATTCAAGAAGGATAGCAAGGATAACTCAAGGAACTAAAGGCCAATGAGCCTAACATTGGTTGTAAGGAACGGAGGACCAGAATTGATCTGCTTGGAAAGACAAAAAGCTTAAAGTCAGGAAAAATCAGTAGTCTCCGTAGGAGATCATATCTAACAATGAATCAATTTTTGAGATGACTGTAGCAATATATTCTACATGGACTTCAGGTGAGGCATTGCATAAAAGGTGAAAGCACTCAGATCTAGGGCAATTTGTTAAATTGGTTCCAAAATTGCCGTATTGGCAGAAGTCAAGGAGTGTGGGTGAAGGTTGTTTTTGGTGGCAGGGAGTATACATTTTGTGGCAAACCACAGTGTTGAATGTCCCTTCCGGTTCATGTCTAAAAATAATTGCACTAGAGTATAGAAGTTTTATCTGTTTGCAGATAAGTAAAATTGGAGGAGGAGGAAAGCTTTAGAGAAGAGAAAGTTATGGACAGATGGGCAGAGCAGTAGATGGACTTTAATCCTGAAAAGTGTATAGATGCATTTTGGGAAGAATGCACATGATAAATAGTAGGCCCCTGGGTTGTTTGGAAGATCAGTAGGTCTTTGGTGCACTGTATATGGATCCTCAAAAGCAAAAAGTGAAGACGACAGTTAAAAAGGTGATGGGATACTCATCTTAGAGATAGTAGGAACTGCAGAATCCGCGATAACAAGGTTTAGAGCTGGATGAACACAGCAGGCCAAGCAGCATCAGAGGAGCAGGAAGGCTGACGTTTCGGGCCTAGACCCTTCTTCAGAAATAGGCCCTTCTTTCTGAAGGGTCTAGGCCCGAAACGTCAGCCTTCCTGCTCCTCTGATGCTGCTTGGCCTGCTGCGTTCATCCAGCTCTACACCTGGTCATCTGGGATACTCGTCTTTATTAGTTATGGCATTGAATACAAGAGTGGGATTTTATGATGGAGCTATGTTGCATGTTGGTTAGGCCACAGCCAGAGTACTGAACGCAGTCCAAGCTGCCAAACTATTGGAAGGATGGGATTATACTGGAGAAGTTACAAAGATTTACTAGGAAGTTGCCCAGCCTGGAAAATTTATGCTGTGTAGGGTCACTAGCCTAGCGGCTTTCCTTGGAGCCGAGAAAGCTGAATGGGGACCCAAATGATATTTATAGGATTATGAAGGGCATAAATACGGTTGATAAGAATAAACCTTTCCCCTTTAGTAGAGGGGTCATTTACCAGGGGACAGATTTGTGATAAGAGACAGCAGGTTCAGAGGGGATGCAAGCACTGTCAGTCAGAAGTTAGGCACAGCTAATGAGTGCTGGTGAGCCTGCAACAACCAAATCCTAAGAAGTTTTTTTTTAAAAAAACATCATTAGTTTTCATACATTCACAGATGGGACCGAGCTCTACTTCATAACGGCTTTCAATACAATTAAGAGACACCTTGTTTTGGAGCAGAAATTTCCTTAAAGTATGGAAGGCTGATGTCATCAAAATGTGGAGTGAGCACATTTACTAATTCCACCCACCTGCTTGTAACAATCCAACATCAAGTTGTCTGCTCACAACCTTGGTGTAACATTCAGTACCAAGTTCACATTTTGCCGACGCCAAGGCCACGACTTTCAACCCCAATTTTGCTAGACTTCACTCATTACATTCATACCTGTGTTATGTCTAGATTCATTATTTCTATAAACTCCTCGCTAATCTCCACATGCTATTTCTGAAAACTCAATCAATATTCTGCTGCTCAAGATTCATTCCCCTGATCAAAGATTCACTGAGCTAAAAACGTTCCAAATAAGCATCATCTCAAATTTTCTCTCCAAGCAATTGCTCACTCCTTTAGCCCCACAATGTAATGCACTACATTCTGGCCTTCGGGCACCCACAATTTTCAATTTGCTTCACCATTGGTGACTACGTAGTTAACTGCCTAGGTTCCAAACTCTGGAATATCTTCATTACCTCAGTCCTTTCTTAGGAGACTCCTTCAAATCCAGCTCCTTGACCAATATTTTGGGTAATTTAAACTAATTCTCCTTATGTAATCCAGTGTCATTCTACAACACTCCTGCGCAGTACCTTGGGACATTGCATTAATGTAGGAGGTAATTTATGAAGAAGAGTATTTTTGGAAAAAAGGCCTCATGGTACACAACATTCATTTAAATGTTTTGTTAGAGAATCTTGTATTCACAACTTGGTATTGATAGATCCTGTTGTTAATCGTCCCTTCAAAAGACTGGCCTATGTTCGAAGATGGATACTTGCCTTTAGTTTATCCATTTGTATCACTGCTTTATTAACAGATGGAGACATTGCTACTTAGCCAAGTGGCGTATTAAAATCATTAAAAACTGTATAATTGAGACTATTTTGCAACTTGACGTCAGTGTTTTTATTAGATTACAGCTAGATATAGGCATGAAAGCATAGATTGATATACATATACAGGAATGGGAATGATTTTACACATGCAGTTTCTAAACAAGTTAAGTTATGCAATAGAAAAACAAAGTAACTACATAATACAACCAGCTCACTAACCAGGTTTGTTTTTGCTCAGCTTAAACTCAAACTAGTGGCCCAAAAAGCCAATGACTATGTATATCAATAAAACTTGGTGAGAAAGTGTATTCCTAACATTGAAATATGATCTTCCTCTTACCTCTAGATAGGAAACTTTTAATGTGAATTCATTATCTGATTTCTCTTCAATCGTCCTAAACAGCATATTTATTACTCTTGGAATGACACCAACACTTGGATCACCCTCTTGACCAGATGTGTATGTTCCTCCCATAGAATAGGTCTTTCCAGAACCAGTCTGCCCATATGCCAATACTGTAGCATTATAACCTGGAATAGAAGGCATGGAGCAGCAAGTCAATGTGATCATATTTAAAAGTGGTACAGTGAGTAATGATCCAGTAAAAACAAACAGACTTGCATGAATTCCAAGTAATGTTGTTTAACAAGATTTTATTAAAAGAGACTAGGAAAATCGGTCAATTTCCTGAAGAAAAAAAATGCATGGAGGTTCTACAACAGTTCATCCCAAATTCAATGTGCTAGCCTTATAGTTCTCTGGGATAGAAAACTAGAAAATTCTGACCAACAAAATAATTTTCCTCAACTTATTCTTAAAATAGACATCCTCCTACTCCAATATCTAGATTCTTCTAGCAAGGGAAAAACTCTCAATTAAGAAAATTCCTCAATTTTAGAATGCTTTTAAGAAGATCACGCTATTTGGCATTCGGAAGAAGAAATGAGGGATAAACCCAAGACTTTGTCACCAAGAAAAAAAAACCACACCATTTTAGCAATGAGGTGAACTGTCTGAACTATTTCCAAGGCAACTATATCCTTTTTTACAGGGAAACAAAAACCATATGCAATACTCCAGGTGTGGATGCACTAATGCTTCGTAGGTATTTTCCAAATCAACTTGTTCGGAGGTATTATGACACTCCTCTAGAACAGGTGTGACCTGAACTCAGGTCTCCTGACTGAGAGGTAGGATCTCTACCACTGCACAAGAACCCTAAAATGATCAGATTATTGCCTGAAGCAAGTGGGATTTGAACACAGGTTCAGGAGATATGGACAGTATCAATATGCCACAAGAGCCTTACTAAGGTTTTGAAACAGTTATTGCAAGACTTCCTTACTCTTACGCTTCATCTCTTTGCAATAAAGTCCAACATGCCATCTGCCCAATTACTGGCTACACTCACATATTAATCTTTGGGTTCACACATCAGGGAGGCTTTGGGGTAGTGGCAACGTCACTGGACCAGTAATCCAGAACCTCAGGCTAATGGCTCTGGGCACATGGATTTAAAATCACACCATGGTAAATGGTGAAATTTGAATTCATTTAACTACTGTCAACCGTCATAAAACTCACCTTGTTCACTTATAGCATTCTTATCAGAGGTGGTCAAAATGCAACTCTAGACAAGATGGACTCTGAACCACCCTCTTGGCAAGTAGGATGCAGGGTTCACCAGCAATATATTCATAGTATCAGAGTTTCTACAGTGCACAGAGGCCCATCCAACATTTCCTCCCCCCCCAGTCCCTGTAACCCTGCATTTGCCACAATTAACCCACCTAGCTTGCACAACTTTGGACACTACCAAGTAACTCAGCATGACTAATCCACCCAGCCTGTACATCTTTGGACCATGGGAGGAAACCCACACCAGCTGGAGGAGAATGTGTAAACACCCCACAGATAGACACCCAGGTCCCTGGAGCCAAGAGACAATAGTGCTATTCACCGAGCCACCATGCTGCCCTATTTATTCCAGAAACAAAATAACACCCAGGTGTTTCTGTATCCTGGCATTTTGGTCTCCATCCACTAAAGAGTTATTTTCAATTCCTCCTGTCAAAGTGGACAGTTCTCCACATTTTACTCAATCTGCCAATTTTTTGATCACTGAAAACTATCTACATTTCTTTGCAGACAATCCTCAATTTTCCCAACCATTTTGTATTATCCACACTTATTGGGAAAATTTTCAAAAATACTAGATAAACAAAGGGCCCAATGGTAATCCTTGAACTCCATTCATCCCGTCTTCTGTTAGAGGAACCTGCCACAGATATTAACAGTTACCTGCAACCCAAGTTCTCATCTTGTGCAATAACCTTTGCTAAGACATCTTTTTTGTGTTGCTTGGGAGTCAAATAATCATACAGCATAGACAAGAGAGCCAGTGTGTATGTTACATCCTCAAAACAAAGTTTTAATCAAACATTATTCTCCCTTTGGAAAGCCACATCACTGTTTGATTGTCTATGTCCTGTTATTACCTCCTGACAAATATATTCCAGCTCTGTTCCAGTGAGAGGAGTTACAGTAACTCTTGACAAAGCAGGAAATTGTCTCCCTCCTTATTTGAACAGAAGGCTTTCACATTTGTCACTTTCCAATCCACTGGATCTTTTCCCAGAATCTAGCTAGTTTTGGAAGATTACAACCAAAACAAAAACGCCATCTTTGCAGCCACTCATTGAGATCACAGGATGCAAGCCATTATGTCATGGGAACTTATCAGCCTTTGGCCCCATCATTTTTTCTGGACGCAGACAAGTTCCTCCTCCCACTTGATTTCCTATCACAATGACATTACTATGATTTCAATGGCATCAGAAAAGGATACTTGCTCCAAGTTTCGTTTTCTCATTTGCAATTCCCTAGTCTGAAACTTGAGGGAGCTGCTTATTTCTCATTTCACACTGGTTTACTTTCATTCTCATTCTTTCCTGATCTACCACTTTGCAGCTTTGAATGACTTTTTGTTCAATCTGATACCAGCTCGAACACGTTAGCCACAGATGGTTCATTCGTCAGTCTCATTCTCTAATGGAGTACAGGTATGAGAGGCCGAGTACAGATCCACATGTATGCTTAAATTTGCTCCTCAGGGAAGAAAAAAAAAAAAGTGGCAGTTGGCTAAAAGACTAAAACATTTAAGATGAAAAATTAACTTAAGGAAACATAGACATGTTTCAAATAACCATAGGAAAAACAAAAAAATTTTGGTGACTCTTAAAATAGGATGGCTATTCTTACATTTAAATAAAAAACATTAGAAATGTTTCTACACGGATTAAAGTGATCAGATGTCAGGCAGATAAAATTATCAATGAGCCATTCACAAAAACATCTGCAATGGGAACCATTCAATATGCAATGAACAATTGACCAATCTCAAGCTATTTTCAAAACATTCAGCAGGAAATGGTTACCTTTGAATATCCCCTGAATAAGAGGATAAACTGCAATGTTGAACACTTCTTCTTGCTCTGCACAAGGATCAAAGACGTAATCATATGAAAAACACTTATCAATTCCCAAAAGCACCTGAGGATGGGGGAAAAAAGCAAATTAAAAGAAAAATTGGTACAGCATATTCCACATAAGAGCAACAGGAGATTGAAGTGACAGAGTCCCCCTTTGTCATAATAATCTCTTTAAAAGTTTCTTTAGGCATCTGAACAGAAACTATAACAATTGAAGCAATACCAAACCATCAACTAGATTGAACTTTTACCTGTGGTTCTCCTGGGGTAAACGTTAAGCACACTTGACATCCTTCATCAATTTCTTTCTGTACAAGAGGACGGCAGCGGAGGGCTACTCGTACAGGAATAACCTTCTCCTCTTCTCGTACCATCCTGGCAACAGATAATATGCAAACAAATTAAGCACATTATAGACTGAAATGCTATACACTGAATATACACACTTCATTAAAGTAGCGGTGGCAACAATCAGATTTACTAGTGACATGCGTCCAGGAATACAGATATTAATTTTAAAAAAAAGTCACTTAGTAGGGTCTGATCAATAACAGGGAAAGAAAGAAAGCGGGGAAACTAGATGTTAGACATGTTAGGAAAGTGCACTAAAAACATGATCATAACTATTCATAGACAAGCATCAAGGATGAAATATTGACGTTTGGATTGTTCTTTTAGGAAAACATAAGTGGAAACTTGTTTTTGTACAATACTCAGGAGTAAAATACTGGGATATCAGAGTCAGATTTAAATTGTTGGAAAAGCCTGAAAGCTATTTTAAAATCTTGAACTTGTAATGATTTACTGACTGTACAGTGGTTAGCACTGCTGCCTCACAGAGGCAGGGGCCAGAGTTCGACTCCCCCTCTGGCAACTGTCTGTATCGAGTTTGCATGTTCTCCCAGTGTCTGTGTGGGTTTGCTTTGGTTTCCTCCCACTGTCCAAAGATGTGCACGTGAGATGGATTGGCTGAGCTACATTGCCCATTGTGGTCAGTGATGTGCAGATTAAGTGGGTTATGGGGAATGGGTCTGGGGTAGTCCGAGGATCAGTGTGGACTTGTTGAACTGAAGGACCCATTTCCACACTGTAGGGGTTCTATGGAAAAATAGCTCCACACTGTATGCACAACTTTTGATTGGTTAGATAAATACATTTCATAAATAAATTTGAAAGATTATCTCGTACCACTAACAGAGAACAAGAATTCCAAAGCATTTCTCAGGAGCATCAAGCAAATTTTATCCAATCCACATTGAAAATATTCAGGCAGATGACCAAGCACTTGATTGAAAATAAAAAGGTAAATTTAAGAGACTCAACAGGCAGAATTTTAGGGAAGGAATTAGAATATTGGTTCTGGCAATTGAAGATACAGCTGTCAATGGTATATTTAGAAGAGTGCATAAACAAGGGTTTAGGGCTGGTTACTAGATATGGAAACATTTGAAAACAATTCAGGAACATTAAATATTTGAAAAGTATTGCTTAAGCAGGAACTCATGTAGATCAGCAAGTGCAGGGATAATAAATAAATCAGATTTACCTCACGTCATGTCATTTGTGTTACCAACACTGAATGCTAACAGCACACATTGAAACATGCCTTTTTCAGGTATCAACACAAATGAGATTCAGGAGGGAGCAAAGATTAGTAAAGGATTAATTGAAATGCTACACCGTAGATTCATTTGAACCCCAATAAGAATAATTGTTATGATGCACAATCACTAGATAGTACATCACTACATAGTAAATCGGGAAACACAGGCCAATGTTAGGGGACCTAAGTTCAAATCACACCATGATAGAAGGTAAAATTTGAAATTCAAAGTTAAGCAAGTAGTGACTACGTAACCATTGTCAATTGTTGTAAAAACTCATCTGGTTCACTAATGCCGAGAGAAGATCTGTTATCTACAAGTGACTCCGGAAACAAATGGAATACATTCTTAAATGTCTAACACCTAGCAAGTCACTCGTACAAAGTTGCTAGAAAACACAAGGACCAACCTAGCATCAAACTACAAACCAGGAACAAGAAACACAACCCTGTTGATCTGCAAACTCTTCCTTTAACATCTGGGGGTGTTTGCCAGAAGTAGAAAACTGTCCCAAAGACTAGTCGAGCAACAGCCTTCTGTAGTTGTAGATGCAGAATTACACTACACAGTTCTCAGATACAACTATCATTCCTTGGTACCTGGGGTCCCACTAGCAGGTCCAACCCGGATGTGGAAGCACAGCAGTACAATCAGGAAGGAATTGCTCTAGGAGCCCTCAAACATTGGGCATCAGAAAACCTCGTGGCAATAGGCCAACAAATTTGCATGCTGATTACTAACTACTGCTATATGTGTGTTTCTTGATGGATGAATCAAGACACCACATAAAATACCACTT
Organism: Ginglymostoma cirratum; assembly: GCA_024137785.1. Classification (NCBI taxonomy): domain Eukaryota; kingdom Metazoa; phylum Chordata; class Chondrichthyes; order Orectolobiformes; family Ginglymostomatidae; genus Ginglymostoma; species Ginglymostoma cirratum. The sequence goes on along the minus strand of JAHRHZ010000016.1, from coordinate 31,525,306 downwards.
GGAAGCACAGAGAAAGGCAAAGGCACAAAAAAATTCTCTGGGTGGGGAACTTCAACGTCCGTCAAGAGTGGGTCAGAAGCACCGTTAATGACCAAAACATTAAAAAGGACAAAGTTGCTATACTGGGCTTACAGCAGGCGATGAAAGGGAAAAAAAGCCAGGCCCATGCTGGGGACAGGGGTGCCAATGGGGGTTGCTGGGGACCAAACATGATCTCCAGCCTCAATCTATTCATTAAAGATGCACCTGTTCTTCACAGTAAAAATCCACAAGTGTGACCACCACTACCCTTGTAGATACAAAGTACTCTGTCTTCACACAGAGGTTCAAAGAGGAGGGCAGAACAACACTGGGTATTCAATCCCACAGCCAGTGGATCAGACTAGAAGTCTGCAGTCCTGCCACATTAAGTTGTGCATGAAGGAGCACTATTAAACGACTCACTGAAGGCATTGCAAGAAGAACCAAAAAAAAAAAAAAAAAACACCCATGCACAATTACTGCCCTATCAACCTACTCTGGTAAATGGTGGAATTGAATTCAAATTAAAAATAAAACAAAACCTGGCATTAAGAGCCTAGTGATGACCATGACTGGATTGGCAATTGTTAGACAAACCCATATGGTTCACTAACATCCTTTAGGGATGGAAACTGCCACTCTTACCTGTTCTGACCTACATGCAACTCTGGACCACAGCACTGTCACTGACTCTAACTGCCCAATTACAGATGGGCAATAAATGCTGGCCTAGCTAGGAAAACCCTCATCCCACGAGCGAGCTTTAAGAAAAAAAAGACAGGAATTATCAATGGCACTATCAAGCAGCACCTAAAGGAATAACCTAGTCTCAGATGCACAGTTTTGTGTTCTGCCAGGGCTATTATCCTCTCGACCCTTATCAAAGCATGGACAAAAACAGTTAAACTCTAAAAGGTCAGGGGCAGTCACCCTCCCCCCCATCAGGAGCCCAAGCAGAACTGGACTCCAGATCAAAGGGAAACACCAATATTTGTATACGTATTTGTATACGCTTGATTGCTGATGGTCAAACATCGCAGACACAGGGCAGTGATTTTTAAAAATCAACCAACCTGTTCTCAGGCATTATTGTACATCCCTGGAGCAGGTGAGATTTGAACTCAGACCACCAGTTTCAGAGGTAGAGACACTACCACCATACCATAAGGTCCCTCAAGTACCCCAATGTAAGCTGAAGTGGAAATTTGGCATGTCCACAGTGACTCTTCCCAATTTTTAATAGATGCACTATAGAAGGCATCCTATCTAAAAGCATCACAGCTTGTTACAGCAACTGCTCTGCCCAAGACCACAGGAAGTTATAATAGGTTGTTAACACAACTCAGTCTGTCATTGAAAAAAAAAAATCAGCTTTCCTTCTACTGACATAGCCTACATTTCCTGCTGTCGCAGAAATGCAGTCAACATAATAAAGGTCCCCTCCCACTCTGGTTATACTTTCTTCCAGCAGGCAAAAGATACAGAGTTTGAATACACGTACCAACAGGTTTAAGAACAGCTCCTTATTTATCAGATAAATTTACTAAATTCGTTTATTACAGTTGATCTTTCTCTGCACCTTCTCTGTAGCTATAACAACATTATGTTCTGCATTGTTCTGTTACCCTGATGTACTTTATAACACAAGATCAGAAATGGATCACTGATGATTGCAATTTGTGCAGCACCATTCACAACTGCTCAGATACTTAAAATCAGCACCTATATACACAACATGACCAAGACAATTTCAAGCTTGGGCTGACAAGTGCTGCATCCACCATTAATTTTTATTGGGTGAGGGGGCAGTATGTGCACAGTATTTGACATTGACCAAAAACAGAACTGGACCAGCCCTACAAACCTGTGGTCACACGTAAGGGTCAGTGTGTAAGATTCCCTCAGCAAGTACCTCACCTCCGACAACTCATGTGTCAGGAGTGCGATGGAATATTCTCCACTTGCCTGGATGAATACAATTCCAACAGTACTCAAGGAGGTTGATGTCTTCCAGGATAAAAGAAACCTGCTCGATTGGCACCTGAAATACCACCTTAGACATTAATTCTCTTCCCTATGAGCCAGTGTGCATTATCTACAAGGTGCACTGCAAATTTACAAAAATTCCTATAGCGACACGTTCGAAGCCGGTTATCTCCATGACCTAGAACAACATGAGCAGGAAATATGTAGGAACACTACCAACTACTACCCTGATCTGGAATCACCAATCCTTGAAGGACACTGGGTCAAAATCATGGGGCTACCTTCCTAATTGCAATGTAGTTGCCCCTACAGAATGGGCTGCACCAGGTCAAGAAGGGAGCTCACCACAATCCTCACCAGGACAATTACAGATGGGCAATAAATGTTGGTCCAGTGACAACACCAAACATCCTCTGAACGAATGAAAAAAAAAGTTTAAAAACTATCCTTAAGTACCTGGCTTTTTCACTACGCACTTCCCAGAAATTGTAATCATTATTAACATACTAGATCAGACAAACGTAACTCAGAATTTCACCAAACGCTAGGGAACAATATTAGTCAGACTCGTTGAGCACTTATGGCGACTTCTGTCTTTGTTTATACAAAAGGGGGCCTCCCACTTAAAGCAGAAATAAGGCTTTTTTTAAAAATTCCACAAACATCATTACTCTTCGAAATTACCTTCCACAGCAGTGGCAATTAGTTTACTAAATACATTAATGACTGATTTAGACAGACTGTCCATCAAAAAAGGGATGAATGTCTGCAGGCAGATAGGACAAGTGCACTTAAAACCACAATCAAATCGGATCTTCTTGATAAGTAAGGCAAATAAGTTAAACCAAATGGTCCACTTTTGCTACTACTTCTTGTAATCCGTATTTATCAAGTCAAAATTTGACCCAGTCGCCGTAACCCAGAGAAATCGGCACCGAGCTAACCATTCCTCACAAAAATCTATCAGCAAGACCGCGAAGCTGTTATCAGCCAGACTGAATACAGCCGAGTCCACCACTCCTGTGACCTCCTTTCCTTCCGTTAACATGGGCGCAAATACACACCTGCAAGCAGCGCCCACTGTCTCCTCACACACAGTACCTCAGTAGTAAGTACTTTGCTCCACAAACAGATTACCTGCCGTCTCAAAAATTCCCTCAAATCTAACTCCGTCCACTCCTCATCAACAACCGCCAACTCAAAGACACATTCAAATACTGCCGCGATCCCGGACTAGCCAATCACAGGCCGCGTCCTTGCTGACCTCACTGCGTTCTCACGTAAACCACGGCGCGTCCCCACCGATCACGTGACTGGGCCGCGTTGGGACGGGCATTTTGCGCGCTCCGGTCACTACGGAAACAGGCCGTCTTCGATGGCCGCAACAAGGGGAGACCCGAGGGAATTGGTCACTAGTGGTGGTAGCGGCGGCGACTACCACCACAGAGCCAAGTTTACAGAAAGGCACAATCCCCGACATATCGGCATTCTCAAGGAGAAAATGTCGGAGATTCTGGTCTGTTTTCGTCCCCCCTCGGGGCGTGGAACCTCCTCTCCACCTATCCTCTCCTCTATCCACCTCCCCCTCTCTCCCTATTTATTTCAGAACCCTCTTCCCCTCCCCCATTTCTGATGAAGGGTTTAGGCCCGAAACGTCAAGTTTTCCTGCTCCTATGATGCTGCTTGACCTGCTGTGTTCATCCAGCTTGTTATCTGTGTTTATTGCTGCCGGATACTGATGGCTATTGCTTTCTTTGAACGGCAAAGTAGTGAGTGTTTGTGTGAGTGCCTGCAGCAGTTTTATCTCCGCCAACCAAATGTGATATCAGAGATAGCAAGAACGGCATATGCTGGAGTCAGTGATAACACATTATGGAGCTGGAGGAACACAGCAGGCCAGGCAGAATCAGAGGAGCAGGAAAGTTGTCGTTTCGGGTCGGAACCCTTCTGAAGAAGGATGAAGAACCCTAAAGAAGGGCCCCGCCCCGAAACGACAACTTTCCCGCTTCCCCGATGGTGCCTGTGCTCCTCCAGCTCCACACTGTTGTCTCTATTTATAACCAAATGTGATATCCCTGGTTTCTCAATAAATCCAAAAGACTAACCAAGGCATTTGAGCCAAATGTGGTACACAGCTCCTGTATACTGTAACCCAAAGGTGAACCGTGTCATTTTTGATTAAGTTGAAGATGGACCTGGAATTTTCAAAAAGATCCGTTAACATTTAGAGATTGTGCAAATTTACCTTTCTTTTCAAGTGTTAATGATTGTTTGATGATACTTGACTGTCAGCTCTGTAATAGGACGATCTGTTCCAAAATGTGAACAAAGTTTTCAGAGCAGGTTGGTGGTTGTAGATTAATCTAAATTGAATGAGCTTCACTGTCACATGAGTTGTGAAAACTTTACAAGTTGCCACTTATGGCGCTATCTTAAGCACCTTGGTAGAGATTCTTAAATACAAACTATTAGGGGAAAATAAAGAAATAAAATGTTCAGCGATAGATTGGAAAAGTGGAGAAATAAGAGTTCAGAACAACGGTCCTTCCAACCCAGATTGCGCTTTGCTTCACTTGGAGGCCGGGATTTCACGTTCTCGTGATCCCGTTGATATGGAAGCATCAACCAGGTGGGGGAAAAAAAACCATAAAGAGGGGTACTGTAAGGCTCTACTACGTACCCTCTTCATCTGCCCTTGTTTCAGGATTGGAAATGCTTTGGGCACAGAAGCGACAATTTAGTGGCCTAAGTCTGTTTCTTTCTTAATTTATTTCATTGTGCTTTATTTCAGCAGGGGAAGTACAGTCCATTATAATGATATGGGCTCCTGACTAATTTCACAGCCATGTCCACCCACCTGACTAGAAACAAGATAATAGATTGGGACACCAATGAGCAACCACTCAGTATCATAGAATCCTTACAATGTGGAAGCAGGCCATTCAGCCCATCAAATCCATACCAACCTTATGAAGAGCACCCCACCTAGACCCATTCCCTTAACCTATCCCTGTAATCCTGCGTTTCCAATGGCTAATCCATCTAGCCTTCACATCCCTGGATAATTTGGGCAATTTAGCATGGCCAGTCCACCTAACCTGCACACTGTGGGAGGAAACTGGAGCAGCCAATGGAAATCCACATAGACATGGGGAGAATGTGCAGACTGCACACAGACACTCACCTGAGACTGGAATCAAACTGGTGCTGTGTGGTAGCAGTGCTAACCACTGATCCACTGATGTGTCCCGTGTTTACACAGTGTTTACAGTATACTATAAGATAAAACATTTTAATGAAGCTAAGACAACCCAATAATGTCAAGTCCTAAATGGATAGCTGGAAATTTTATACTCTGTGCGTTGCTTGTCAGCTGGTTCAACATTTGGCCCTTGCTCTTGCCTTGACTTGGTGACAGCATTTAAAGTATTGGCAAAGATCTGTAGCTCGGGTTGTGGATGAGGTTGTTGACTTGCTTGCTGAGCTAGCTTGATTTTGCTCAGACGGCTGGACAAAAACAAGCTAACTCGGCGAGCAAGTCAACAACCTTAGTAAAAGCATTCTCAACACTAAATCAGAAAGTTTGGTTTTCTAATCCAGAAATATAAGTAACGTAATATAGCCTGATACTTCAGTGCAGTAGAAGCAATGCCACCACCTTCTCAAGCCCAGTTACCACTGGCCTGCTAATAAACAATGGTGAAGGGAAACAGGTTAGTGCTCATATGTGCTGCCTTATTGGAATGGCTGAGTATTTCAGGCATTTTCTGTTGGACAACTCTTTTATTTTCAGTACTCTACTTTCCTGTTCGCAGGTTGTTTCATAAATAGGGCCCTCTTGTGGTGCAGCAGTAGTGTCCCTGAACAGCTGAACATGTTGATTCGAAAAAAAGGAACACTGTAACAACAGATCAGGACACCAAATCGTATAAAAAGGTACTAGATTAGAAGAGGAAAAAGTTTGGCTAAAGAGTGTCATAAAAGATGAAAGTGAGATTGAGAGGCACAGAGGGGTAGGATGGGCATTCTGGTGCTTAGAGCCAAGGCAACTGAAGGCCTGACCATGAAATATAGAACAATTAAAATCGCAGATTCACACATTAGAGGTATGTATATATTTCAGAAGAACTTTTTCAATTATGGGATATGGGTGTCACTGTTCAGACTAGCATTTATTGCCCATGCCTAACAACCAGAGGGCGGTTAAATGTCAACCACATTGCTGTGGGTCTGGAGTGACATGTAGGTTAGGCCAGGTAAGAGGAGCAGTTTCCTTCCCTAAAGGATATTAGCAAACCAGATGGGATTTTTCCTAACAATTTCAAAATTCACGACACCAGGTTATTGTCCAACAAGTTTATTTGAAAACACAAACTTTCGGAGTCTTGCTCCCTTTTCAGGTGTCAGTGAGAGAGGTGGCATGAGACACAGAAAAAAGATCAGAGGGTCATAGAACTGATGTGAATGTGTTGAACGAATCTAAGATGGCTGTTAAACCTTTAATCAGTTAGAAAGGATTAATATGCAAATTCCAGATTTTCTTTCAAGTCACTGACCCAAGGTAACAAGGTTTTATCAGTTTCTTCAGTATACCAGAGATGATATCCCAAGTCAGACAATGCATTTTAGATGTGAGGCTTTGCATAGAATCTAGCTGTACATTAACTTTGAGTCAGACTGGTTTTATTTCCAAAGTAGGAATTTATAAAGTGCCACACTGTCTACAAATTGTGTGCTTTTTGAACAAAATAAAAAGTATCTGCAATTACAAATCTCATCAATGCAAATTCACCCCATAGATGTGTGTGTGTGTGTGTGTGTGTGTGTGTGTGTGTGCGTGCGCGCACGCATGAGGGAGAGAGAGTTTATGTATGAGAGAGGGTCTGTGTGAGTGTGTGAGTATGTGTGCATGTATGAGAGTGGAAAGTGTGGTCAGGTCACTTGTGGTGCGACATGAACTCAAGATCCTGGTTGAGGCCGTCCTCATGGGTACCGAACTTGCCTATTAGCCTCTGCTTGGCGATTGTGCATTGTTGTATGTCCTGAAGTGATTTTTAAACATGTCCATCCCAGTCCAACACCGGAACCTCCACATCATCCCTAGCAATTGGCAGTGGTTTCATGGTCACCATTAGACTTCTAATTCCAGATGTTTATTGAACTCAGATTCCACTATCTGCCATGGCAGGGTTCCAATCCAGGTCCCCAGAACCAGACCAGTATCTTTGGATTGATAGTCGGGTGATACCACTAGGCATCACATCCCCCCGTTTGAGGTGCTGTTATTATCCTGACTAATATTTACTTTATTCCTCAGTCAGCATTTGTTACCTCATTGCTATGTTTGATGCCATATCCTATGCAAATTTGTTGCTACCATTACAGTATAACAGTGACTACATTTAACTTCATTACAGTAATTCATTATGTGTGAATTACTTTGAAACATCTCAAAGCTCTAAAAGATGCTATGTAAATGAAAGTTCTTTATGCCATTGTCATTCCAGACACAAGCCACGTAGATCATAATGAGGACAACACTGGAATTACATAAAACAGTACAGCACTGGAACAAGCCCATTGACCCTCCATGTCTGCACCAACCACGATGCCATTCTAAACTAATCCCACCTGCATGTATATGGTCTGTATCTCTCAATTCCCTGCCTGTTCATGTATCTGTCTGAATATTTCTTAAATACTGCTATTGTATCTGCTTCTACCATTTTCCATGGCAGCGCATTCAAGCACCTACCACCCTCTCTAAAAATCTTACCTCATCTTCTTTAAATTTTCCCCCTCTCACCTATGCCCCTAGTATTTGAATTTTCGCCCTGGGAAAAGGCTCCAGCTATCCAACCTATTCATGCCTGTCATAATTTTATGTACTTCTATCAGATTGCTCATTAGCCACTGATGCCCTATCGAAAACAATCCAACCCTTCCTTAGAGCTAAAATACTCCAATCTAGGCAACATCCTGGTAAACCCATTTTGCACCTTATCCAGACCCTCCACATCCTTTCTATAGTGTGGCATCCAGAACTGCAGACAATGAGGTTGCAGACTTGCTCACTGAGCTGGTGTGTCTCCGGTGCAGCGTTGGTGTTCTGTCCCGCTTGTTATTTATATGCCTCAGTTTGCTGGGGTGGTTGGTATTACTTTCGGTTCTGTTTTCCAGTAGCTTGTATATCGGGTCCAGTTCAATCTGTTTGTTGATGGAGTTCCAGTTTGAATGCCAGACCTCCAGAAATTCCCTGGCATGTCTGTATTTGGCTTGTGCTATTATGGATGTGTTGTCCCAGTCAAATTCGTGTCCTTCTTTTTCCATGTGTATTGAGACCTGTGAGAATAGGTAACGTCTGTTGGTGGCTGGTTGGTATTCGTGTATCCTTATTGTCAGTTTTCTTCCAGTTTGGTCTATGTAATGTTTCTCACAGTCTATGCATGGCATTTTGTATATTACATTTGTTTTGTTGGTTGTCGGTATGGGATTTTTTACTTTTGTCAGTAGCTGTCACAGGGTCGTTGTTGGTTTGTTGGCTACTCTGATACCTAGGGGTCTGAGCAGTCTTGTGGTCATCTCTGATACATCTCTGATGTACGGTAGGGTGATTAGAGAGTCCGGCCGTGTTGTGTCTTCTTGTTGTGGTCTGTCACGGAGGTCACGCTGGATTGTGCATTTTGGATATCCATTCTTTTTTAAAAACTCCATATAAGTGCTCCTGTTCTGATTTGCGCAGTTCCGGGTTGCTGCAGTATGTTGTGGCTCATTTAAATACACTCCAGCAACCTAGGATTGTGGAGAGCAGAACAGATTTTCAGAATCTGCAGTTCCTTACTTTAGATCTGAAATATTAACTTGGTTTCTCTCTTCTCAGAAACTGCCAGATCTGCTAGGTGTTTGTAGCTTTTTTTATATTTCAGATTTCCAGCATCTGCAGTATTTAGCTTTTTTACATAAATACAAGTTGTTTAAGTTTCTTTGGACAGATTATTAATTATGACCATTGTGGAGATGGGGAAGAAGGCTGTTTGTCTGGCAGAATTTTTTTTCACTTTTCAATTGGTGGGTTATTTCACGAACGTGTTGAGTGACCAATGGCAGGAAATTAGGCTGCGACTGTTGGAGGCAGAAAACCATGTGATGAAATCTTCAGCAATACTTTGAACTAATGCCCCAACTCTAATCCTAACTCACCTAGAACAATTTGATGAAATACTTTAACATATGCCAGTGCCTAATAATATAATGCTTACTGGTCTCTATCTTCATTCATCTTCCACCAACCATAAAGTACCACAGTAATAAAACCAAAAAATGTTGGAGATAACACTTAAATACCATGAACAAAACGAAGTTCCCCATTCCCACAATGAAACAGGAAATCATGACCTGCTAGGGTTGTGTGGATTCTACGCAACTTCATTTCAACCTTCAGTACAGTTGCTGCCCTGCTGACAGACCAACTTCAAGAGAAAAAACAAAGGTAGTATGGAATAATAAATGTCAGACAACTTTTGAAAGGTGGAATTTTAATAGGTGAGCCTGTGCTTGTAGCTGTGAACTTCAACCAAGCCTTTAAAGTATCTATTGATACGAGTGACATCATGTAGGAGCTATCCTCCTGAAGGAGGACAAATCCAAGACAGTGAGACAAGTTGGGTATTTTGCAAAAATGTTAAACAAGCATCAGAAACGTGATTTCACAGTAGAAAAGAAAGCCTTGGTTTAATGCTAGATAACAAGCATGGGGCTGGATGAACACAGCAGGTCAAGCAGCATCATAGGAGCAGGAAAACTTGACGTTTCGGGCCTAAACCCTTCATCAGAAATGGGGGAGGGGAAGAGGGTTCTGAAATAAATAGGGAGAGAGGGGGAGGCGGATAGAGGAGTGGATAGGTGGAGAGGAGACAGACAAGTCGAAGAGGCGGGGATGGAGCCAGTAAAGGTGAGTGTAGGTAGGGGGGTGGGGAGGAGATAGGTCAGTCCAGGGAGGACGGACAGGTCAAGGGGGCGGGATGATGTTAGTAGATAGGAGATGGGGGTGTGGCTTGGGTTGAGAGGAAAAACAGGTTAGGGAGGTGGAGATGAGCTGGGCTGGTTTTGGGATGTGGTTGGGGGAGGGGAGATTGCTGTCTTTCAAATACTTTGAGATACATAACTAAAATGGGTACAGAGACACCAAAGTCTCTACAGATCACAACCCATTAACTATTTGTTGAAATGTTTAAGACCCTGAATGATTGACAGGAAATCAAATATAATTTTAGATATCCTATGTCGAACTGAAAAAGACTTGGTTAGAAATAAAAAGTTACATTAGCCAAGGATAGGAGATTGAATGGGTGTGCTTGTTTTGTTTATATTTTACCATTTTCCTCTTGTAATTAAATGAGATTGCATTTAGTTTACTTTGCCCACTGGGAGAAGTGTCATGACAACATTTTAATTGCAAATTACTTATGGACATTTCCAACTTTTAAGGCAGCACATCTTTTTGTTGAAAAGAAGCAGCTAATAAATTCACTCTAACTTAGGAAAGCTTAGTTGCATTTGGTTCCTTTTAAAACATAATTGTATTTTGGCTGGGAAAAGGTATCCACCTGTTGCAAACAAACAAGGGAGGGGAGATTTAAGTAAAGAAGGGAAGCTAGTTCATCCCTCTTCATCCAAGTATATAAACATTTGGGGATATCCCAAATGATAACAGATTGGGGGTCTTGTCTGGGTAACCAGTTTTAACAAACTGTCTGTGAGTCAAAGAACAAAGAAAATTACAGCACAGGAACAGGCCCTTCGGCCCTCCAATCCTGCACCGATCCAGATCCTTTATCTAAACCTGTCGCCTATTTTCCAAGGATCTGTATCCTTCTGCTCCCTGCCCATTCATGTATCTGTCTAGATACATCTTAAATGACACTATCGTGCCTGCCTCTATCACCTCCGCTGGCAACGCGTTCCAGGCACCCACCACCCTCTGCGTAAAGAACTTTCCATGCATATCTCCTTTAAACTTTTCCCCTCTTACCTTGAAATCATGACCCCTAGTAATTGAGTCCCCCACTCTGGGAAAAAGCTTCTTGCTATCCACCTTGTCTATACCTCTCATGTTTTTGTAGACCTCAATCAGGTCCCCCCTCAACCTCCGTCTTTCTAATATAAATAATCCTAATATACTCAACCTCTCTTCATAGCTAGAATCCACCCTAAGTGCAGACATACATCTCTACATCAGTCTTTAAAGATTCCTATGTAGAAGAACAAAAACGACACCCTGCGTCTGAGTGTACTCCTAAAACAAGGTGGTGATTCTCATTGTTCATGACACTACTTTTGTTAAAATTCTTCAAGAGCATATTTCATCAATAAAGATCAGCTCATCAAGTATTCTTCCTGCGTTTTTAGTAATCTCTACTTGTCTTCCAGGCACCATCCACTGAGGCTGTCTGTTGGAGAGAAGACTGCAGAACCTGATACTCCCAAAAGATGAACAAGCCATGGTAGTTCTCTGGAGCTTTTGCAAATATTTGTGTTATCCTCCTGTAATATTTACTTACCTTCTGTATGCTGGGGGTTTTTTCACTGACTTGGTTTGCCACATTGTTGCTCATGTTCTGGATTTTTTTTTTAAAAAATTTGCAAACATCAGCACGAAGGACAGTATTTATTGTTTAACACCCGTGAACTGAATGATTTGAGATTGAATGACAACAGACCCAACAATTGATTTTTTTAAAAATCCATGGATGCTGGAAATCTAAAATAAAAACAGAAACGTTTGGAGAAATTCAGCAGGCCTGTGGAGATCCATGGAGAGAAAGCAGAGTTAATGTTTTGAGTCCAGTGACTCGTCTTTGGAACACTTTTTTGTCTATTTAAGTTAAATGGATGTCTTAGAATGAAATCTTATATTTTTGAGTCACTGTAAATGTAATTTTACCTTGATTAAAAAATAGCAATTTCAGGAACAGGGAAAAGTCACTAAAAATAGAATTTTGCAGTTAACATTTCAAGTAAACAGCATACAAAACCTGTACATTTTTAACAGCTCTTTCATCATGGAGCTTCCTTTGATCCGATCATACAAAGGATGAACAGGGAAAATCAAGGTTGCAGGATTTTCAGATATCAGATGGTGTCAGATAATCGGCAGTATTTCAGGGAGCTCATTCCATAACACATCAGTTTTAAATGCTTGTGAGTGAGTGGTAATCTCTTGGAACAAGGATGACACTTGCTTTCATATCAAGAACCTACTTTACAGATCCAGGCTCTGCATCTCACATAAAAACCATTCAACAGATCTAATCTGACTTAAAGTCCAGCTTTATGCAAAATTTTGAAACAACATTAACCTTTAAACTGATGACAGTAGCTGTTCATTTTCACCTGTCACAGTTGACTCAACTGAATGATTCTGAAGTCAGACAGCTATTGCAGATTGCTTTAGGAAATATTGTTTTTAAATTGCCATTTTGTTCATGCTTATCACTTTGTCTTTTAAGATTTTTATCCTGCAGTTCCACTTATTTACTGGAGTCTTTTAACATGGAGAGGCTGTGTACCACAGCTATCACATGGTTCTGTTTGACCAGGAAACTCTTCTCTTCTTACCATTTGCTATAGACAGATCAGTAGGATTCACAAATTGATAATCGACTTGTTTGCCTGAGTTATGACATACCTGTAGTCAACAAGTGCTGAGTGAAATTTGGAGATTCTGGCCCAGAGGTAAGGACTCTACCTTTACATGATAAGACAGCCCAATTAGACATGCAACACAATTTTGGATACAAAGACAATTAATTGGCCCAGTGTTGAAAGAGCCACATAATTAAAGGGAGAAGCTGGGAAGAGGAAGCAGGCAATGCAGTCTCCAGGCCCAGTTTAAACATTGAGCAATCATTGCGGCCACTGTTTCATGCACAGATGGCAAAGAGAGTGTCCCTTATACCAGGACAGCACTACATTTTTCAAGTACCTCTCTTGAATTTCTTTTGGAGGAGGTGGGGAAAAAATTGCTCTTTTACTGTGTAAGCCGTTGCTCAATTGGTAACGCTCTTCCTTTTGAATCACAAAGTTCAGAGTTTACATCCCACTCCAGGATTAATACTGCGTTGCAGAACTGAGGGGTTACTCCTTTTTGGATGAGAGACCAAGGCCCCATTTGTCTGCTCAGATGGAGCAAAAGACCTCATAACACTATTTTGAAGAACAAGGAATTCTCCCCAGTGTCCTAGCCAATATTTATCTATTAAACAGCTTCACCAAAATAGATTATCTGGTCATTATCACATTGTGTTAGTTTAGCGTGTAAAGTTAGTTGGTGCATTTTCTATGTTACAATAGTGACTACACTTCAAAAGTACTTAATTGGCTGTAAACCACTTTGAGAAAACTAGTGAGCATTAAAACCGTATACCTATCTTTCCAAAGAGTGGCAGGAGAAGACCAGATAATTGGTAAGGCAGGCTGGAGATGGCTGACAATGTGGGCAGCTGCAGTGTTGTGAGGAAGGTATGGGAACAGTGCTGTAAGCATTTCACCCATGTAGCGTTTCACCGCAGACAAGGTGATTGGAAAGTAACATCTAGATGTGAGGTCTTTGGGTCTGTTGTCACCAGCATACTAATAATCTGAGGGGTCCTGTAGGGCATTGGTAACATCTCTACCTCTGAGCCAATCTCACCTGCTCCAGAGGTGTGTAGTAACATCTCTCAACATGTTGATACAGAAATGATCTACAATAAGCTAAGCAACTTCTGGGTGCATAGTGTTCCTGCAAGTAAAAACTGTGTGCCCATAGTGCATAACAAAGCTGTGAACCAAGACACAATTAAGGCTAAATCAATGATGAAGTCTATTGTTGGAAATAGTAGAAGTATTCAGAATGTTATGATCAAGTGTTACAAAGAATGGACTATTAATGTTCAGTTTTCACTATGTAACTTTAATATATGTGACTTTGACAGACAATTATTGATTTAAATGGCTGCTGTGATTACCTGATAAGCCCAGGCATCCCACACGGAATATGTGAAACTGGCTGCCACTTTAATTAAGAGGCATCTAAACTTTATGAGGTGACAAGAAATCTACAATCTTGTTTTGCTAACACTTGCATGATAATGCCTCACATTGAGAGATGATAGCTTGCACACAATTATGCAACTTGAAATAAAACAATGACATAGGCACAAAATTCACAAAGGATCAATATAATGATGATGCGGAGGTGCCGGTTTTGGACTGGGGTGGACAAGGTCAGAAATCACATGACATCAGGTTATACTCCAACAGGTTTATTTGAAAACACGAGCTTTCGAGCCTCACTCCTCCTTCAGGTATTAGTGAGAGAGGTGGCATGAGATACAGAATTTATGACTAAAACATCAAAGGGTCACACAACTGACGAAGATGTATTAAACAGACTTAAGATGCTATTAAATCTTTAATTAGTTAGAAAGTTTTAATTGATTAATATGTATATGCAAATCCCCAAATTTCTTTCAAGTCACTGCCGTGAGGGAACTAAATGTTTTATCAATGTTAAGAAGAGATAACATTTTAGGTCAGGCAACGCATGTTAGGTGTGAGGCAAATACACATAACTTCACAGACACATTCTATTTTGTTCAAAAAGCACACAATTTATAGACAGTCAGTCAATGCAGCATTTTATAAATTTCTCCTTTAGAAGTAAAACCAGTCTGACTCCAAACCAAAATACAAACAGAGAGCCTCACACCTAAGATAGCACAGCGTTGAGCTGGAGGAATACAGCAGATCAGGCAGCATCAGAGGAGCAGGAAAGTTGACGTTTCTGATTTCTGAAGAAGGGCCCTGACCTAAAACATCAGCTTTCCTGTTCCTCTGATGCTGTCTGGCCTGCTGTGTTCCTCCAGCTCCACACTGTGTTATCTCTGACTCCAGCATCGGCAGTTCTTACTATCTCTGAGCCTCACACCCAACATGTATTGTCTGACGTAAAATGTCACGTCTTGACACTGATAAAACCTTTCGTTCTCTCAGGGCAGTGACTTGAAAAAAATTCAGGGATTTAAATATACATGTTAATGAATTAAAACTTTCTAACTGATTAAAGATTTAACAGCATCTTAGATTTGTTTAATATATCCTTATCAGTTGTGTGACCCTTTGATCTTTTACTTATAAATTCCGTGTCTGTTGCCCCCTCTCTCACCAATACCTGAAGGAGCGAGGCTTTGAAAGCTTGTGTCTTCAAACAAACCTGCTGGACTCTAACCTGGTGTCATGTGATTTCTGACAATATAACAACAGCAGCCTTGGGACAAAAAGAGGGAAAAAAGCTGCATAGAATGATAACAGCAAGGATACTGAAAAATCTCTGTCTCTCTCACTCTATTGTAGAAACCAGCACCGGTTATAAAGGTAAGTTCGAATAAAACATCATTCCCAGAGAACTTAAGACACGCAAACTTTGCCACTGCTAAAGAACAAGACAACAGTTAAACAGTTGGAGATAGTAGGAACTGCAGATGCTGGAGAATCTGAGATAACAAGGTGTAGAGCCGGATGAACACAGCAGGCCAAGCAGCATCAGAAGAGCAGGAAAACTGATGTTTCGGGCCTAGATGCTTCTTCAGAAAAAAGGGACCAAAAAGGGAAAAAAGGGTTTTTTTCTGAAGAAGCGTCTGGGCCCGAAATGTCAGCTTTCCTGCTCCTCTGATGCTGCTTGGCCTGCTGAGTTCATCCAGCTCTACACCTTGTTATCTTAGTTAAGCAGTTGGACTTGGGTCTTTTCTTTCTTGTAACTGCATTTACCTTACCTTTCACAATGTACTAGGCAGCCTTCCTCCCTTTGTAAGTTGACTATTTGTGTGTATTTGGTGTTGCATTTTATTTCTTCAGAGTAGTAGATATTAAACTCCATTTTCTTCCATTCAAGAAAACTTTGGAATTGGCTCTCCTTTAACCTTAATCCGGTTAACTAAGTTTAATTGAAGTGTGTTATCTACAACTAAAAAAGAAAAAGATAGAAAAAATTGTTCTGGCTGAACAAGAAGGGATTAAAAATGGAGTCATGGTTCCACCTCACCTGGTCATAACAAAAGGTGTGTGTGTTATGGATGCACTCTTTCGATCAGGAGGCTTCAAGAGCCAACCGTCCTACAGGTGAGTCCAGCTTAAATGAAACATGCCTGGATCAGAGTGACCCTCATGTGTCTGTGTTCTGATGAGTTCTTTGACTCCTGAGGTGATTCTGGTGACTTCCCTGCAAATGATACCGTCCTGTATTACATTTCTTTCCTCTTCAGCTTCCTGCCATCCTGTGGAACTATACTATCCAACACTTCTCCCTTTTCAAGGTAAAGCCCTCTTTGAAAAGTATGGCAGTCCACCACAACATACTGGACGCTGAACAGAATTGTATTTTTAAATGACTGATGATCTGTATCTCTCGTATGGCCTTTTCTGCTTTCTCCAAGAAGGAAGTGTTGTGTCACCTTCTTAACCCAGTGCAGTCCATGTAATTAAAAACCGAAAGAACTACGAATGCAGTAAATCAGGAACAAAAACAAAGTTGCTGGAAAAGCTCAGCAGGTCTGGCAGCATTGGTAATTGGAAAAACAGAGTTAACGTTTAGGGTCCAGTGACCCTTCCTCTGAGGAAAATTGGTTCTGTTAAATTGGAATGTACTTGTATGAGGGAAATGGGTTTGAATAGCCGAGGGACCTTTGTCAGGTAGGGAAATAGGACCCAGATTTTAGATTAAAAAAAAACAATACACATTTTGTTATATAAACCCTATTCTGAGATGAAAAATATATATATTCCATTTATGTGTTAATAAAATTTTCAAAAAATATAGATACAATGTTCCATTAATCTCAAACTTGAATTCTCAAAGGCCACTGCAGTTTCTGTGACAACATGCAGTTGATGAGTTCCATAAGTATGGAGAAATGCTGACTTCAAAGCTTCATCATAGAATAGTCTCCTCAATATTTTCTTCTCCTCTACCCACTGCAAAAGAGAAAGAATAAAGAAACTGGGAAATATGAAAGCATAGTTTATTTTTTTTAATAGAATCTCTACAGTGTGGAAACTGGGCATTAGGCCCAACAAGTCCACACCAAACTTCAGAGCATCCCACCCAGACCCATCCCTCAATAAACCCACCTAATCTACACATCCCTGAACGTTATGGGAAATTTAGCATGACCAATCCTCCTAGCCTGCACATCTTTGGACTGTGGGAGGAAACCTGAGCACCCAGAGTAAACCCACGCAGACAAGGGGAGAATGTGCAAACTCCACACAGACAGTCACCCAAGGGTGGAATCAAATCCAGGTCCCTGGCGCTGTGAGGCAACAGTGCTAACCACTGTGCCGTGAAAGAAATAAAACACCATTTAGTCCTTGCATTGAAATAAATTCTGGAACATCCATTACTTGATGTTGTATGAGCAATGTTACAGTGTGGTGACACCTACAATATCAAGAATAACAGAGGTAACATTGTTTGTTGTCACAAGTAAGTTGATTTCACGCCTAATGAATAATGAATTAAAGTTAATTGTTGAGGACTAATTGAAGGCGCTTTAATCAGTCCATTGTAGACAGACAGAAATAGCTCACAGCAGAGTTGATTCAGTATTGCTCTGGTTCAACTGAAGCAGAGTGAAGTTACGCAGCATATGGAAAGCCATTATTTTTGGGAGACTTTGTGGACTATATTGCAGGGTGTCAACAGATTTGTTTTTACATCAGAATCATTGCTGGGGCCTGATGATCTTCTCAGTGTGAATTCCAGTTGACTATGGATCAGATTGTTTGTGCAGTTTGGCCATTAAATGTGACCTTTTGAGCGGAGTCATGTGCTAAGAGTACAAGGGATAATCTTTTCCCAGAGTAGCCAGTTTCTCACACTGTACAGTGATAAAGAGTGAGGGAGCAGTGATGGGGTTGAGGACCACTGCAATTTAAAATCATTTTAAGTAAAGCTTATGTTAAAGTGTTAGCATCTCTATATCTGAGCCAAAAGCTCTGCATTCAAGTCCAATTTAAGATTGGACGTTCAAGGAATGGTTGTAATGCAGTCAATCAGATTGAGTCTAACTTGTAAATCTGCCACTGGCAGATAATAAGCATGGGGGGAATCCTTAGCCAGCCATGTGATGGAGAGATATTCCACCATTCAAAGCCCCAGGCTACAACATACACATAAAAATATGTTACTGTAGCAACCTGGACTACTTGGTGGGGAGGCACTTGTCTTGGTCAGATTGGTGCCTGGGTTTGATCCCTGTTGTGACTAAGGTGGAATCAGAACCTGTCTCCTTACCCTACCCATGGTGGAATTATAGCGCTGTAGGTCACACCTGCCTTCAGGCAGTGTACTCAAGAAGAAGAAAGTTACCATTGCAGTTACTAGCACTGTGGGCACAAACCACTGTAATGCACTACTAATGATCATAGTTCAGACTTACATTCATTGAGTGTAAGCCTTTGCAGGTCATGAGGGCAGTGGGCTTGCATGAAGAAGCCAGGGGAACAACAACATGAGTGCTGTCAATAGAATTCTTTACTTGCTGAAATCTTTTGTGCAGAACATGGAACACTATTTTGCTGCTTTCAGTTATCTACTGAGACAACAATGAATGTATTTTTGTCGTAAATATGGCATCAATCTTCTGTAAAAGCAAGCATAAACTATAGAGTAACCAATATCACCAATGTTCCCTATAATCGATTAGAAGCAGCTGCAAAGAAGTTGAGAGCTGCAGTTGATTTCATCTTACTCAGCAGGGGAACGGGATGAGAATAAGAGTATATTCTTACCGACTGGAAGGAAAATCTGTTTGTTCCCACCAATGTTCAATATGGTCACCTCGCATCAATAAAGCACCTTCAGCAAAATGAACAAGGTGAGAGTCGAACTTTCACCCCTCCAAGTCTGGCCATCAAGTTGGCCAATCTGATTGGTCTGCTACTCTATCAGTTCCAGCAATTTCAGAACTCAGTGGTGAGCACTGTGGTACTTGAAGCTAATAGATGGATCCCAGAGTGATGTAAGTCAGGAGTATTAGTAGGGGATGGATGGGATCAGGGCTGAATAAATTGGGTAATATCACAGGATACCCTCCTTTCTGCATTTTAAACAATATGCTTTAAAAAAAACCTCTCTACTTCTGCCTGCCTGTCAATGTCAACTGTTTTATAGTGTGGGTAGTGTGTATTTGGGTTGATAACAAGCTCAAATTATTTATTTAAAAATAATAGTTGAGCTGCTGATTATGGCAACTCAGTTGAGAATGGATGGGAAGGTGGTGGACTAGCCACATGTCTCTGCAACCAAAAAACATGCTTGCAGACACTATAATTTCAAAAGACGATTGTATGTATGTTTGAAATAGAAAAAATTGCAAGGATATGGTTAAAGAGCAATGGGAATAGGACTAATTTGATAGATCTTTCATTATATGATTCATCATGCCAATAGTTCGAAAGCAATTGAAATGTTTACAGGGCAAAGGACTCCTTTATGTGATGAATAAGTCACCTGTGAATTACAGGCTGGGATCGAATCAAGACATTTGGGGGAATTTTATTCAAAATAATTTTGCAGCAATGAGTTGTAGGAAGTAGCATAATTGATCAACGCAGTACTTTGAGTGGAGCAAAGAACAAAAAATATTGATTAGCAGTTTGCAATCTAACCAAGGATTTGGATAAAAGTACAGTGAAACATAAAAACAAAATACTTCTGAGTTCTTATTGGAGAAACCATACTTGAAAAGAGCACATTTTAAAAATGGAGCTGCAGCTTTGGTTTGATTGTCTGACCCTGCTACCTATGAGCATGGCTCCCTAAGATGAGGGTAGGAATGCAGAAGCTACCATCGGATTGAATCACTAGTTGACAAGATTTTGATCTTGTACATATAATACAGAATAATAAGTGTTCATACATATCAAAGTACAGACTAAGTAAAGAAACTTTTAATTTGGGAAGTAGATATGAACACTGCTGGCAATATTACTGTGTGTCACAGTCCACCTTACATCTCTATCATTTCACATAAAACAAAAACCTTACCTGGTATCTTTCTGTGTCTTGATCTGTGAAAAAGGAACTAGATGTTAATCCTTCAGTAGATAAATAACATTCTGGCATTAGTTATGCAAACGTCTACAAAGACTGGTGTCATAGAAACATAGAAAATAGGAGCAGTAGTAGGCCATTCAGCCTGTAGAGCCTGTTTCACCCTTCATTATGATTATGGCTGATCATTGAACGCAACAGCCTGTTCCCACTTTTCCCGTATATCCTTCGATCCCTTAGCCCCAAGTATCATATCCAACTCCTTGAAATCGTATAATGTTTTGGCCTTGATTGCTTTCTGTGTTAACTAATTCCACAGGCTCACCACTCTCTGGGTAAAGTATATCCACCTAATTTCAGTCCTAAATGAACACATCCTCCACCGTTTTGATATTACTGAGTTTGAATTTTAATATTTCTGTCTATGGATCAATATGTGAATGCACCATATAAACCAGAAATGTCGAGGATGTGTATTGAGTAAGTTATTTTAAGTTGCAACTGTGGAAAGAGTTGACCAAGTATTCAGGCAGTCCAAAAGACCATACAACCAGAAGGTGTAGGAGCTGTAGTGTGAAACCCAGTAAGGAGTTATGACCCAAGACTGAGACTTTGAGACAAAGAGCCTGTAGAGAGAAAGAGAGAGAGAGCAAGAGGGACAAATTCTTCAGAATATGACCCGAGGTTGAGACTTTGAGAAGAATATGCAAAGAAAGAACCAACTCTCCTGAAGACAGTTGAGATTTCAAAGGAGTACCCCTGCACCAGATCTGATCAACCTATCCAACAGAGTGTGATGTGACTTGAGACATCAACCACTAATTCACCTATATGGCCCGTTTGGATCATGACAATCAACTATAGACTATAGAGAACTTAACAAAATAATAGCTACTCTCTCCCCAACAGTAATCACTAGCCCTGAAATGCTAATGAAATAAATGTGAACAGCTAAATGGTTCACGGTTCTGTTCCTTTAGCAATAAATGCCAGAATTCCATTTACCTTCTATAATACCTGCTGTACCTGCATACTAGTTTTCTGTGATTCATACACAAGGACATCGGTATCCCTCTGTCCTGAAGTGCTCTGAAGATAATAAACTGCCTTTCTAGTCCTCCAATCAAAATGGATAACCTCACGCTTCCCTCCTAAAACTTCATCTGCCTAACATACATATTTTAAATTTCTTAGTTCATTGAATAGAATCCCCACAACGTGGAAACAGGCCATTCAGCCCACACTTACCTCCCAACTATCATCCCACCCAGACCCATCCCTCTACCCTATCCCTGCATTTTCTGTGGCTAATGCACCTAACCTACACATCCCTGAACACTATGGGCAATTTAGCATGGTCAATCTGCCTAACTTGCACATCTTGGGACTGCTGGAGGAAACCAGAGCAACCAGCAGAAACCCACGTACACACAGGGAGAATGTGCAAACTCCACACAGACAATGGCCCAAGGTTGGAATCAAACCTGGGTCCCTGGTGCTGTGTGGTAGCAGCGCTAACCACTAAGCCACCATGTGGTTCATTGCAGTTTACTTTCTGACCTTTGTAGTGTCATCTACGAATGTGGCTATTGTACTTTCTATCCCTGCATCCAAATCATTTAATATAGATTGTAATCAGTTGGGGCCTGACAACCGAACCCTGTGGTACCCAACTAGTTACATTTTACCAAGAAGGAAAAGACCCATTTATCTCGACTCTGTTTTCTATTGATTAGCCATTCCTTTATCTAAGCTAATAAATTACCTCTAACTCCAAGTGATCTTGAGGCTCCATAGCATGAAAGGGTATGAGCCAGTTGCTGGAAAATAGGATTAGAATAGATCGATGCTTGACCAGCATGGAAACAAGGGACCAAAAGCCCTCTTTTCATGCTGTAAAACTCTTTGATTCTATGCAGATTATGATGAGTCACCAGAGGCAGAGGACAGGATGAACGAATAAGACAAGAACTGAAACAATCCATATCCTACAAGTAATGTTCCCTGTTAGCTATGCAATCACACAGTTGTACTGTTACTGCAAAACTGTGTACATGTTGGTCTGCGTGCTGATACATGGCTTCCACTTCTAGAAACTGCTGCTGCATGACTTCCAACATTAAGCAGAAAATAGGGGAATGTTGCCTGCAAGATGTTGGTGAGTTTCTGAATATCATAAAAGTAGGACCAATACAACTGTCTGAGTTCTACAGTTCCGAGAGAAAAGGAATTCACACAACCATTCAAATGTGAACTAAACCCACAGCTGTAAATCTGAAGCTGAAGATAGATACTGGAGCACAGAGGAATACATTCCCATCCAGACTACACCACAGATCTGTCTTGAAAATTTGGAAGAAAATGGTTGTCCAGGAAAAAAAGCTGCTTTTGTATCATAGGAGTACAAATGAGGAACTGAATCAGTACCCTATCATAATACTGCAAAGGATCACATTAGCAGCAGGGGAGTTGTATACAAATATACTAAGATTTATTGTCATTTGTTGAAAACGTTGAAACTTTGTGGTTTCATTCTCTTAGTAAGTCACCTTTATCTCTCATTTTTTAAAGCAAACAAAGCGTAAGCCTTGGTTCTTAGCTAGATTGTAACATACATTTAGTAGTTCGGTCTGGATCATTACAACTGAATAGGTATCAAAAAGACACTAAAAATATAGTGTCTACACATAACGTCGGCCAGAAATGCACAACAGAAAGTGGAGGTGATAGCCACTGAAGCATTAGCCAGACTATGGCATACGTGTGGGAGCCAACTTGTTCACACACAATCAAGAATGAAATCTCATTATCAATCAGGTTTTGTTTTGAAATAGCTGAGCTCCTTTTTACAGTCTCTTATAGCATGTATTCTTTTCTAAAAATATTATCAATTGCATTACTTAGGTGATAGAGTGTTTTGCGTCCATCTTGTAAATTTGGCAAGACGGCATACCATAGAGGCAATATTGATTCAGTATTGTAGGAGCCATGGGTTAGTTACGTTTCCACTGTTGGTGATGATTGTGTCTGACGTTTCAGCTCAGGAGTATGTCAATCATGGACTCTGTTCCTTCTTATTTGTATACCAGCTCCTGTCTCAATCAAATATAAATTCAGAAGTCATGTGACACTAGTTTATAGTCCAACAGGTTTATTTGAAATCACAAGTTTTCACAGCACTGCTCCTTCATCAGTACCTGACGTATTCAGAATACCCTCTATTATGTTATGCAGTACTATCACTGTGCTAAATGGGATAGACTTCAAACATAAGTAACAACTCAAAAACGGGCATCCACAAGATGCTGTGAGTCTTTAATAGAATTGTACTGCAACAGAATCTGCAATCTTATTGTCTGGCAATCCCCCACTCAAGGATTCTTAGGGGCTTTGACAGAGTGAATGTTGAGAAGGTGTTTCCCCTCATGGGAGAGTCTAGGACCAAAGGCCATAGTTTTGGAATAAAGAGATGCCATTTTAAGACTGAAATGAGGAGGAATTTTCTTCTCACAGATGGTTGAGAGTTTTTGGAACTCCTTGTCACAGACAGCTGTGGCAGCAGAGGCCTTGTGTATATTTAAGGCTGAGGTAAGTAGGTTCTCGATCAGTTGGGGAATCAAAGGTTACAGGGAAAATGCAGGTAAGTGGACGTGAGGAATGTCAATTCAACCATTGAATTGAGGAGCGGGTCAAGGGGCTGAACGACCTGCTCCTTTTCCTATTCCTTATTCTCTTATTACCATCAAGCCAGGGGATCAACTCTGGTTCAATAAAGTGTACAGGAGGGCATGCCAGGAGCAGCATCAGGCATACCCAAAATGAAGTGTCAAGCTAGTGAAGCTACAAAACAGGACTACTTCCATGCTGAACGACATAAGCAAGATAGACAGAACTAAGAAATTCCACAACAAATCAGATGTAAGTTCTGCAGTCCTGTCGGCTGTAGTCTTGACTGGTGACAAACAATTAAACAACTTACTTGAGAAAGAGGCTCCACAAACATTCCCATCCTCAATAATCACAGGGCTTAGCTCAACCCCAAACTTGTCCATTAAAATGAAGCTTCTAATGCCACTGGATTGTACTGAGAAAGGGCATGCAGAAGAGATTCGCCAGGATGTTGCCTTGCTTGGAATATTTCAGCAATGAAGAGAGACTAGATAAGCTCAGGTTGTTTCCCGTGGAGCAGAAAGGGTTGTAAAGTTGTCACAGTCCTACCAGACCGTAGGCTGATCTTTCATTAGAGAGAGAAATGACAGGTGGTGGCTTAACCTGAGGGTCATCAAAACTCAGGTGAGGGGAGAAGTTGAGAAAGAGAGTCCTTCATGGTAACCTCAGATGGTACAACAATTGAACCCATGCTGTTGGCATCACTCTGAATCACAAACTAGTTTTCCAGTCAACCGAGGCAAACAACCCCCTAGAGAAGGCCGAGAGGATCCTGATTAAGGTGTATGGGATTATGAGGAGTATGGACAGGGTGGATAGAAAGCACACTGTCCTCCTTAGTTGAAGGGTCAAGAACAAGGCGGCACATTTTTAAAGTAAAATTTGGGAAGTTCAGACTGGATTTGAGGAGATATTTTTTCATCCAGAGCATTGTAGGAATCTGGAATGCACTCTCTGGGAGGATAGTTGATGCAGGTAACATCACAGCTTTTAAAAAGTACTTGAATGAGCACATGAAGTACCATAACGTTAAAGGCTATGGGCCTTATGAGGGAACGTGGAACTAGTCTAGGTAGTAATGTACTTTTGGCAGTACAGTCTTGATGGTCTGAAGGGCCTCTTCTGCACTATATGATTCAATGTTTATTTGACTTATTAGGAAAGAAAACTTTATTAAAACAGTATAGGCAAAACCTCACTTAATTCAGACTCAAAGTCCCTGGATTTGGATTTTTGCTCTTACGTTGCCTAAAATGTTTGGCCACAATATCTCTCAGATTTGGCTGATAACTTACAATCCTCCACGTTGTTGGTCCTTTCGATGAGAGCTGTAGATCCATAAGCCAAATTGACCATTCCTGCCCCTCCTTTATGACTGCAGACCCTTCCAGACCAAGATTGTAAACTTTCTAGCCAACTGGTAGCAATCTCCAACAAGGCTGGCCCATCCTGCATTGATTGTAGGCCTAAGTCAGGCTGGCCAGTCCTGACTCTTCTTCCAAAGCTGCTTCAATTCACCACTTTTATTGAGGTTCAAATCAAACATCTCACAGTTACATCAAACATTTTTATGTTGTTTAGAATGTATGAGACTAATCCTGTTTAGTATATTGCACACTCAGTCCTGACAAGTAAATTAGTGAAACAGTGCAGTTCATTATCATGGAAAACCCAATCCAGACAATCAGATCATTTCACAATAATTCAAGACATCTCTCCTGCTGTTTGGAAATGACATGGCCCCAGAAATTCAATTGTTTGAATTATCAATTTCCCTTCTCAATGGGAACTCATCATTTTAACAATGTCAGGTTGATACTGCTATTTTAGATGATCAATCTTGTGATTATGTCAGGTAATGACATTTTCCTACACTATTGCCCTAAGACAGCAGTCGCATAGTGTTCAATCCCTCGTGCTGAGCAACTGTTCGAATTCAACCTATGTGTATTTGTCCTGTGTGTTAGCCCTTATTTGCAGCTCTCTCTTCATTTTGAGGGATTTTCTTTTCACATCTCATAAAGTCCAGTTGAGGGGATTCCAATCCTACATTTCTGAACTCATTACAGCCTTGATTCGAATATGGACAAAACAGCTAAATTCCAGGAGGTGAGATGCCAATGATTGCCATTCACATCAAAGAATTTAACTGAGTCATGAAGGAGTCTTAGTAAAACTGAAGTCAACGAGAATCAGGGAAAAACTCTCCACTGCACAGAATCATGCCTACAAAAAGGAAGGTGGATGTTGGAGGTTAGTCATCCCAGCTCCAGGACATCTCTGCAGGAGTTCCTCAGAATGGTGTTTTAAATCCAACCATATTCAGCTGCTCCATCAATTATCCTTCCTTTCATTATAACATCAGAAGTGGGGATGTTTTTGTTCAGCATCATTCGCAGTTCCTCAGATACTGAAGCAGTCCATGTCTAAATGCAAGAATATTTGGACAATATCCAAGCTTGGAATGATAAATGGCAAATAACTTTACACCATGCAGATGTCAGCCAATGATTGTCACCAGCAAGAGAGAATATAACGATCACCCTTTGACATTCAATGGCATTGCCATCACTGAATCACTCACTATCAACCTCCTGGGGGTTAATTTAAGAATACTGCATTCAACTCTGGTCTCCCTGGTATAGGAAAGATGTTATTAAACTTGAAAGGGTTCAGAAAAGAGTTACAAGGATGTTGTCAGGACTGGAGAGATGGAGCTATAAGGACAGGCTGAATTGGCTGGGGCTTTTTTCCCCTGGAGTGTTGGAGGCTGAAGAGTGATTTTTTGGAGTTTTAGAAAATCATGAGGGGCATGGATAGGTTGAATAGTCAAGGTCCATTTCCCAGTGTAGGAAAGTTGGAACTAAGAGGGCATTGGTTTAAGGTGAGAGGGGAAAGATCTAAAAGGGACCTGAAGGGTACCATAATCCTGCAGAGGGTAGAATGAGCTGCCAGAGGAAGTGGTGGAGGCAGGTATCATTATGACATTTAATAGGCAGCTAGATGGGTATGTGAATAGGAAGCATTTAGAAGGGCATGGTCCAAATGTTGGCAAATGGGACAAGATCAGTTTAGTATATCTGGTTGGCGAGGATGAGTTGGAGCGAAGGGTTTATTTCCGGCCTGTACGACTCACTGGGGTTTACCAGGACGTTGCTGGGAATGGAGGGTTTTGAGTTGTAAGGAGAGATCAGATAGGCTGGGATTTTTTTTTCTGCTGGAGGGTAGGAGTTGAGGGTGACCTTATAGAGATTTTAAAAATCATGAAGGGTATAAATAAGGTAAATGGTAGGTGCCTTTTCTCTAGGGTGGGAGATTTTAAGATTGAGGGTATATTTAAAAGGTCAGAGGAGAAAGATTTAAAGACATGGGGGCAATTTTTTTTTTTACTCAGAGTGATTTGTGCGTAGAACAAACTTTGTGAGGAAGTGGTGGAAACAGGTACTGTTACAATATTTAAAAAACATTTTGATAAGTACATGAATAGGAGATGTTTGGAGGAATATGGGCCAAGTGCAGTCAGGTAGGATTACTTTAGTTTGGGATTATGTTGGCAGACTGGTTGGACCGAAAGGTCTGTTTCCAGGCTGTGTGACTCTATGACTCTAAGATCTTTGACGAGAAACTGAACATGGACTAGCCATGCAAATACTGTGGCCACAACAGTGGGTCAAAAAGGCTAAGAATTTTGCAGCAAGTGAGTCATCACCACCTCAGCCTGGCCACCACCTGCAAGGCAAAAGTCTGGTGTGTGATGAAACACTCCACTTCCCTGGATGAGTGCAAGTCAAACAACACTCAAGAAGCTTGACACCATCCAGGAAAAAGCAGCTCACTTGGTTGGCGCCGTATCCGCAAACATTCACTTCTTCCATCACCAATGCTCAGTAGCAGCAGCATGTACCATCCACGAGATGCATGTTAGAAATTCACCAAAGCTCCTTTAACAGCACATTCTGGCTCAGTTACATTCCATCATTTCGTACCATCTGTATAAAGTAGTTAAATCTATTTGTACAGAAAAGAAAACTCTACGCCTATGATTTGCAGACAATGAATTTTGTCATTCTCAGGGTGACTATATGTTGCCTGTGAGCTGTGACACTTTCTATTCCTGTTTTCTTGTAATTGATTTCCTCATAAACATTTGGGTTGTGTGACAGGCGCAAATAATGATCAATATTCAAAAGTCATCACGTTGGACTGGATACAGATGGAGCATTTGATGTGGATGCTGATCTGTATTTGCTTACACTAGTTTGCCTTCTGGCTAAATGTGAGCCTGTACTGATATGATGGGACAAATGCTCTCTTCTGAGACATACATTTTTAATGTTTCTACATGGTGTCAAATTTTATTGTACAGGCTAGAAAGTTTCAGGTTTGATTTCTGTTTTGTACTGAGTTTGCTGAATTCAGCGAGGACAGCAAATGTGGCTCTAAACTGGATTTAGGCTTATAGCTCTGTTTTAAAAACTATTCCATGATGTCAAGAATTGTGGCATGGTTGGTGGACACATGGCCAAATCCTAAGACACTGAAACAGCATGGAATTAGTTAGCCAGATGTACCATAAAGATACAAGAAGAATAAAGCTGAAGGTTACATGGTACCAAATTAGGGAGTTATAATCTTTGTAAAAGATTAGAGACAATCAAAGAAAGGTTAGCAATGTGGGAAGATTGCTGGTGGATGCAGTTTTCTTCTTTGGAGCATTAAAAGTAATTTTAAAAAATGAGAAAAAATGGAAACAACAGTTTTAAATTGATTGGAAGAACAGAGAGATGTAATGATTCAGTACTTCAAGGGTTTCAGTGCTGATAGAAAGGAATGTAACAAAAAATTGGGATTTTAATTTTAATATATGGATCTTGAATTCAAAAGTGTATAATTGATATGGGCACTGAAGTTACAATGGAAATGCCATGGCAGACAATAGAACATAAAACGGTAAGCACAGGAATAGAAATAGTAAGAACTGCCGATGCTGGAGTCAGAGATAACACAGTGTGGAGCTGGACGAACACAGCTGGCCAGGCAGCATCAGAGGAGCTGGAAAGTCCTTTCAGCCCACCATGTCTGTGCCAACTCTGATGCCATTCTAAATTAATCCCATCTACCTGCCCATGATATTTATCCTTCTGTTCATGTGTCTGTCTAAATGCCTCTTGAACATTACGATTGTATCCAATTCTACCACCTTACCTGGCAGTACGTTCCAAACACCCACCACCCGATGTGTAAAAATCTTGTTTCATCTCCTCTAAATTTTCCCCTCTCACCTTAAACAGCAACCCCTGGTATTTGACATTTCCACCCTGGGAAGAAAAGACTGACTTTCCACTGTATCCATGCCTTGCATGATTTTATATATTTCTATCAGGTCACCCCTCAACCTGCAATGATTGAGCGAAAACAATCCAAGTTTATCCAACCTCTCCTAATAGCTAATATACACTAATCCAGCCAACATCCTGGTAAACCTGACATAGTCTTGGTTACTACTTCACAGAAGACCTACATTCTGTCCACAAGGAAGACCCTGATCTTCTAGTTGCCTACCACTTCAACACAACAACTTGTTTTCTGGCCAACATCTCAGTCTCAGGCTTGCTGCAGTGCTGTAGTAGAAAAACAACACCTCATTTTCCACTTGGGAACTCTACAGCCTTCTGGACTCAATATCAAGTTCAACAATTTGAGGATTTCGTGCACCTTCTCCCATGTCCTTACCTCAATTCCCACACACCAGATCTTGTTATCACATGGTCTTCCATTACACACAACTCATTGTTAGCCACTAATAGTTCCCATTAGCTGCCATACACTCTCCTGGGCTGACCATTATTCACTCCTTTGACCAATTGCCCTCCTGTCTCTTTGGGCTCTATCAGCACCTATCATTTACTCCTTACTCTTTCACTCTACCCTATCTTCTGCATACAAAAGAACTTTTTCCTAGCTATCTTCAGTTCTGAAGAAGGGTCACTGGCCCCAAAACATTAACTCTGATTTCTCTCCACAGATGCTGCCAAGTCTACTGAGATTTTCCAGCAATTTCTGTTTCCAATTTCTAGCACCTGAAATTCTTTCAATTTTTACTTCAAATCCTGGTAAATCTCTTTTACGCCCTCTCCAAAACCTCAGCAACCCAATTTGAAGGGACAAAAAGGGAGAAATGAAAAATGTAGGACACAAAAGGAGATACTAAAGCAGAAGTTTGTGGTGAAAACCAAAGAAAAAATAAATAATTTTAAAAATAGGACCTTCAAAATCCTCAGCTGATCTCTGTGATGTAAGGATTTCTAGCTACTTGTCCTAACATTAGGAACTACTTGTACTTGGAATTTGTAGTTCACCATCTCAATGGTTGAGATTCATTATCATTCATTCATAGAATCCCGACAGTGTAGAAATAGGCCATTCAGCCCAACAAGTCCACACTGACCCTGTGAAGGGTATCTCACCAAAACTCACCTCCTACCCTATCCCTGTAACCTTGCATTTCCCATGGCTAATCCACCTAGCCTACACATCCCTGGACACTATGGGCAATTTAACATGGCCAATTCACCTAACCTGCACATCTTTGGACTGTGGGAAGAAACCAGAGCAAACCCATGCAGACACAGAAAGAACATGCAAACGCCACATAGTCAGAGGCTGGAATTGAACCTGGATCCTTGGTACTGTGAAGTAGCAGTGCTAACCACTGAGCCACTCAATGGTTAGCATTCATTAACACTTCTTCTAGGGACAGCTGAGAGCACTCACTGTTACTGTTTATAAAGTCAAGTTTAATATTTCTCAGGTAACAAGGTGTAGAACTGGATGAACACAGCAGGTCAAGCAGCACCAGAAGAGCAGGAAGGCTGACGTTTCGGGCCTAGGCCCTTCTTCAGAAATCAGGGTAGGCATCCTTAGAAGAGGCTTCGCAGTGGGGTTAAAATTGTTTCAGAGATAGTAGGAACTGCAGATGCTGGAGAATCTGAGATAACAAGGTGTAGAGCTGGATGAACACAGCAGGCCAAGCAGCATCAGAGGAGCAGGAAGGCTGATGTTTCGGGCCTAGACCCTTCTTCAGAAATGTTTTTCATATTATTATGTTTCTCATAGCATTTCTCATGTGGTAACAGACTGGAATGATTAATATTACTTACCTATGTAAAACGTATATTAGGACAATTAGTAGAAAAGATACAAGATCAATGGTTATCCATATTGCTTTATATGTCCCAGGAGTCTGAAAAACAAACATAATAACAGAAATTAGTGAAATTTGCTTACAATTAATGTAATCGAGTTCCTAGGAGACAGCAAGAGCCTATGTTAATCACTGTGGGATATTAGTTGTTGGTTTAAGCCAACACTAACAACAAAGCAAGTGTAGCAATCTTGTTCCCATTTCTCTGGAGTTAAAAGGAAAAACTAGATTACAACTTGATAAACATGAAAATAGCACTTAAGATGCTCAAGAATAGATTTTTAACTCATCTTCCAGATGTGCAATTGGTGAAACTCAATAGTTGTTTATGCTCTGATGGCATGTCAAAAATCTACATGTTTGAAAATTAAATTCCATTTCATATTTGGTAGTGATAGCGCACTAAAATCTTTGAAAGGTGTGGTCATTCCTTGTAAAATATCCAGAATCATTTTATTACCACAGAGGTACTGTCCAGTGAAATACCCTTGTCATCAAGTAGGCAGTCGATCAAGAAAGTACAGTCGAAACTGGATGTGGAAAGTGGCAAAGCTATTATATTTGGAGTATATGTGAATTTGTGAAACACAATCAAGACACTTTTGTACTTTTTTGTGTTAAGGGAACCATTTCACTGAAGAAATTAAAGAATTGTTATTGACATCAGGGGGTAGAAATTTAGAAGACAAAAAGTCAGTTGTAGAATCAGAATTGCTACAGTGCAGAAGCAGGCCATTCAGCCCATCAAGTCATACTGACCCTCTGAACAGCATCCCAACCAGACCCAACCCTCTATCCTATCCCTGACCCTGCATTTCCCATGGCTAATCCACCTAGCCTGCACATCCCTGGTCACTATGCGCAATTCAGCATGGCCATTCCACCAAACCTGCACATCTTTGGACTGTGGGAGGAATCTGGAGCAACCAGAGGAAACCCACGCAGACACAGGGAGAACATGCTTACTCCACACAGACAGTCACCTGTGTGTGGAGTTGAACCTAGTCCCTGGTGCTGTGAGGCAGCAGTGCTTACCACTGAGCCACTGAGCCACCAGGCCACCCCAATTGTATTCAAATTACATTGACAAATTGCCCATCTATCCTTCAAAAGAGTAAAAGTTTTAGTAAAGGATGTGGGAATAATGGATGGAGAGTATGGTAAGCAAATAAAATAGATAAGTGATAGATGTAAGATTTGTAAGAATACAAAAGGAAACTATCACAGCCTATTGTAATTCTGCCGTGAGCAAGAGATTAAACAAACTAGTGACTCTGGAATTAAGTTAGAACATAGAACAGTACAGCACAGTACAGGCTCTTCTGCCCATGATGTTGCACCGGCCTATTATTCTACTATGATCAATCGACCCTGCATATCCTACATTTTACTATCCTCCATGTGCCTATCCAAGAGTCGCTTAAAAGCTTAAAAGTCTCTATAGTATCTGACTCCACTACCACTGCCAGCAGTGCATTCCACACGCCCACCACTCTTTGTGTGAAGAACCTACCTCTGACATCTCCCCCATACCTTCCTCCAATCACCTTAAAATTATGCCCCCTTGTAATAGTCATTTCTGCCCTGGGAAAAAGTCTCTGACTATCCACTTTATCTATGCCTCTCATCATCTTGTGCACAAAGATCTTGTTATGGGATAAGGAAAAGAAATCAGTTCACATTTTGGAGATTTGGCAAGCAGATTTTGTCGGTCAACAATAATGCATAGCAAAGATAAGGAAATAATGGTCCATAATGTAATGGAAAGGTGGATAAAGATCAGACTTGGACAACTAATAAAATTGCTTATTGACAATGTTGGCGAGGGTGAGGGGGATTTGCTAATGTTGGATTTAGAGATACGTGTGTCAAAATGAACATAAGAGTTATAAATATGGCACTAGAAAGCCTTTTACCAACAGAGAATGTGAAAGAAACCATAAAGCAATAGATGAAATCATTTGTAAAATGCCGTTAGACTAGCAAACTGTAAATTATTGTCTGCACTAGCGTGAGCTGAAAATGCTAAGAATTAGTTGGAAGACTTAGTTGCAGGTGATTGGAGAACATATCCATGTCAGTTAGTTTGAGGTAGAAGTCCTAAAGTTCCATCAGTAGTAAGTGATCAGCCTTTTCACAACATTTGAATGTAGGTAGAAAGGCATTCATTAAAGGTGAAGTCTTCAGCGAGCCCTAAGCTATAAGAGGGGACCAGGTTCAATCGGTGATATATGGTCGGGGGGGCTTAACGAATGTGAAGACCTGGATAAGATTATTGGTAAAGATGCAAAAATAATAATTGTATCGTGTGGGGTCTAGAATTTTCAAGTGCACTCAATAAAGATGCTTGGCATGGATTGCAAATTTGCAGATTCTGAAGGTGGAATTTGAGAAAATAACGAAGAGCCAGGTACTTCTCAGATCCACATGTTACATACTGTACCTATGTGGATCAAACTGCTGTAATTGATATCAGAGATAAAAGGTACTGTAGATGCTGGAGAATCTGAGATAACAAGC
>JAHRHZ010000016.1:31432665-31491412 GCA_024137785.1 Ginglymostoma cirratum | reverse complement strand
GAAACGTCAAGTTTTCCTGCTCCTATGATGCTGCTTGGCCTGCTGTGTTCATCCAGCCCCACGCTTGCTGTCATTGATAGTTTGCCTGATGATGAACAAATCCGTTTCAACCAGCAATGTGATGCCATTAGTCCATAAGGACAAAAGTGGGTATGAAAATCAGTTATTTACTGGAAGGGAATAATCAACGAGGAAATAGATTTATTATAATTAGAACAGTTAAGGCCACTGAAAAATAAAAAAGCTGAATGAATGTACAAGATGAGGGGCAGAGGCAGACGTTTAGGCCCATGTATTGGGAACATGCAGTACAAAGGTGGAAGGAAAGGAAAGATAGTGTAAGCTCAAACAGTAAGTATGAGAGTAAACATGCCCCTAGAAAGAGATTATGAACAAATGAAAGGAATCATGATAATAGGATAATTAAATTTTACCAAGCATCCTGGCAACAACTTCATATATGACACATTGCCAAAGAGGGTGAATTTGCCTCTCACAGAGCGGTTTCAACTGATGTATGACTGATTTTGTTGTAGAACATAGAACAGTACAGCACAGTACAGGCCCTTCGGCCCACAATGTTGCAGACCTATTGTCCTACTCTAAGATCAAACTACCCTGCATACCCTACATTACTATCATATCCCATGACGTGAGAGATTGGGTGTGGATAATATGGTATTGAAGAATCTAATGGAAGTCTATTGCAACTAACAATTAGATAGAAATATATTCCTCAGTCACATAAGTATCTGGGCTAATATTAAACTGTAATATTACAACAGGTGAATTTCCAGTCGAGTGTCAAATTTCGAATGATTCAAGATAAAACAGACAATGATATTTTGTACCCTCTGGTTGCATGCTATGATATCATGATGATATCATGACCATGTCTTTTTAAAGTATTCTGACACATTGACCATGAGTCACAAATCAACAGAGGGGTTGAAGGCCAGGAATATCGTTCCATCATGTTTCCCAACTGAATTGTTAAAAAAACATGCAGGTTGGAATCCCACATGAATTTGACCCTATATTCCTGGACCATTCCAGACAAATACCCTGCTCTACGCCTTTTGTGACCATGAGAATTTCAGGACAGGTATCTTCATACCTGGCTACTCATTGGATAAGATTATCTGATCTGCTCCATCGCAGACAGCATATTTTGTCCTTGGATAGTTGTCTCAAGAAAAGAAGGTTTAATTTTGCTATGTAAAAAAATCACAAAAATCAATTGCCTATTATCTATATACATTAATTACTTCAAGGATAATTGAAGGAACATACACAATTTGTGTCAGGACCAATTGCTGCTTATTGCAGGCACTCCACCCTAGATCTGCAGGATCCACAATTTTCCTGCTTCCTCTCCACTGGTATTAGACTCAAAATTCAAATCAAATGTTGATCTTTCTTTTTGTATACCTTCTTTACAGCCACAACTTTGAATTCTTTACCCTGTTCAATCACCTTATGATCTTTGTGTCTTTGTACATTTTGATCTGCTGTACTACATGTAAAACAAAATTTTTCACTGTACCTACGTACATGTGACAATAATAAATCAAATTAAATTTTCACTTGTTTAAAAGTCTCACTTACGATATGCCAAATAGGTTCATGCATGTTCTTGAAGATATGACAGGCATTGGTTGTAACGGAGTTCACTTTGGCACACCACAGCGTGGAGAACAGCCAACGTTCATTGACAACGTAAAGGTTTATGCTGATATTCTTTTCTGCATAGTTCCTGGAGGTACATAGTAATGTGACAGTGTTTGAGTTAATTAATTCTAATAAGATGATAAATTATACTAGATGAGAAAGTTTGACTTCTCCTTCATGGCAGAAATCCCTTTACTTCATTGACACTAAAATTCTTTTTCTGACGCCATCCAGTGGACATGTTTGGAAACCACAAATATTTCTGGTATATGGGTTCAGATTTATACAGGAACTAAAAAGTTATGTCATCTACACCCAATTTTTCTGTTTTAACCTAAAGAGTTCAAACAGAATATTAAATTAAACCATTTCACACTCGCTTTCTGGGCAACCATGTCCCAAGTATTGTCATTTCCTTAACCTTGTAGTTCAAACAGAAAGTTAACTGCTACTTCCTAAACTAGACTTGCAATTACAGTACACTGGGAAATTCATAATGTGCCATTGATACCCCAGTACAATATCACTGAAGTTCTTCTAAAGGCTGATGAAGTTGTCTTGAAGAGGGGCTTAACTGTAAGCCTTAGATAGACCTACATCAATCGTATTGAGCTGCACTTTTCTTTCAGTACAGTCATTAACCTTGTAAAAGGTGTCAAAAACTATTAGCAGTTGGATTTCCCCTTTCCCAACAATAGTTTGAATTTGCTGCTAGGTTTACAGGATCCTGTGCATTTTAGCAAGTGATGTCTGCAAATAGTGTAAGCAACCAATTACAGTGAATTATTTTCATAGGCATCCAGCCAGGAAGTAAAGTTCACAGATTAACCTTTGCAGTTCATTTAAGTTTACAGAAATCTAAATAAATTATTGGATAAGGCAGAAGCTAAAAGATCATAAACTTTAACTTCAATTTAAAATTATGCAGGATGTTGTATATTTTTGGAAAGAGACATGTTGCTGAGGATTTTTGGTTTGTGGTCGTCAGGATAAATGGAAACATACAATCACAAAACAATTATATTACTAGAGGGAATGGTGCTGATCGGTTGGAAAATTGACTGATTGGCAAGGCAATGCTATGTTGCTTCATGTTAGTGAATGCTGCCATCAGTCCAAAAAGACATTCTACCTAATGCAGAACCGATCAACATCATTTATGAATTTCAGTGCCAGTACAATGCTAAGTTTTTAGGACGTATTTTGCCAGTGATTAGTTGATTGAAATAACATATTCTATTGGTTGTTCATAATTAAAATACCAAAGACTGTCTTCATTAACCCATGCCTATAAAAGGTAAAACGAAAGGTCTACATTTGGATGTGATTCAGCAACTGGGCAGGTCTTATTGAACAATCCTGAGTGGGGAGATAGTTACAATATGATTTTGAAAAAATCAGTTGAAGTTATAATGTAGCTCAATTACATTGTCTAGGACTATTACATATTCACGTGCAGGGACTCATT
Organism: Ginglymostoma cirratum; assembly: GCA_024137785.1. Classification (NCBI taxonomy): domain Eukaryota; kingdom Metazoa; phylum Chordata; class Chondrichthyes; order Orectolobiformes; family Ginglymostomatidae; genus Ginglymostoma; species Ginglymostoma cirratum. Next base: position 31,488,273 of record JAHRHZ010000016.1, on the reverse strand, counting down.
CACCCAGTGGGTGGCAGGTATCTGGAATTCACTGTCTGAAAGAGTGCTGGAAGTGGGAACCATTCCAACATTTAAGAAGTTTTTAGATGAACATATGAAGTACCATAGTAAATAAGGGTATGGGCCAAGTACTGGGAAATAGGATTACAACAGATAGGTGCTTGATTACCAGCATGGACAGAATGGACCAAGAGGTCTCTTTCTGTGCTGTAATACTGTATGACTAATGTTTTCCCTATTATTACCACATTAAAATCCTACCAATTACGTTTTGGGACCAATGGTACAAAATTGTACTCTGGTTGCAAAACATGATCTTATAATATTCACATTTGCTGTGGAAGCATATAGAAGAAATTCAGGCAGGTAATACATATCAAGGCCCAGATTTTCTGAGGACTGGTAATCTCATGCAAAAAAAAGCCCTGCTCTTTATATTTAGGAAGCAAGAGAGTTCTGTATTTCTGGCAAGAGATTCTGATCAGGGTTCCTTCAGAAAAAAGGAGCTATACTTCCATTCTGACAGTTCTTTCAAATTACAGATTATTGACAGAGTGGGAGGAAACAAAACATATCACTTTTCACAGCAGTCAGCTACTGTATTCTGAAATTTGAACATCTAGAATCACAGGCAGTGACTTTGACAGCTGCTATCATACAATAAGTGTAAGGTTAGGTTGACATGAAGGTAGGATTCCAGATTCTGAGGGGGTCGGGCACGTGGTAGGTAAGGAACAAGGTGGGATAGGGTGCCAAGTAGGTATGGGGTAGAGTGCCAGGTGGGTAGGATATAAAGGGGGTAAGAGGTTGAGTGCCATGTGGTGCTGTGTCAAGCGTGTAGAGGTAGGTTGCAGGTGGATAACATGCTGGGTGAGTAGGATGCCAAGTGTGTAGGGGATTTGTGAAGGTGACAAGAACACAAGGGCTGGAAAATGTGCTGGAGCCTGATAGGTGGAGGTAGTTTGGGCCTGGAGTGTAGAGTAAGGTGGGTGGCAATTGGTCTGGAGCTGATAAAGGTGTGGTAGCAGGGGCTTTGCGGGGTTGCAGAGGCACATTTGCTCACGAGGGGTAAAGATGCACAGAGGGGGCAGAGTCTTGTTGGTGGGAGTGGAAGACAAGAGGATGAGAGAGAGAGAGAGAGAAACAGAGATGGATAGCATTTAGAACAGGGAAAGGGGGAAGTGTGGAATGGGGAGCGTTGGAAATAGCATGGGGAAAGAGGGTTCTCAGGCCTAGAGTGGAGTGGGACTGCTGGGTCTGAGTGATGAGATGAGTGGGTCTAGTTTGGCTTTCGGAATGCAGGTATGTGGGGGGTTTTAAAGTTGGAGTTGTGTGAGGTGACTATAGGGTCAGTTGAATAATTACTCAGGGCATAGACTATGTAATTAAGACTTACTGAGTAACACTTACTGAGCAAGTATTTACTTAACTAGAACCCTTTGAATTCTCTGATTTAAATGTATATTTTTGGAGGGTTCCAATCATAGAGGAATTGCACAGCAGAATTTCAAATTTCAAGGATAATTCCTTCTCAGTCTGCGATGATGGAGATTCCACAGGGTCCCCAAATGCAACTCCCGTCTGTGCTAGAATAATAGTTGACTCACTGTCAAAAAATCCAGACCTATGTTCTATCTAAAACAAAAAAAAAACAGTGAATGGCATTGAATTCCTGTTACTAGTATTGAGGCTCTCTGCTGGGAATGTGATTTCATAAAATTATCTTTATACGATATCAAGTCACGAAAAACATCTCTATTCCATCTTCAAAGAAAAAGATCAAATTGTTGCTTTCATGACAATTGCCCGCAGCCTTCAGTTAATATGGACATTTTCTGGTCAGGTTCTAATTAGTAGATGCATTTTTGTATTTTCAAAGCATCTTACCTGATCTCCATGAAATTAATGTCGCTATAACGAATGTTGATGTTGTGAACGTTCTGCCTTTGCAGTGCATCTGGATCAAGTTTTTCTCCCACAATCTTCTGGAAATCTTTGGGGGTGCTATTCGTATTTTGGGGCAACCATAAGATCTACAGAGAATGAAGTATGAAAGGTTGTTCAAAGAAGAGCATATTCACTCTGGCATTCTTTACTCCTATCCACAAGCCTAAAATTTCAAAAATATCTGAAGCTTTAATCTTTATTTCCCACTATGCTCCAAAAGGTAGCCTCACACTTTTAGAGCTTGACTTCCAAAAGCCTGTGTGGTGAGGTCAGGTGCAGATATGCATTGATAATAGGGCTTTTGAATAGTATATTAGTACTCTGACACCTCAAGAATACCCTGTTATCTTTCTAAGTGGGATTTAGGAGGAGCTATAAACCTGTTGCCTCTAATTACCTGCAGAAGGTGATCTAAAATTGCACATCAAATTATGCTGGGCAATTAATACTCTGAGGACATAGGTTCAAATCTCACTGTGGCAACTGGTGAGCTTTGAATTCAATTATTAGTGGTAAAATGAGACAATTAATTAAAATGAATATTAAAACACACAGCTCAACAGATAAATATGACCATTAGCATTTTTTTCCTAAGCATGAAGGGAAATGAAGCTGATACTGTAGGCTCAATGGAATACAAAGGCAGTCCTGTGGGAAACTAAGAATGTAAGTTGTAAAACTAATGACTGGCAAGGCTTGAGTCAATAATCTTAGGGTGATAGGAAACAGACAAAAAGAACAGTCTATGCTCACAATTATGACATACATCCTTGAGCTAATGAGGAGATGAAAGGAACATCAACAAAGTATTGACAGCTCTGTTTATTAACAGAGATATGTGATGTAAGTGCTAAAATATTTGATTCAATATTGGAGAGAGATGTCGCTGACGTTTGCCAAGAGTGTCTCTCCAGTTTGTACTTGAAAATGAAATCTGTAATTGCTGAACATCACAATGTTTGAAGTGTCTCTTAATACCCAAGCAATTTGGTGCTGCAAGCAAGTCCTCATCATAACAGTCAGTGACATTGGATTGAGTGTTGACATAAAAGGAAGAGTGAGTACGTTCATTTTACCGATATTAGATTGTGAGGGTGGAGTCAGCCTTTGAATTGGCAGCTGATGAGCTGATTCGAGAATCTAAACCGAGGACCAGGCCTGTGAGTTCGCTAATTAGAGACAATATTGTGGCACAGTTGCAGTTTGTTTTCTTGGCTAAACAAAGAGGTATCATTGCAATTGTTCTCAGGGTAAACCAATTATAAGCAGCCATGGGGTAAAATGCAGGAGACTATTTCCTAGAGAGAACCATTAGGTGTGATATGAACAGTCTGATTTTATGTATTTTTATTATAATTTATTTAAAATTTTTGATTTAGTATGATATGAATTTTCTGCGTATTTGAAATTAATAACTAACTTATAGACATTTCAGTAGCCATGGTGATTTATTTTGAAATAGTTTGTAAGGTCTACTTTGGCATCTATCACTGGTTACTATTCCACAAACCAATTAACAACCTGTTGCTGACTGAACCTCACTTTGTATATAAAAACAGAAATTGCTGGTGAAACTCAGGTGGTCTGGCAGCATCTGTGAGAAGAAAATAGAGTTAATGTTTCAAGTCCAGTGACTTTAAATTAGACTCAAAATATTAATTCTATTTTCTTCCTACAGATACTGCCAGACTTGCTGAGTTTCACCAGCAATTTCCAGTTTTGTTTCTAATCTCCAGCATCCACAGTTCTTTGTTTTATGTCACTTTGTCTACACTTCCTGGAGCCTTGTTGTCTCTTCTTACTATTTCTCCCGACTGCTGGCAAAGAAACAGTATAACATGATTTACCATGAATTTCAGTAACATGCTTTCTAAAAGTTTTCTAAAAAATTAAAGGCTTTTCAAAATTCCTTCCGCAGTCCTTTGTTAAAAAAGAACAGTCAAACTAATCCAGTTCACTATCAAAAATAAAGTATAATAAAATGATAGTCTTTACAATTGGCTCAGGACTTAATTGACAACATAGAATTGGATATTGAGAAGGTTAGGTTTGGAACCATGCCCAGGGATACACACTGGGAGGTTACTGGCCTGAGTTTGATTAATATGGAACTAGGAAGGAATGAATTATTGTAGAGTTCAGGGAAACATAGGGGATATCTCTCCAAGCAAATTGTAAAGTTGCTTCCTGAGCCTGATGGGATTAATGCTACCATACCCAAAACAACAATAGAGACCCAAACCTGTACTGCTTGCCAAATTGGAAATATTGGAATAATTAAAGGATGTGTAATGTTATGTAGCACAATACGCTACTGTATGCAGTCCCAAAGAAAGATAATTTGGTGGGAACTAAAATGGATGGGTGCAGCACTCATCAAGATGTATTAGTGTGAAATCATTGGCTACATCATGATCTTGAAGCAACTTGTCAGTTTAACTGAGACAGAGGCCAGTTGTACTGTAGAAGTAACCAATATCACATACAAACAAACAGCTCATGCTTGTGTGTGAGAGTGCTATATAACCACAAATCAATTATCTTTTAATTATACAAATAAAATTGGAAAACTTACGACACCCAATCTTCAGCTTTACAGTGAGGATCCAGGTATGGATTGGGTACAATGAATCGATCAACATACACCTCTGAAACTCAATGGAGGTACAGGGACTGTGTCAATGTGTTTAGATATGGTGTACCACCTCCAATGGAACATCTACCTGAATGCTGTGCAAGGACAGTGGCAAATCTCCTTTGTTTACTACAAACTGCAGCAGAAGAATTGATCCATTAAGAAAGACATAGAATTATTAACCTACTTGGTGGCAGGAATTGTAGAATTGGGGACTTCCTATAAAAATCCATCTTTGGATATAGATGATCTCATGTGTATTGGTAATCATTCAATTGGTAATAGTTTTGTAACTGCTTCCTGAAGCCTCTGTCTGAATGCAGCAAAAATGAGTGAGAAGCTGCTCAAAATAGTGGCCAAAAAACAAGAAAAGGAGCAGGGCTGCTGCACTTAAAGAGGGTTAGCTATTGGCTTTAGTTAACCCAAGCTCCACCTTGTGCTAAAGGTACAGGTGTGGATATAGTTAGTGTGGGAGCCTCGTAAGAATGTTAGATGTAAAAGTAACAAAATTCACAGCTTGGGTCAATAATCGTGAAGTGATAAGGAAGCAGACAAGAGGATTTTGTTAGGTTCATATTGATAACGAAGATCCTTGCACTGATGAGATGAAAGGAACATTAACAGAGCACGGAAAGCATTGTTTACTGATGAAGATACATGATGGAAGTCCTAAAATAATCAACAATTATGATAAGAATTATTGGATGATGAGTAGTTGGAGGGTAGCAAGTACTACTGCTATTTTTCCTTCATTCTTTTAGATGTAAGTGATCATGGGTTTGGAGGATTATGAAAAGAAGTAAAAATATTGCAATGAAATGTGAGGATTAAGTTTATAAATTTCCATGCCGATTTTATTCTGGGAAAGACGATTGTGAAGTTTGCAAAATGTGCCTCTCTAACACGTTCAAAAATAAAGCCTGCAATTGCTGATCTTCACAAATCTCAAGGTGGCTGTTTATACTGTGACAGTGATGATGGTGACACCATTATCAATTGTAAAACAAACCTTCAAGTTCACTAGTGTCCTTTAGGAAAGAGGGAAAGAAATCTGCCATCCTTAATTGGTCTGGCCTACATATCAAACTGGTCACACAACAATGTATTTTATTCTTAATTGCTCTCCAATGTTCCAAGTTATTCAATTCAAGAGCAATTAGGGATGGCCAGAAAAATGCTGCCTTTTCAAGTGACGCACACATTTGATTAAAGAAAAAGAATGCAGTGTGGTATTGGGACTCAGAAATGATCCAGACATGAGGTTTCCAACACTGTACTGAAAATAAAACATTCTGTATCTCTATATTTCATTGTTCCCAGTTTTCCTTCTATTAAGAGAATGTCTTCTGTATGTATACACTATATTTAAACATTCATCTAAACATGTTTTATTACAGGAAATATATTACAAGATATATTTCCAAGTCAGGATGGTGAGTAGCTTAGAGGGTAGCTTGCAAGTGCTGCTGCCCTTTTTCCCTTATCCTTTTAGGTGTAAGTGATCATGGGTTTGGAAGGTACTGTCTAAAGAGCCTTGCTGAGTTGTTGTAGCACATCTTGTAGGTGATACATACTGCTATTGCTATTCATCAGTGATGCAGGGAGTGGATATTTGTGAATGTGATACCAATCAAGCGGCTTGCTTCTCCTGGATGGTATCAAACTTCTTGAGTATTGTTAGAGCTGCACATATCCAGGATAAGTGGGGAACATTCCAATAGAGTCTCGAGTTGTACCTTATAGACAGAAGACCGGCTTTGAGGATTCAGGAAGTGAGTTACTTGCTGCAGGACTCCTAGCCTCTGTCCTGTTCTTATAGCCACAGTATTCATACAGTGAGTCCAGTTCAGTTCTGGTCAATGTTAACTCCCAATATATTGATAATGGGCATTTGGCGATGGCAATGTCATTGAATATTAAGGGGCAATGGTTTGTTTGAGATGGTCGTTGCCTGGTACTTGTTTGCCATAAATGTTACAGGCCAGTTGTCAACCCCAATCTAGGTATTGTCTAGGTCTTTCTGCACTTGGGCATGGACTGCTTAAGTAAAATTATCAGAAGGTCAGCTATAATACAACTGTCTACAATATCGAAGGTACAGAGGTCAAGTCTAAGATAGTGTCTGTGGGGAATTCAATAAATATGGAGGCAGGTGACATTGTTTCGAAACATCATCCAGAGTTGGACATGATATATTATCTACCTCATGCAAGGGTGTGAACCATCTCAAATTGTTTTGAAAGGATATTTGAAAGTGAGGGTGAAGGAGACAGTCACTGTGATCCATTGAGTTGCATTGGGGTCAGTGGCACTGGAAACAACAGGCAAGAGGAGATAAATTTAAGAACAGAACCTCAAGGATTATAACATGTGGATCATTACCCAAACCACATGTAAATTTCCATTGGAATAAACAATGAGGAGGTGTGTGTGTGACTCAAAGATTGGTGTTGTTGAAATGGATTTCAATTCACAAGGCTCAGGCATCAGTAATTGCGGATGAGGAAATTGGGTCGTTGTGATAGGTTCACTCAAATTATACTTGGACCAGTGTCCTCAAGATTCAAATAACTGAGTTGTAGAGTGAGGTCTGAATTAAAGGTTTTGGGAGAGATTTAGGTGAGGAGTGATTTAGAAAGCTAATGAGAAAGAGCAAGGAAATATTCTGGTGTAGCGATATTATTAATGATAATCAGAGTGTGACAGGAAGCAACAGTGTCTGCAAATAACAACAGTGCACCAGCAAGGAGGATCACTGCATGAAAAATACAATAAAAAGACAAAATTGAAATCTCTTTATGAGAATACATGAAGTCTTTGAGATAAGATGGATGAATTGATACCACATATAGAAATAAATCAATATGGTATGATATCCATTGCAGAAATGTGATTGCAAGATAATCGAAGTTGGGAATTGAATGTTCAAGGATATTTGAAATTATGAAAGGACGGGAAGGAAGGTAAATGAAATGAGTAACTTTGCTATTACAGGGTAAGATCAGTAGAGTAGTGAAAAATGATTTTTGTTTTAAGGATCAAGTTGTGGAATCTGTTTGGATGAAGATAAATAGAAAAGGAAGGAATTAATTGATGATAGTAGTTTATAATCCTTAACAATAGGCGTACTGTAGGACAGAATAGAAATCAAGAACTAAAGAAATAGGAAAAGAACTTCAATAATTGAAAGAGATTTTAATCTTCATGTAGATTGAACAAATCAGACTGGTAATGGTAACCTTGAGAAGGAGTTCATAGAGTTTATTTGTGATGCTTTATTACTTACATCAGTATATTGTGGAAGCAAGTAGACAACAGGCTGTTTTAGACTTTATAATATGCAATGAGGCAGGATTAACTAAGAATCTCCTTGTAAAGGATTCTCCTGCGAAGAGTGTTCATATAATGTTGTAATTTTACATTTGGTTGAGGTGAGAAACTTTGGATCTGAAATTAGTTTTCACACTTAAACAAAGACAGTTACAAGAGCATGAATACAGAGTTGGCTCAGTTGGACTTGGAAAATAGATTAGCAGGTATGAATGCAGAAAAGCAGGATTTAAGGAGATATTCTGTAACTCTCAATAGAAGTATACTCCATTGAGAAAGTAAGTCTCCCCAAAAGGGATTACTGTTTGTGGCTCAGTAGTGAAGTTAAGGATAGCGTCAAACTCAAAGAAAATAATCTGTGCACTGTTGCAAAGATTAGTCTTAGACCAGAGGTAGGGATCACTTTAGAAACTAGCAACGAATGACTAAAACAATAACAAAGAAGGAGAAAATGGATGACGATAGAAAACTATCAAGTAATATAAAAATTGACAGTAAACATTTCTGCAAGGAATAGCAAAAGTGAGTTTTGATCCCTTAGAGGATGTCAAAAATGTATTGTTAAAATATTTTGATTCTGTAGCAAACTGCAATCTATTAAAACAGTTGTCCAATATCCTTTCTGGTTTTAGCCGTATTTAGCCGACTGGATGAATCAAACTATAATTATCACAAAAAGAATCACACACAGACACACATGGGCATGTGAAAACACTTGAAATTCAGTGAACATTCCCACAGGATGAACAAAAACTCGTTGACAATGGCATTTCTGGAGGTGTGGCTTGCTGTTTTCTGTTTCACCAAATCTGGAAGATTGGGATCTTTTCAAGGTAATTGATGAAATAATTATAAAGCTAATTACCATTGTTCAAAAATCTAATATATTTTCATGAGTTAACAGTTTTCAATTTTTGGCAATAATTTTGTAATGTATAGCTTTTGGCTGAAACAGCCATTTCATGAAGAGATCTCTGGAAAACTTATAATGACTTGTTTAGGCCATAACTCTGAGCTGAGGTAACTGTGAACAGCATGTGGGAGTTGAATTTTTCTCTCTGTAACTAGGACTTACAGAAAGAGGTGCCCAGAAATTACTCCAGCTCTGCTGAGCAGGTATCCAGGAAGATCCTGGAAGGATCATGTAGATTTATTTTATGTTTTTGAAATCTGTAGACTGAAATGAGAAAGAATGTTTGAAAAGATGGTTGTATATTTTGAAAGCAAGTAACCCAACACTGAATGCAGGCATTGCAAACAAGTATTTGAACACCCAGTATTGAAGTTTGAGTTTCAGATAATTTGGAGTTGAGAAGGTGTACAGATGCAAACTTTTCTGGCAACAAGAAATTGATTGCTCTATAAACTAGTGACTAGTGATCAATTACAGAGAATTGTAGCCTGCCAACAACTACGTAATTGGTTCTCAGGCATGAACAGCTTAAGCAGGGAACATGTTCCAAGAGAAAGAGAAGTGCCTTGTTCTTCCCCAACCTGGGAGCAGTCTTTGTTCTCTACAGTTACAAATCATTGTCATACTGAAAAAAACCAGTTTTATCTTTCCTATAAACTATGGATCCGCTCAACAACAGGGCCTGGTAACAATGACTACTAAATTGTCTTTCAGTCTTTCCCATCTTTCCACACCGTGTGTGTGTGTGTGTGTGTGTGTGTGTGTGTGTGTGTAAAGGGGAGTTTATATGAAGATTGGAGTTTTAATTAGTGGTGTTCAAACTGACTGTTTATAACTGCTTACTTGTAACTAGAGTCTAATTACTTGTAATGAATATGGATTCCTATTTAGTATAGGAACCTTGACTGTGTATTCTATCAATCTGCGCCTGAAAGTTAGGTAATTTAGGGAATTCTGTATACTTTAGAAAATCCTTAGAAGATGCAGCACAGTGGCTCAGTGGTTAGCACTGCTGCCTCACAATGCCAGGGACCCAAGTTCAATTTCACCCTCGGTTAACTGTCTGTGTGGAGTTTGCACATTGTCGTCATGTCCATATGGTTTTCCTTTGGATGCTCTGGTTTCCTTCCACAGTCCAAAGACATGTGGGTTAGGTGCATTGGCCGTGCTAGATTGCCCATAGAGTCCAGTGATGTGTAGGTTATGTGGATTAACCATGGGAATGGAGGGTTACAGGCAGAGGGGTGAGTCAGAGTGGGATGTTCTTTGAAGGAGAGATGTGGACTCTATGGGCTGAATGGCCTGCTTCTGCGCTTGTAGGGATTTTATGATTCAACTTATTTGACAAATCCAGGGATAGTGATGCTCAATTTCCAGCATGCTACCCCAGTGAGTCATAACAATTCCAAAACCTGAACATTCAACTTTAGAAGCCATTACAGCTGCTGAACACAACTCTTCAACTTGTTATGATCCTAGCTGATGGTAATACTGGACACATCACATCAGAGTGAAACCTGGCTTACTAGACCATTTTATTTTATTTGATGAAATATAGCACCATTATTCAAGAGAGAAGGGAGACTAAAGTCAGGAAATTACAGACCAGTTAGTCTGACATCTGTCATTGGGAAAATGCTAGAACTTTTTTTTATTCACTCACGGGAGGTGGGCATCTCTGGCTAGGCTCTGCCCCCCCAGAGCACAGTTAAAAGTCAAACATGTGGCTGGGGGTCTGGAGTCACATGTAGGCCGGACCAGGTAAAGTCAGATGTTTCCTCCCCTAAATGATATTAATGAACCAGATATTCTGACAATGTTCATCGAATGACCATTAATTCCATATTCTTTATTGAATTCAAATTCCACCACCTGCTATAGCGTGATTTGAGCTTAGGTCCCTAGAACATTAGCCGAGTTTCTCCGTCTATAGTCTAGCAAAAATACCATTAGGCTATCGCCACCTGTTAATTATTTAGGAGGCAACAGCAGGAGATTTGGACAATCATGATACAGTCCAACAGAGTCAATACTCCAAAGGTACTTAGGTGTCCATCTTCTCCCTACCTGTGATGAGAAATTCTTCAGAAGACAAAGGTGAGAAGAGCAATCCTGCATCTGGGCAGGACACTCTCAGCAGGCCTGGGGCCTCTAGGTGAAGTACAGGGCAGATGTACCACCCAAGCTCAAGTAACTAGATGGCACTTAGACATATGGGAGGTAAAGAAAGAATTATTTATTTTACTGAAAACACATAGGTGACACATCAATGTAAAGTTTCTTGCACTTTTTAAAATATATATTGACTTGCACTCTAAGAATGTCTGCTCTACTGTCTTTCTCATTTTTGGACCTCTTGAAGTTGTTCCACATGAGAGAGGATCAACCTGTTCAGAAATCCCAAAGATAAAGGAGGTTGCAACGGCCAAACATTACTCATCTCTCACCAGCAACTAACTCCTTGACTATAGATAGACTCTCATATCAAGGATCCTTGAACTGTAACATTGATGTCTACAGCCAAAGTCTTGTACATTGATGTGGAAAACATTGAAACTAAAAGCATGTGTAAAGGTTGTGCAAGGGCCTGGTCTGCACAAGTCATTCCACATCCACTCTGTGATTGTCAGCATGGAATCAGTGTTGATCTCACACATCTTTGGAAGTAATGTTTCTTAGTATTCATCAGATTTTCAAGCGATTGCACTACCATTCAAGGTTTGGAGGTGTGAAATGGGAAGTTCACAGATCGAAACTATCATATTTTCCTGCTGATGGAATCTGCACAAAAGACTGCTTCTCTTGAGTTAAACACCCTGTCCTACATGATGCTCAAGAATTTAAGGGCAATTTAGCAGTCTACATGAACTCTGAAAATTTAAAACCAACAACGATGGAAGGGTGAAAGGGAGATGCCTTAGAATTAGTCCGAACCTGTTGCTGATCATGAGAAAATTCACTATACAACTAATATATACTAATGTCATATACTGTCAGCAGCCTTAAAAGCAAAGTACAGTAGTGCCAGGCTATGTTACTTATCCTTTCTTACTGATTGCTGCTTCCTCCCGAATGGTGAGAAGGACTTGTCAAATGCAGGTGCTTAAAAGTGGGATCATCTGAAGATACCAAGCTCTGGTCAGACTGCATTTGAAATATTGTGAGCAGTTTTTGGCCCCATTTACAAGGAAGAATGTGCTGACTTTCGACGGGATCCAGAGGAGGTTTATGATAATGATTTAAGGGATGAAGGGGCTGTCATATTAGGAGTTGTTGAGGACTCTGGGCCTGAACTCAATAGAAGATGGGGAATCTCATTGAAATTTACAGAATACTGAGATACCTTGATAAAGTAGATATGGGGAAGTTGTTTCCATTAGTCAGAGAGACTAGGACCTAGTGGCACAGCCTCAGAGTGAAGTGACATCCTATAGGACTGAGATGAGGAAGAATTTCTTCAGTTAAAGAGTGGTAAATCTTTGGAATTCATTGCTGCAGAGGGCTGTGGAGTTCAAGTCATTGAGTCTATTCAAGATAGAAGTAGATAGGCTCTTGATTAGTAAGGGCATCAAAAGTTATGGGGAAAAGGCAGGAGAATGGGGTTGAGAAACAAATCAGCCATGATCAAATGGCGAGGCAGACCTGAGGGGCTGAATTGTCTAATTCGGTTCCTATATGTTATGGTCCATGGTCTTATATTTCATTAGCCTTCTTGCTTATGTACTGTCCCTGTATTAGTCATCTTTTGTGACTCATGCTTCCGAATTGCTAAATCCCCCTGAATTCCAGTTGGTCGCCAGTTATGAAAAACTCTGGTTTTAATCATTCTTCCTGGCAAAGTGAACAACTTCATATTTTCCCATAATTTACTCTCTCAGGCAGATTTTTTGCCTACTCACATCTATTTGGAACCTCCTTCTGGCTTCTTCACAACACTTTTCAACCTATCTTTGTATCACATGTGTGAGCCAATAACCTGTCGGGAATGTCAGAAATTAAACAACATTTCAGCAACGCTACTCCTGAGCCCCCACATCAATCACAATTAAGCATTATACTATCCTCTGTCACAGTTGGTGCGAAGGCTTTGTATGGAGGCAAATGTCATGCTTCAAGGAGCTCCAAGATATGAAATCTCATGTTGATAAATGTTCCAGGACCAAAGTGCCAATGCTACATTGTGATAATGAAACTTTGGAACTAATTGACCATCATAACACCCCCTCCAAAAAGAAGCTACCCTTGAACACCACTAGCTGTATCCTTGCATTCTTACAGTTTCGTATGTGAATGAAGCATTGCCTTCCAGTTTTAGAACGAAATGTGATTCAGAAGTGGGACATCCAGGTGAGATTTCTCAGGTAACGTGAGGATACATTGCTTATCTAACATGGATGGGGGCAATAAGTGAAAACTATATAATGATCATGTGTGTTTCATTCACTAATTATAATGTTCATTTTTGCAAAATAAATGGCACGCCAATGAGTTGCTATTTGATTCCAGATGGTTAGCATTACAGAATCTGTGAATCATGATAAATGCAATTGTCTCTAGCAAGACTTCACATTTGAAGAATTACACTATGCACTCAAAGAGAAAAGTGATAACCTACTTAACACACAGTGCATGCAGTGGCAACAATTCTATCTAACTCCTGAACAGTTGTCTTTGGATCAAAATGGCAAGGTTTAAAACTTCAAGTCTTCATGAGCGACTTTCAGGTTTTGCTTGAGATGCAGAATGAGTACCTAATGTTCTTCATGGTCCCTTTTCTGTTGCTGTCCCCGTGTCTCCAATGATCTTTCAGCCCATCCCATTCATCTATCCCCTTCTTTAAACTGCTAATGTCTCCAATTTTCCCGTTGAGCCCGCGGGTTTGCAAATTGCCATCCCATACACTGTCTTGTTGGCCATAGGACTCCACATGTTGAGACAAGTGTGATTTTCACTTGTAAAGTCACAGAATCATACAGCATGGAATCAGACCCTTCAGTCCAACTAGTCCACGCTGACCACGTTCCCAAATTAGACCAGTCTCAATTGCTTGCATTTGGCCCATATCCCTCCAAATCTTTCCTATTCATGTACTAATCCAAGAGCATTTTAAATGTTGTAACTGTCCTGTAAAAACTTCCACTCCTCCAGCATCCTACCTCCTTCTATGGGCTATGAGATCTTACTCTTCTATCTTGAATTTCACCTGTACATTATAATCATTTCCTCAGTAACTCCAACAGTAGACTTAAGCCTCCCACTTTCCCTAGATTGCCATAAATGATCTCCTGAGGAGTTCTATGACTATTAATGCCTAAATCCCCAGGACTGACTGTGGCTCACCAATGGACAGGCTTGGAAGGACAATCCTGATTGAGCTTGGGGCAAGCTGCTAGGGAACTAGGATTCTCCTGATAGAAGGCCACACATTGTGATCAAGGTTGTTCTGTCATCTTAATCAGAAGACCCAAGGCAGGAGGTGAGATGAGATGATTCCAGATGCGTCTACTGAAATTTACACCTTGGCTGCCATATTTTTCACAAACTCTGATGATCCTTTATAAATGTTGGAAATTTAGAAATACAGATACGAGCTTCCTTGATGTTCTGAGAAATGGCCCATCAAAACTGATGCTTGTCTGCGATGCTGTCCTTTCATAAAATAATCCCCACCCCGTATCACTCCTTTACTGAACTCGTTCAGCAATAGTTTGCCTCCAATACCATTCTTAAACCACCCTTAAAAGCCTTCTAAATTCCTTCCAAAAAGGTTTCGCACATTTTGATCCATTTCCATAGCTATAAACACCTCTTCTCACTGTAATGTCCGATCTGCCTGTTTTATCAAGATATGAACTGATCTGTTATACTTTCCATGATTCCGCATTGTTTCTTAATTAACTTCCAAAATGTTGTGAAACTTACACTTGGGAATAATACACTAAATGCACCATTCTACTTCTGGGAGTTAATTCTTTGCAAGTTTAAATAGCCTTAAAAGAATATCACGGAATGAAATGAAATAAAATCCCATTTAGTTCATATATTTCAGAAAAAATTGCCACAGCATAAAGATATCGTGCTCTCCAAATGTAGAGATGTTACAATTTCTTTCTGTAATCTTTGAGAGGAGATTTAATTTCCTTACCAGACTGTGATCAATTGAGGAATTCAGAATGGTTTGCACAACAATTTTGTGAGAAGCATTGTAGTATGGATGAGATGTGTTCTTTGGAAGTC
This sequence comes from Ginglymostoma cirratum, assembly GCA_024137785.1. Taxonomy (NCBI): domain Eukaryota; kingdom Metazoa; phylum Chordata; class Chondrichthyes; order Orectolobiformes; family Ginglymostomatidae; genus Ginglymostoma; species Ginglymostoma cirratum. The sequence goes on along the minus strand of JAHRHZ010000016.1, from coordinate 31,473,211 downwards.
GCAGGTCAAATATTACACGTTTTTTATTTTTTGCAGCAAGTGCCAACAGCTGAGCCAGTGAACAAACGCGTTGTTTGGAAGCATTTTTTTGTGATTCTTCTGATAGCAACCTCACTGTGTGGTAGGGATCTGTCTATGAGCGAGTGGAGTTAGAAAAGGACACATACAAAGTTAGGAACACACAGAAATATTTTAACATTATATTTTAACTTTATACTATAGATAAATCAACATATTCGGTTGGTTGAGAAACAAGAAGTTATAGAAGCTCTCAGATTTTTAATGAAACATATTATAGTCATAATCTTAAGTTCGAAAGACAATAAAAACATCTATTGTTTGCATTTAAAATTTTCTTGTGACTTGTGCTCATTAGATTGAGTGTCCATGTTGGCTTTCAAAAGTTAGTTATGGTGCAGGTTAGATGAGAAGTAAAATTTCCTCAACACCTTCTCATTCAGTATTCTCAGATATAGCATGGCTAGATATAGACAGAAGGTACTGTAACCTTTCCTATCGCGCTTTTACATTCAACATCAGAACAGCACACCTTCCGATATGGCATTTCCATTTACTTCAACAGCCAACAGGTGATTTTTGTTTGGCAGAGACTGCCACCTAGTGCGAAGTTAGGGGAGCTATGTATTCTAGACCTACCCACATAAGGAACTTGACTGAAGCTGCTCCAAGAGCAATTAACGAAGAATAATAAGACCTATTGAGAGATGAAACTTTAAAACTATATTTCTTAACTGGTTTCAATCTCAGGGGCCTAAAGATGCCAGGATAATGCCTAATCCTGTAGCTGCATGTAGTTCCTTGCATTTATTTAATCTATCATTTGCATTGCGTGAGATCATTAGTTTCTACTTCCCACATGTTTCATAACTTCTCACAGATCTCAATAAGATCAATGTGTTGATGACAAAGAGTAAAACAAACATGAAAAGCTGTTACTTCTTTACCTTCAGAAACCACTTCCCTGCATTGAGCTTCTGAATCTCTACCCACGTAAAACTTGAAACACTATTTCTGGCCCGCTTAGGAAAAACATCTGCTATGTCTGTTGTTCTTTCAAATGTAGAGTCATGCATTAGAAATGGGACTCCATCAAAACTAGAAAAAAAAGCAAAATGTAATCTTGTCAATCTAGATTTCAGTAATACTTAATTTCTGTTCAAAAAGTGTACAATATAAATAAAATCTTTAAGACAATGTTTCAAAACATTTTGATTTGAAAATGATAGAATTTGCAATGAAATTAAATTTGTGCCCATAAGGGCATGTTCCAAATTTAACTGCTTTAACATCATGATGATATTATTTTTATTTAAATTTAGTTTATCTTCCATGTCAGGCATAAAACTCAAGAGCAGAACCTTCCATAGTCATAGAGTCCTATAGCACAGAGACAGGCCCTGCAGCCCAAACTGGTCCATGCGGACTAAAATGTCCATCTGTGCTAACCCCATTTCCCCGCACTTGGCCCATATCCGTCTAAATGTTTCCTATCAATGTATTCGTCCAAATGCCTTTTAAATGTTGTTAACGTACCTGCCTCATTCCATACTTGTACCGACATCTGTGTAAAAAAGTTGCCCCTCGGGTTTCCCTGTATTCTTCCCCCTTACCTTAAACTGATGTCCTCTAGCCTTCATTTCCCCAAGATTGAGTGCATTCACCCTACCCATGCCTCTCGTGATCTTATACACTTCTATAAATCCCTTCTTCTCTGACGCTCGAAAGAAAACGTCGTAGCTTGCCCAACCTCTCCCTATAACTCAGCCCGTGAATGTTGGCAACATCCTTGTAAATCTGCTCTGCACTCTTTCCAGTTTAATAACGTCCTTCCTATAGCAAGGTGACCAAAACTGAACACAATATTCCAAGTGTGGCCTCACCAACGTGCTGTACAACTGCAACTTAACTTCCCAACTTCCATATTCAATACCCTGACTGATGAAGGCCAGTGTGCCAAAAGCCTTCTTTACTGCCCTGACTACCTGTGACTTGATTTTCAGAGAACCCTGCACCTGAACTCCAAGATCCCTATTTTCCATCACACTCCTTAAGGCCCTACTATCATCATGAAACTCCAACCTTGATTTAACATTCCAAAATGCAACACCTCACACTTATCTATATTAAACTCCATTTTCCATTTCTCAACCCACTTCCCCAGTTGATCAAGATCCTGCTGCAATTTATGATAACCTTCCTCACAGTCCAAAATACCGCCTATTTTAGTGCCATCTCAAACTTACTAATCATGCTTTGTACATTCTAACCCAAATCAGCACCAACCCCTGAGGCACACCACTAGTCACAGGCCTGCAGTCTGACAAGCATCCTTCCACTGTTACTCTCTGTTTCCTACCATCAAGGCAATTGTATGTCCAATCAGCCAGCTTCACCTGAATTCTATGCGATCTAACCTTCCAGAGCAGCCTATCATGTGGAACCTTATTAAAGATCTTACTGAAAAAGGCCATTCATATTGAAAATTACAGTAAGTGCAATAGACTTCAACTTCTGTCCATTTATCATATTTCATTTTGAAGTGCTTTCTAGTGCATGATGACTGACAGGTCTTAGACAGCAGCCTTTCCCCAGTCTTCACATTCAGCAGCTGCCCCAAGTCTTTGTATCCCTCAGCATACAGTTGTGGACCTTGGATTGTGCCAGTCTGCAACACAGTCAAGGGCATTTCTTTGCACTAGAAGATCAGAAATCATTGGACAGATCCTTTATCAAGTTGTTGGCCTTCAAGCAACAGCTGACATTTATTTCAGTATGTGTCCCTGGGAACAACATAGAGCACAGAGTTCAATGTTATGGGCTTTTCTAGATGAAATTTGGCAGAAAAGTTAAAAAAAAAAACACTGCATCTCTCTCCAGATCTTCTTTCCAATGGCGCTTTCTACAAGTAGGTGAACAATGATCTCTTCCCCACCACGGCTGTCTTAAGAATAATGTGCAGAGGAGATGAGACCCGAGCAGAAGGATTCAACTGGAAATACCTTTCTCACCACTAATCAAGCTACACCATGGTGCTTGTTTGAAAGTTCTGGCAATGAGGCATTGAACCAAGTGACTTTGACAGGCTGCTCATGAAATCATTGACAGGATGACTGTCTCCTTCTCCTGCAGTGTCTTGAGGACATTGTATGTAGGCCTCTACTTGATTGACCTGTGGTTAAAAGTGTTTTTCTGCATAATCTTTTCCACAAGGGACAGATAATATAGCACAGCCCAACTTCTTTGAAAATTCAGGAGCAATGTTGCCAGACCATCCACCACAAGCCAGGTAGAACTTTAGCATGTAATGTACAATCTATATGTAAATGGGAACAAAATGTACCCAGAAACAACCTCATCCTGTTGGCCATCCTTGTGTGTGCAACTGCATCAAGCTGTGCATGATCCTTCAGTCTGCAAACAGCAAGTGTCACTCCGTACTAAGGTTCTTTCTAGGCCCAGTGTTGCAAAGTATTTTTAACAAATTATCAGATCACTACTTTGTAATGCATTGGTAATCTGCATACTGGCTTCAGTTGTGTACTTACCTTTAAATATAATCCCATTAAGATCTCATGTAGCATTCAATGCAGTTGAAACAAGCAAATTTACATCAACATAAACCCAAAATGATGTAAGTAGTGGATAAATGTAGTTGTTTGTAAAGGAAGAATGGCCTCAATGGAAACAACTATGTCCCTGAATAAAATACTTAACCATGCTTAGCTGACATTTGTGTTTAAGTGTGAGAGACCTAGGAGACAGCTCTGACTGTATACATGCAGCGATTGGGTAAGAAATTCTAATTTTTAAAGATTTTGTACAAATCTAATTTAAATTGAACCAAAAGAACTGCAGATGCTGTAAGTCGGGAACAAAAACAGAGGTTGCTGGATAAGCTCAGCAGGTCTGGCAGCATCTGTGAAGAAAATATCAGAGTAAACATTTTGGGTCCGGTGACCCTTCCTCAGACCCCCTGTTCTGATATTTTACTGATTTTTTTCTGATATTAACTCCGATATTTTCTTCACAGATGCTGCCAGACCTGCTGAGCTTTTCCAACAACTTCTGTTTTTGTTTCTAATTTAATTTGAGTTTTCATAGTTAGCATTAAACTGAAACCTATAATTTAAAGTCTGTAGTTGCCAGTCTAAAGCATGGTTTTAATAAGGCTTCCAGTGAAAGAGCAGCTTAATTAAGAACCTGCTGAACATACACCTTTTCTCTTAGGGGCAAATAAAACTATTCAACTTACGGTGGTTAGTACTTGAGTGTGACTTACAACAGAGATCTGGCGTTAAGGATTCCGGGAGATCAGGGGAGGAAGAGAATGAGTGTTCTATTGCTTTCCCTGAACATTTTCTGCTTCAGGACCTGATACTTACTCTGCTACAGGAGAAGGAGCTGATTGTTTGTGTATGTGATAAGTGACTAAAGTCTATTCTTTTCCTAAAGTTCCACATTGTATAGCAACTTGTGGTACAGTTAACACAATAAATAGAACTATAACCGATTATGAAATTGACAAAAATAATTAAGTAAAAGCAACATAATGTGGGTGGTTGAGAGACTTTTGGAATTAGTAGTGGAGAAACTCAGCTGACCTGGCAGCTAACTGATCATGGCACTGTGGTACAAGAAGTTATTCAAAAGTGGGAAGCTGCAGCAGGGGACAGTACACTGAGGGAGATTGATAATTTTCTGCAGCAAAAAGCTTGAGACTAGATGACTGTGTCACCTGCCTGAAGCCAGGGTTTGGAACATCTGCTCAAGGCTGGAGAGGAATGTGCAGTAGGAAGGTGAAGACCCAATCATTGTGGTCCAAATAGGTATCAAAGTATAGCAAGGACCAAGAAAGAGGCTCTGCATTGTCAATTCATGGAGCTAGGTGCCAAATTACGAAGAGAAGAGATCCTGGAATTCCCTCCCTAATGGCATTCTGGGTCTACCTACAGCACATAAAACCTGCTGTGATTGAAGAAAGCAGCTCATCACCACTTTCTGAGACCAACTAGGGAAGGGCAATCAATGCTGGCCCACATCCCATGAATTGAATTTTAAAAAAAAGGAGGGATGGCCTAAGTTCATGAATCTTAGATAGGGAAGTAGTTTGGGTGGAGATGAGAAATTATAATGGCAAGAAGTCAGTTTCAGGAGTGGTGTACAGGGCTCCTGACAGTAACCATACGGTAGGCAGGAGCATAAGGAAGAAATACCCAGAGCTTGTCAGAAAGGCCTAGTGATAATTGTGGGAGATGTTTTATTTACAGGCAGACTGGAGAAGTCAGATGGGAACAATAGCATAGATGAGGAGTTCACAGGTTATTTTCAGGATAGTTTCTTATAACAGCACGTTCTGGAGCCAACTATGGATCAAGCTTTACAAGTCTTGGTATTATGCAATGAGATACGATTAATCCATGATCTCATAGTCAGGTACCTTTAGGTAGCAGCAGAACATAATATGATTGAATATTACATTCAGTTAGACAGAGATGGAGACGTGGGTCAGAGACTTTTAAAAAATAAATAAGGCATATGTATGATCAGTAAGTTCGTAGATGACATGGGAATTGGTGGTACAGTAAATAGTGATGAGGAAAGCCTTAGACTACAGGCAGTTGTAAATGGCTTTGTCAGATGGGCCAGTATATGCTGTGGATAAAGAGGTTCTAGTCGATGTACTATGCTGGGATTTCCAGAAGACATTTGATAAGGTGTCACATCAAAGATTATTGCGGAAGATAAAAGCTCATGGTGTAGGGAGTAGCATATTGGCATAGACAGAAGATTGGCTGGTTAAAAGCAAACAGAATCAGCATAAACAGGTCTTTTTCAAGTTGGCATGATGTAATGAATGGAGATCCACAGGGACTGGTGCTTGGATCTCAGCTGGTTACAGTTCATATCAATGACTTAGACGAAGGGATGGAATGTATGGTTGCCAAATTTGCTGATGAAGCAAAGGTAGTTGGAAAGGCAAGTTGTGGAGAGTATCTAAAGGGGCGACGAAGAGGTATAGATATGTTAAGTGAATGGGCAAAGATGTGGCAATGGTGTATAGTGTAGGAGAATGTGAAATGATCCATTTTAGCAAGAAGAATAAAAACTAAACTCACTTCAGAATAGAAATGCCTTGTGAGTAGATGTGTATGTGCCTGCTAGCAGGGGCAGGGACAGAAATCACTGCCCTGGGACTGCTGAAGGCCTGGTCTCTGGTCCCTGATCCAAACTTAATGGGTCCGCCCATTAGACCTGTTGGGCCCTGATAAACACTTGGGGTCCGTACCCTGCCTTTGCTTTTACTTATTCAATTTGTGGCATGCGGGCGTTGCCAGCTGGCCAGTTTTTATTGCCCATTCCTGGCTGCCTTCTTGAACCACTGCAGTCCACCTTCTGTAGGTTGACCCACAATGCCATTAGGGAGGGAATTCCAGGATTTCAAAAAATTTTCTTAAGAAGGGTCCAGATCTGAAATGTCAGCTTTCCTGCTCCTCTGATGCTGCCTGGCCTGCTGTGTTCATCCAGCTCTACACCTTGTTATCTACCCTGAATCATCATTTTTTGTGATGGTGGGCTGTAACTTCAGAACTAACTAGCAGTTCTTGAATGTGGAAAAACCGTGCAGCTACGGGCAGAAGCCACAACATTAACTATTTAATCACTTGATAGCCATAAGCTCAGTATATGGCTTCCAGCCAGAAGAGGTGAGCTGAAATTAAACTTTCAGCCAAGCAGGAACACAAATCTCACAGAATTGTCCAGCCATCAACTCTGTTTCTCTTTCTACAGATGCTGCCTGACCTGAGTATTTTCCAACGTTTCCAACTGGGGATTAGGAAGGAGCTAAGGTAGGGGTCAGAATGATTATAGAGAGACAGTGCGGGAAAAGTTAGAAAATAATGAGATCAGATTGGTGAGTTAACTCCAAGACGTGTGGTGGTTTAAAAATGGCTGCTCATCACATACCTGATCTGTACATCGCTTTCAAAAGTAGTTGCCTCGCATTTCACAGTTTCCTCAAAAGACATCAGGGTGTTTTCTGGAGCCAACTAAAACAATACATGGAAAAGTCATCATCTAATACAATCCATGTTTAGCAACAGTATTAAACACCCCCAAGTCAAGAAACAACATGGATAAAGAACATGTTAATTAAATATTAACTGTGGTTAAATGTATGCAGATACTGGCCATTCACTTGAGCCCTCACAAATAGATACAGAAAGAGTGTTTGTTGGATTAGCAGGTGTATGCTTGTGTTGTGTAACTCTCTAAATCATTGTGCTGTGTAACTCTCTAAATCATTACTAAAATGTGTAAAAATTGGCTCTAGATCTATCCTTCACTAACTGGCTTTCTGTATTAAAAAAGCAGATACCTACCATGGGTGCTCCACGGTGTCCCATCATAGCTGGTCGTGGCGCCAGATCTTCCCTTTCAATAATACAGGGGGAGAAAATTGCAAGAGGAGTAAAATAAAGGATTATCACCACTCCGAGATAGAACATTGGTATAATCGCCTGGAAAACTGAAAACAAAAAGTGTAAAGTGGCGTTATAATCTCCATGATAAAGTTTCTGATACTATAACTATCAATTTCAGCATCCTGGCCTTGATATTTAGGGAAATAGACAAGTGAGGGCAAATTTAGTGGCTGGGAAGCCCAGGGATACAGGCATCCTAGAGGCTGTACTGAATTGGAGGGCGGATTCTGATTAACATATTTGGACTTCATCTCCAGGTCGTAGTCAGGCTGAGAGAATGACTGGCAAACTGACAAATGGCCTTCAGCTCCGGATGCAGCAGAGAGGAAGGAAGGAGAGAAAGAATGGGTTGATATGGTTTTGAGCAGGGGCATATTATGGGCCATGGTGGCTTTTTGGAGGGCGAAGCGAGGAACATATTGAAATTGTGAAAACTGATTGATATTGGATGTTGATAGACATTGAGGAATGCCATTGAGATCGTTCCTGAAGTAGATCGATATGAAGAAATGGGGGTCAAGTGACCACTAGGAATCATTCAGAGATCAGGAAGTTGCCAGAGGATTGTCTAATAATGGGATGAAGCAAATTTCCATGGAAGGGTAAGGAGGAAGAGTAGAAAACTTTCCTAGCCTATATGAAGTGCTAGAAAAACATTTACCAGTTTGCTCCAGTTGCTTTTTCCTCTTTTCACCTGCCTGTTTTCTGGATGTCTGGGAAACTAGGCCAGTCAACATTAAATCTGAAATACAAAGAAAGTCTTAGTTCATTAAAGTCCTCCCAGTCTGCCTCCATTACAAGCGGACATTAAGATTTCTATTTTAAAATTTTTAACTAAGTTGTTTAAAATTAGCCCCTGTAACTTTTGTGATTATTGTTTGGCTTTGTCTCATTTTTGTTACTGGACATCAATATTACAAGAATGTAAGGAAAAGAAGCAAGATTAGATAATGCAATCGATGAAACATGCTCTGGCATTCAATAAAGGCATGGTTGGACATCTACAGCACTTCTGTTTTCTGCTTAATCCATATATCACTTGATATATCACTTGATTCTCTTGTCCACTCAAAATGTCTCAATCAGTCTTGGTCTTGAAATTATTCATCGACTGAATATCCATAGCCCTTCACAGTAGATAACTCCAAACAATCACAACCCTTTGAGTGAAGATATTTATCTTCCTTCCAGTCCTACATCAACTGGTTTCCCAGTTGAATCTTTGTAACATATATAACATATATAGAGTGTTGGAATTATCAGGGTAAGTTTTGTTTTAACTGTTATGTTGTTGGCTGACAAGTCACCCTCCAGGAACAAGACATAAGCAGTACATATTCTTCCAACCATAAAACAAGTAAAATGGTAAGTAAAAGTTTGGTTTTAGTGATTGCAGTCACATCTCTGAACTAAAGGGTGGAAAGCATAAGCCCCATTCCAAATAATTCCAGTAACGATTAGACAATTATCTCCAAACACTGTATGGGTAGCCAGTGAAGTAATTGGATGATAATGGGCACTGATGTGATAGTCTCACTTCTGAATCACAAGGATAAAATTCTAAACCTACTGTAGAAAATTCCATGAACCCATGTTTGAATATTTTGTTGGAATCCGATGATATTATTTATATCATCAAGGTGTGAATAGTTCTCCTCACCTACACCACTAGTTCTTGTAAGGTAAGATCAGCCGTGATCACAAACTAACTAGGAGAAGGCTATTTGAAGATAAAAACCATAAGGAAGGCGTTGAAACCCACTTTAGCTATTCTTCTCCAATATGTTCAAGAATCTCATGTGTAACTTGAGTTAGAACCTGCTCAACTGAAGAACACAATTTCCAGATGTATAGGGGTATTATCGCTGGACTGTTAATCCAGAGATCCAGATAACTTTCTGGGGACTCGGGTTTGAATCCTGCCATGGCAGATGGTGGAATTTGAATTCAATTACAAATCTGGAATGAAGAATCTAATGATGACCATGAACCCATTGTCGATTGCCAGGAAAAACCCACCTGGTCTGGCCTACATGTGACTCCAGATCCACAGCAATGTGGTTGACTCTGAACTGCCCTCTGGGCGATTAAGGATGGGCAATAAATGCTGCCTGGTCAGCGACACTCTCATCCCGTGAATGAATAAAGAAAAACATGGTTGAAAATTCATATTTAATAAGACCACAAGACATAGGAGCAGAAATTAGGCTATTTAGCCCATCAAGTCTGCTCCGCTATTCACTCATGGCTGATAAGTTTCTCAACCCCATTCTCCTGCTTTAGCCCCATTACTCTTGATCTCCTTGACAATCAAGAACACATCTATCTCTGTCTTAAATATACTCAATGACCTGGCCTCCACAGCCTTCTGTGGCAGTGAGTTCCATAGATTCACCACTCTCTAGCTAAAGAAGTTATCTCTGTTCTAAAAGGTCTTCCCTTTACTCTAAGACTGCGCCCTTGGGTCCTGGTCTCTCCTACTAATGGAAAGTTCTTCCTAAAATCCACTCTATCCAGGCCATTCAGTATTCTGTAAGTTTCACTTAGATCACCCCCTCATCCTTCTAAACTCCATAGAATATAGACCCAGAGTCCTCAAACATTCCTCATATGTTAAGCTTTTCATTCTCGGTCCATTCTCGTGAACCTCCCTGAACCCGCTCCAGGACCAGTACATCTTTCCTGAGATATGGAGCCCAAAACTGCACACAATACTCCAAATGTGGCCTGACCAGAGCCTTATAGAGCCTCAGAAGTACATCCCTGCTTTTATATTCAAGTCCACTCAAAATAAATGCCAGCAATGCATTTACCCTCCTAACTGCTCAACCTGCAAGTTTACCTTGAGAGAATTCTGGACTAGAACACCAAGTCTCTTTGCACTTCAGACTTCTGAATTTTCTCCCCATTTAGAAAACAGTCCATGCTTCTAAAAAGAGCTTCTTTTTCCAGTGGTCTAATGTCCAATTTTGCCTCCTTTTTGCCCTTTATGTATCTAAAGAAGCTCTTACAGTATTCCTTTATATTACTGGCTAGCCTATGCTCATATTTAATCCTCTCCCTCCTTAATTCTTTTTTTGCTGCCCTCTGTCGGCCCTTGTAAGCTTCCCAATCCTCTGGTTTCCCATTGCCTTTGCCACATTATATGCTTTCTCTTTTGCTTTATGCTATCCCTGACTTTCCCAGTCAGCCACGGTTGCCTCATCCTCCCTGTACCATGTTTCTTTTTCCTAGGGATGAATTTTTGCTGTGTATCCTGAATTACTCCCAGAAACTCCTGCCATTACTGTTCCACTGTCTTTCTTACTAGGCCCCTCTCCCAGTCAATTCTGTCCAGCTCCTCCCTCATGCCTCTGTAGTCGCCTTTATTCAGCTGTAATACCTTTACTTCTGATTCTATCTTCTCCCTCTCAAACTTCAGAGTAAATTCAATCATACTATGATCACTGCCTCCTAAGGGTTCCTTCACCTTAAGCTCCCCTATGAAGTCTGCCTCATTGCACATCACTAAATCCAGTATTGCCTGTTCCCTAGTGAGGTCTACCACAAGCTGCTCCAGGAAGCCATCTCATAGACATTCCACAAATTCCTTTTCTTGCAATCTACTACCAACCTGATTTTCCCAGTCCACCCGTATAATAAAAGCCCCTATGATCATCGTAACTTTGTCTTTCTTACACACCTTTTCTATCTCCTGGTGTATCTTGTGTCCCAGCTGCTGGCTACTGTTTGGACGCCTGCACATAACTCCAATGATGGTTTCTTTTTTACCTTCGCAGTTCCTCAATTCTATCCACATGGATTCTACACTATCTGACCCTACTTCATTTCTTACAATTGATTTAATTTCATTTCTTATTAATAAGGCAACCCGACCCCCTCTGCCCACCTGCCTATCTTTTAGATAGGACTTATATCCTTGGATATTCAGCTCCCGTTGCAGCCATGTCTCCGTGATGCCCACCATGTCATACCTGCCAATTTCAATCTGTCATAAGCTCAATTACCTTATTCCTTACACTGCGTGCATTCAGATATAACACCTTCAGTCCTGTATTAACTGTTCCCCTTCTCATCTGTGCATCTGAATTTCTCATATGCACTTGCTCAATGTAAAAGTTCCCAGTCACCAGTGAAAAGTTGTGAAATGTCCACATTAAAGTTCAATGAATAACTTATAGGCGAGCAAGCCAGAAGCAGCACCAGGCCCATCCAACATTAAGGTGACAACGAATGAAGCAAAAACACAAGACTGCCTGCATGTCAAACAGCAGAAACAGCATGTAACAGACAAGACAAAGCAATTCCATAATCAGCAGAAGAACATAGAACATAGAACCGGACAGCACAGTGCAGGCCCTTCGGCCCATGATGTGCTGAACGTTTACACTAATCCTAAGGTCTATCAAACCTCCACCCCTATCTTATACTATCATCCATATACCTATCTAATAGCCACTTAAATGCCCCTAATGAGGCCGACTCCATTACCCTCTCTGGCAATGCATTCTACGCCCCGACCACCCTCTGAGTAAAGAACCTACCTCTGACGTCTCCCCTATATCTACCTCCGCTCACTTTAAAACTATACCCCCTCGTAATAGCTACCTCCACCCTAGGAAAAAATCTCTGGCTGTCCACTCTATCTATACCTCTGATCATTTTGTACACCTCTATCAAGTCACCTCTCATCGTTCGTCATTCTAAAGAGAAAAGCCCTAGATCTCTCAACCTTTCCTCGTAAGACCTTCCCTCCATTTCAGGCAACATTCTGCTAAATCTCCTCTGCACCTTATCCAACACTTCCACATCTTTCCTGAGAGTTCTAAGATCTTCAGTTGTGCTACATTCAACTGTGCAACGTGGTGAATGATTTAATGACTAACAGGAGGAGGCAATATCCAGAAATATCTCTGTTCATAGTGATGCCAGAGCCCAGCATATCAGTTCAAAGGTCAAAGCTAAAGCATTTGCCATTAGTTTTATTCAAAGGTACCAAGTGTTTGATATAACTTGACTTCCTCCTGAAATTTCCAGTATCACAGATGCCAGTCTTCAGCCAAATCAATTCACTGCATACGATATCAAGAAATGACGGAAGGCACTTGGTACTGGAAAAGCAATGGGACCTTAGAATATTTTTGCAATAACACCAAACAATTATACTACAGAATCTGACGCCGGGTCGCTGGACTCGAAACATTAACCATTATCCCTCTACAACAAAACTCAAAATGATAGACATTATCAAAAATAAAGCAGACAATTGACTGGCAAGCCGTCTATTACCTTCAACATTTGTTTTCTCCACAATCGATGTACAGTAGCAGCAGTGTGTACCATCTACAAGATGCACTGCAGCAACGCACCAAGGCTCCTTGGCAATACATTCCAAATCAATGTTCATAATCACTGAGAACGACGAGGAAGCAGATGCATGTCATACTAGCACCACAAAGTTCCACTCCAATCCACACACTGTTCTGATTTGGAAAGGGAAGCTCATTGGGTGTCGCTGCTGCCTCACAGGGCCAAGGACCTGGGTTTGAACTTGCCTTGGATGACTGCGTGTGTGGAGTTTGCACATTCTCCCCTCGTCTGCATGTGTTTCCATTGCGTGTTCCAGTTTCCTCCCACAATTCAAAGATCTACAGGTTAGGTGGATTGGCTATGCTAGATTGCCTGTAGTGTCCATGGATATGCAGGTTAGGTGGATTATCCATGGCAAAAATGTGGGGATAGAGTAGGGAGCTGTGTCTGGGTATGATGCTCTTCAAAATGTTGGTGCAGACCCGATGGACCAAATGGCCTCTTTCAGAGCATGAAAAAAGAAATATCTGTTGCTTCAGTGTCGTTCAGTCAAATACCTAGGAACCCTGCCTAACAGCAATGTGGGTGTACCAATTACTCCAGTCGATTGACATCAGTGGTTCAAAGAGGCAGCTCGCTGCCACTTTCTCAAGGCAATTAAGGATGGACAATAAATGCTGGCCTAACCAGGGATATCCATATCCCATTAATGAATAACAAACCAAATCCAACTCTACCCATCACAGGAAACCTGACAGTATAATTCATTATGAGAAATTTAGATCGCAATTTCTCATTTTAAAACTTAGGCTCAAATACAGTGACTTGCAGTTCCTTTGCCATTCTATTGTCTTTGTTACTCACTTCTTCTCTTTGACTGGAAAAATTGATCAATGACGAACCAGGCCATGATCGTCACAGCGACAATTGCACCAAGGTGGAGGAAAGGAGCTGTAACCTGCATAACATAATACATCTTCAAATTTCAGAAAATATAAGTTTTAGGCAATGTCAGCAAACTATGTCTTCACTTGCAAAAATACAGCAGGAACAGTAGTGTCTATGATTCAATCCTCAAAGTTAGGTTACATTTCATTATGTATGAACAAAATTACAAATTAAAAGCAGTCCATACATCCCAAACAATAATCTGTACTTTTGTTCATTTTCCACATGTGGCAGTTTTAACCCCATATGCCCATTCTGTTCATTTGTTTCTTTAATACTGTTCCCTATAATGAGCTATCAAACATACAGCACTGTTGACACGGTATCTGCTTCAATCACAAACTGGTATTTCATTCTAGAGCCTTATGTTCTGCGACTCCAAAAACTTAGAACTCCAAGTTAACAATTAGTTGAACCAAATGTAAAGAAATTATATACTACGGTTACTGATATCATGTTTCCCACGAACAAGACAACAGAGTTTGGCAGGAGTGATGGTACTTTCTTTTGGTTATATCTCTGACTCATATGGCTGGATGTTTTGGGGTGTCAGTGTCTATCAGACCTGGTTCAAAGATCAGGGATGGAGTTGAGTTGGGGGAAGACATTTATAATCCCAACAGCTGCACTGGAACACTTTACCTGTTGAAAGCAGAGTTAATGGTTTTAATGTAAAATCTCTGCCTCTATCTTGGGATGAAGTTTTACCTTGGCGAGTTGCTGGCCATCTGATTGTCAAGCAGATCTATAGCTACAGGAGTGCCACCAGGAGATGTGGGTGTCACTGGCTTAACAAGCATTTATTAACCAGCCTTAACTGTTTTTGATGAAGTGGTGTTAATCTGCCTTCTTGAACTACTAAGGTCCATGTGGTGTGTGTAGAACCATACTGCTGTTAAGGGAGTTCCAGGAATGACAATGAAGGAATGGAGATATGATTCCAAGTCAGGATTATTTCTGGCAAAGAGATGGTGATATTGCTATGTTTCTGGGCCATTGCCCTTATAGGTGGTAGAGGTTGCATGTCTGGAGGTTTGTGTCTAGGGAACCTTGGTGAGTTATTGCAGTGTATTCTATAGGACTACAGTCACTGTGTGCTTGTGGTAAAGTATCTCAATGTTGAAAGTGGTAGGTGGGTTGGCAGTCAAATATGTCACTTTGATCTGCGTGGCTTGAATATATTGGGTACTGTTGGAGCTGCACTCATCCAGCCAAGTGAAAAAATTCTATCATACTCTTTACTTGTGCTTAGAAGTTGGTGGACATGCTTTTGTAAATCAGGGAAATGAGTTATTCACTGTGGAATTTCCAACCTCTTGACCTGCACATGTAGCTACAATATTTATGTGACTGGCCCAGTTCAGTTTCTGGTTGATGTTAAATGCAAGGATGTTAATAGTATAAGATTCATTTATAGTCACAACATTGAATGTCAAGAGCAGTGGTAGATTGTCTCTTGATTGAGATGGCCATTGCCTCATTCTCGAGTGATGTGAATGTTACATGTTATTATCAGTTCAAACCTGAATGTTGTCCAGGTCTTTTGCATTTGGACGCAAATTGGTTCAGTATCTCAGGAGTTGCAAATTGTGCTGAGCATTGTCTTATCATCAGTGAGCGTTCCTATTTCTGCTTGTACATTAGATGGAAGGTCATTGACAAAGCAGCGGAAGATATTGGGGCTAGAACACTACTCTGAGGGTAACCTACAGTAATGTCCTGGAGCTGAGATGACTGACCCCAACAACCACAATCATATTTTGTTTAGTATGATTGTAACCAGTGGAGAGCTTTCCCCTGATTCCCATAGAATTCAATTTTGCTGAAGCCCCTTGATTCCACACTCATATAATTTTGCCTTGATGATAAGGACTCTCTCTCTTCCCTCAAAAATTCAACTATTTTGTCCATGTTTTGACCAAAGCTATAATGAGGACAAGAACTGACTGAGCCTGGTAGACCACAAACTGAGCATTGGTGAGCCAGCTATTCGTTTGCAATTGGTTTTTGATAGCACTGTCAATGACACCTTTCACTATTTTGCTGATGATTAATAGTAAACATATAAGGTGATAATTGGCTGTTTGAATTTTCTTACTTTCTGTGTACAGTGCATACGTGATCAATTTTTCAGAGATAAAAGGTACTGCAGATGCTGGAGAATCCAAGATAACATCCTATGATGCTGCTTGACCTGCTGTGTTCACCCAGCCCCATGCTTGTGAGCAATTTTTCATATTTCCATGTAAATTGAGTTGTGTTTGCATTGGAACAGATTGGTTTGAGCACATCTCATTCTGGAGTGCCAATTTTCTGTGATGCTGTCCAGATATAAGGCTGGCATCTTCACTGAAGGCTTGCCTTAATTATCAGAGCACTGAGTATAGGGGTAAGGATGTCATGTTGCGACTGTATATGGCATTAGCCACTTCTGGAGTACTGCATACATTTCTGGTCACCCTGCTACAGGAAAGGTAATACTACATTGGAAAGGGTGCAGAAAAGATTTACAGGGATTTTGCCAGGAAAGGGGGCTTTGGGTTATAAGGAGAGGCTGGGACTTTTTCCCTGGTGTGTGGGATGTTGAGAGGCGACCTTATGGAAATATATAAAATCATGAGAGGTATAGATAAGGTGAATAGCCTAGAGTTGAAGAGTTCAAAACTAGAGGGCATAGGTTTAAATTGACGGGGGTGGGGGGGTGGGGGGGAGCGGGTGCGAGATTTAAAAGGGACCTAAAGGGCAACTTGTTCACTCAGAGGGTGGTGCGTATGTGGAATGTACCGGCAGAAGAAGTTGTAGATGCAGATACAGTTACAACTTTTAAAAGGCATTTGGTCAGATACATGAATAGTAAAGATTCAGAGGGATATGGGTGAAATGCAGGCAAATGGGGTTAGTTTAGTTTGGGGAATTTGGTCGGCATGGATGAGTTGGAACAAAGGGTTGTATGACTCCACGACGCTATGACACTCGTGTTGCGGATCTCAGGAGGAGGAGTTGGACTGGTAACTCGGCACTTCTATCTGAAAAAACTCTTTTAAATCCTTCAACTTTGTCTTTTGTTTTCTAGTGCTGGGGATGGGATATTTGTGGAGTCTCTCCTCCGTTGAGTTTTTAAATTGTTTACTACTTTAAATGACTGAATGAAGCAGGATTGTATACCTTAGATCTAATCTGTTGGTTATAAAATCACTTAGCTCTCTCTATTGCATGCTTCTTACATTGATTAGCATGGAAGTAGCCTTGTGTGTTCACCAAATTGACACCTTATTTTTAGGTATGCATGGTGCGGTATTCCGTATTCTACAATAAACAGAGGTAAATACCGATCTAGCTGGTAATGGCTGATTGCAGTTATTTGCTAAACAAATTTTATTTCCTTGCTTGATATGTGTACAATGCAGACTATCTGATGCTACAGATATTCCTTTAAATAATTTGAATGGGTCCATCAGCGTGGAACAGCCATTTCTGTACTAAATGTTATTATGGCAGAATTCTATGACAGATTGAATGTCTTAAGAAATAGAAACAATAACCATACCCTACACTAGATAAAGTTATCAGTGGATGAGTCACTAAATGTTAGTCCTGAATCTGGGAGAAGTGGATCAAAAAGTCTAGGTGTCACTATATCACCATATAGCAGATCCTCATGCACTCTTACTTTTCTGAGTTTTACAGTTGTGAAGTGTGTGAGATTCATATATATCAATATCACTTATTTTAAAGTTTGTATCTTGAGCAATAATTTTAAAGCTGTATGTATTAGAAGTCAGGTGACCTCCTGGAGTAATAAAGAATGTCTGTTTGCATAGCGAGAGTTTTACAATTGGAAAGAGCAAACATTGCAATACATTAACTTGCTTACAATTTAGAAGAATCAGTAATTTTTTTTTGATTATTAGCAAAACTACAGCTTGTAAAACTTTTGTTTCAGTGTACAGAAGATCTGACTGGGGCCAAACGTAAGAACAATTTCTCCTGGAGAATGGAGTTCCTTTGGAAATAGGTTATCTCAGTGTATGGGTTTTAGTTTGAAAAATACCAGACAAGATGTATTTGGTTGGAACACTGAAGGGGTTACCTGAACTCAAACTTCATTCATTCATGGAAGTGAGTTTAACAAAAAAAAACGTTGTTAAGCTCTCAAGACTGGGAGTTAAAAACCATTAATTCAAACCAAAAGATGTGATGGAGAAGGGAACTCTCACTAGTATTTGAGTACTGTAAAGGGATAGTGTTAGGATAGATGGGATATTGTTCTGCCGTATTTTGAAATCTTTCAAATTGTGTCATATGTGGTTCCTTCCATTTTACTTTCATTTTGTTAATATAATAAAGTTCTGTTCTAATGTTAAAACCAAATCTGCAGCTTTGTTTGCATGCTTATGGGTCAGTGAAAGATTACCATCATTTAAAAAAATACAAATTATGACCGATCAGCCTGCATTTGTCTGGAATCTGACGTGTCTAGTAGTAACACCAGTTGTGACCATGATACGATGCATTCAGATGTATAATTCAAAATATAATTGAAAAAAATCATTAAATCATGGAAAAGCGTGAATAAATAGAGGATGAACGAAATCAACTACTGTATAGAAAAAAATGCAGCATGAGATAATTGAAAAATGAAAGAAAAAGCACAAACAGAAATCACCATCCCTTTTTAAGAAGTATATTAGAGCAGATGAGGGTTCTCATACACTTCAGCAAGCTTTTGAAACAAATCTTGTTCAATGGGCTAGGTTTGCCCAAAGTCATGAATTTAGATGTGGGATATTTTATTAGGTTATTGAAATGTGGACATTCTTGCAAGAAAAACAACAATGGTTTTATTTCACTTCAACAGGTGAAATTTTCCAATCAGATGTAGTTTCAATTTTTATCCTGAACCCATTTCTTCTTGGGCCTTGACTTCTGCAGGGACTCAAGTTGTTAAACCTGATAAGAATTTCAAGACCAGGGGGCAAATTCTTAAGGTAAGAGGAGAGAGATTTAAAAAAGACATGGAGGCAAATTTTTTTACAGAAGATGGCTTGCATATGGAATAAACTACCCGAGAAAGTGGTGGATGTGAGTACAATTAGAAGACGTTTGGATAATGACATGATTGGGAAGGGTTTGGAGGTATATGGGAACAGGCAGGTGGGACTAGTTTAGTTTGGGATTACATTCGGCATAGGCTGGTTGGACTAAAGGGTCTGTTTCTGTGATATATGACTCTATGACTCCATATTTGTTAGGTTCTCCATTCATTTTCACAGCATTGTACTGTGGATTTTCTTTTGTAAACAGTGCAATTGAGGGAACATGATGGAATGCTAAGATTTTTCTACTGCAAATGTTATGGAGATGCTTTATACCTAACATTGCTTGGAGGACTTAAGTTATGAAGGATAAAGGAATTTAGTTTCAAGTTTTGTGGATGTACCCGGAATGGTTTATTTGAAACAGGTCATTTGATGTTCTCTGGTGACTTTGGAGATTTACTTTTTAGAAACAAAACTTTCTGGCAATGACATGACTGGTAAATAACTGATTGCTTCGCTGTAGACAGCACGGTGGCTCAGTGGTTAGCACTGCCACCTCACTGTGCCAGGGACCCAGGTTTGATTCCAGTTTCAGGCAACTATCTTTGTGGAGTTTGCACATTCTCACCGTGTCTGCATGGGTTTCGTCCTGGTTGTCCAGTTTCCTCCCACAGTCCAAAGATGTGCAGGCTAGGTGGATTAGCCATGCTAGATTGCCCATAGTGTTCAGGGATGTGCAGATTAGGTGGGTTGTGGGGAATGGGTCTGGGTGGGATGCTCTGAGGGTTGGTGTGGATTTGCTGGGCTGAAGGGCCTGTTTCCACACTGTAGGGATTCTATGATCTATGACTCTGTTGGACTGCTATTGAATAGTGACTTGTAGGGATTTTTGTTTTTGGTTCATTTGGAGGGAAATTTACTAAGAATAACCTGAGTTGAAGGAAAGCTTGCTACAAACAAACTGCCGAGCTGATCTTTGCCATTTTTTAAAAATAAAAACTTCTATATCTCTTCAGGGAGAAAGCTGTTTGATCTTTTGAAAAAATGATTGAAACAAAATTACAATCAAAATGTGTTTGCAAGACATCAGAGACAGCCGTCATAACTAGTGGCTTGACCATACATGCCAAAATGACAGAGCAGTAGACTCAGAAACTTTAAGCTTTTGTCGTCAAGAATAACCCATTGGTCAATGTTTTTTTTTGAAAGTTAGTCTCTGCAGAGAAATCTATTTGTTTTCCCTGAAGAATAGTTCTGTATTTTTTCAAGCACACATTTAGGGATATTTAGAAAATTAAGCATTTATATTTTTATATTACGGATTGTTCTCTTACTATTTTAGGTTAACCAATTACAGCATCTTTACTGAAGTTTAGTTTAGGTTTTTTTGCTTACAGTCTGATATATATAAAGAGTTTAATTCATCATCTTGGTAACTGGAAAATGTATTATTTTATGTCATGATCTATGGAGTAGTGGGACTGGAATGACTTCCTAACCCTCCAAACTTGGTTCTAAGAAGAAATGAGGGCTCACAGATGAGGACATTGTTTAATTAGAAGTGAGGTACTAATAATTTGAAAAGGTTAAAAGGAAATACACTAGAAGTTCCTTTATATCGAAGTGGCTTTCACTGAAACTTTTCTGGAAGTGGAACATTCATCCCTGTATGATTTGCAAAAAATAACGCAATATTTGCGCAATTGAATTGGCTTGAATATTATGGTTAGAATTAAAAGTTGGGGGTTGAAAAACTGACATAATTGAAATAATTGCACATGGTCTTTATTGGGACGAAGGGCTATTATTTGTTTTCTGCTGGGTTCACCTAATGAATATTTTTCTGTTATAACCCTTGGGATAGTGAGACGAGGAAAATGGTGCACCCTTCCAGCTTTGGTCAGAACACAAATTCCGGGAAAATAAATTGGAACAGAAGTTTACTTATAAATTGCTGTGTACAGTTTATATTTAAAGCAGTCATAATATTGCATAAACTCACTTGAATTGACAGACTTATAGTGTCCCATTCTTCCTTCCACTTAATTCTAATGACAATCATCAATGTTAGGATCAGTAGGACACAAATCAGGATTACAACCTTGAGAAAACAAGAAAAGGTATAAAATGAAAGTGCTATACATGAAAAAAAAGGCTGTTACAGAATTATTGCAGGGTTTCATATTGTGCTACAGGAGAAGCACAGTGATAGGGTTAGCATCCTTGACATTGCGAGCATAGGATCAAATCTCATTGTGTAACGTTGGAATTAGTGCTAAAGACTCTTGATGTAATAACACTCAGTACATAAAGGAGATAATTTGAACTATAAGAAACAGAAACTCCTGACATTCTTGAAGAAACTTTCTAATCACATAAACTGCAAATTCCTACAGTCAATTTTTATGCTTCCCTTCAAAATTATTAGCTGCTCTCTTTTGCTTTGGTATGAAATTTACCTAGTCTTCTTTTACCTATTTTCTCCTTTGCCCTTATACAGTTTTATACAATTGTCTTTCAACTTTACCTTCAGTGAAATATCTGGCTCCCTCCATCTTCCCAAATATTAGCATGGTCTGTCTGGTTTGTTTTTCTGGGTTTGCTTTGCCCCATCAAAACATTCTCCGGTCTCAATGTATTTTTTTTTAACAAGTATTGCACTGAATCTATCACTCTACTGCGAAGGCTAATGATTTAGCTGTTCTTGTTTTGTAGTGAATTTACCCAGGCGTTGCTTTGACATCCCCTTCACTTGCATGGAATTAGGACTTTATTAACAATCTAGTTTAAAACATTTCAACTCTGGGTAAAAGATCCTGACCGTCAATCCTATCTATGCATTTCAGTTTTATAAATGTCTATCAAGTCTCCTCTCAGCCTCCAGAGAAAACAACTTGAGTTTTTCTAGCCTCCCCTTATAGGTCATACCCTCTAAACCAGGCAGAAACCTGGTAAACCTCTTCTGCACCCTCTCCAAAGCCGCCATAGCCTTCCTGTGATGTGGCAACCAGAATTAAATGTAATACTCTAAATGTGGCCTAATCCAAAGTCGTATAAAGTTGCAACATGACTTCCTGAGTCTTGTACTCAGTTCCCCAACCAATAAAGGCAAGCACGTCATATTCTTTTCCACCCTACCTACTTGCATGACCACTTTTAGGGAGCTATGGATTTGAACCCCAAGATCCCTCTGCACATCAATGCTGTTCAGAGTCCTTCCATTAACTGTATACTTTTCCTTAACATTTCATTTCCCAAAGTGCAGTACCTCACACTTACCCAGATTAAACTCCATCTGCCATTTCTCTGCCCATATCTGCAACTAATCTATACCCCGCTGTATCTTTTGACAATGTTCTACACTATCCACAATTCCACCCATCTTTGTATCGTCTGCAAACTTTCTAACCCACTCATCCACATTTTCATCCAAGTCATTTATATATATCACAACCAGGTGTCCAAGTACAGATCCCTGAGGAATGTCACTAGTCACAGACCTCCAGCATTCCACCTTCCACCCCAACCTTTGCTTCCTATGCGCAAGTCGATTCTGAATCCATGCTTCAAGCCACCATGGATCCCATGCTTTTTAATCTTCTGGATGATCCTACTATAAGGGACCTTGAAAAAAGCCTAACTAAAATCCATGTAAACAACATCAACTGCTCTACCCTCATTGATCGCCTTTGTCACCTCCTTGAAAAATTCAGTCAAGTTAGTAAGACATGACCTGCCCTACACAAAGCTGTCCCTAATTAGGCCATGCTTTTCCAAATGTGCACAAATCCTATCCCTATGAATTTTCTCCAGGAGCTTCCCAACCACCGATGTGCAACTCACCGGTCTTTAGTTTCCTGGATTATCCGTATTTTCCTTCTTTAGCAGAAGAAGGACATTAGCTACTGCACAGGCTTCTGGAACCTCTCCAGTGGCTAGTGAGGATACAAAGATCTTGGACAAGATCCCAACAATCTCCACTCTTGCCTGTCTCAATAACCTGGTGTAGATGCTATCAGGCCTTGGGGACTTGTTCACCTTAATGCTATTCAAGACACCCAACACCACTTCTTTCTTGATCTCAAACTGCCCTGCCATATTAGCATGCTTCACACTAATCTCACTATCCACCATATCCTTCTCCTGGATGAATACCATTTTGAGGTACTCAATTGGGATCTCGCCCACACCCTCTGCCTCCAAGCACTCTTAGTCCATGCCTTTCTAAAAGATTATTTCTGATTTCTCAGGATTGATTCTAAAATTTTCTGACAACCAAAGTAAGACTAACTGGCCCATAATTGTTTGGCATTTCCTTCGTACCCTTTATAAATAACAGAACTGCACTTGCATTACTCCAGCCCTCTGGCATCTCACATGTGTCCAGTGAAGATGAAAAAATAACCCTCAGAGCATCTATTTCCTCCCTGCCCTCCTTCAACATCCTAGGGAACAATCCATCTGGCCCTGGCGACTTATCCACTTTTACGGATTCCAGTTCTGTGACCTCTTCTTCTCGTTATGATTATTTTGTCCAATATTTCACACTGTTCCTCTTGGATTACTGTATCCACATCATCCCTTTCCTTTCTGAATACAGAGACAAAAAATTCATTTAAAATTCTTTCCATATTTTCTGCATCTTCACACAAGTTCCTTTCTTTATGTCCGATCGTTCCCAAGTTTTTCCTCGGCTATCCTTTATATACTGCTCTTTATATACTGGTAAAACATCTTTGGGTTTTCCTTTATCTTGATTACTAAATCTTCATGATTAAGTAAGTTGCAATTGGGAAAGAACTGATAATGGTCATGCTACTTTTTTGTTGCCATTTACAAGACATTACCTTATTAATCCAATGCAAGTAAAGTGATAGTTGCAGAGCAAAGTGACACAGTGAAAGTATCTGAAATGACAAAAGCAGAAACTTCCTAAGAAAAGTCTGTAATTGTCTGACACATTTCTAATGTTATATTCACAAGATCATCAATGTGTAAATGTATTTGAGTTAATGAATAGTTTTTAAAATTTGTTTCATTAGCATTAAATTCATTGTTTAACATTGGATTGTCCCCCGAGTGTACAAGCTGTAGCCTATTTGCATAATGTGTTTCATTTACTTTCATTGTTTAGCAATGCTCCCCCTTCAAACTTCATTGTTAAAAAGAAATTCCTTCTTTGTCTCGCTTGTCTGCAACATATACTCTCAGTTTATCTACTCTGCAGCCAACTGTTTCCACCTCTGCGTTCCAATGATTTCGTACATCTGGAGACTAAATATAACATACCCCAAGTGCAAAAATACCTAAAGGAATGGAGGCACTAAAAAAAAAGCTACAGATCTCCAAATGTAGGATTTCAGGTACTGAAAGCAATAAGATTCTGGATAAAACTCAACGGTGTTGAATTGAAAACATGTATCTGTAACACACATATTACAAGTAAAATTAACAATCACTTAGCCAATTATACGTTAATTTAGGAAAACCGTTAGAGATTTATTAAAGATAAATTGTGGTTAATTGAATTTTTAAATCATATTAAATGGAGGATTGATAAATATAAATAGAGTTAATGCAGAGTGTATGGATGTCCAAAAAGTATTTGAAAAAGTGCCACATCATAAGCAAGCAAACTTGAAACTCTTAAAATAAAAAGAATCATGCTTAGAATCTAGATATACTTTGAGGGAGTAAACCGTTATCCAGTGTTTATCCTCCACATGTCACAGTTCCCAGGTAGGTATTCTTCATTCCATTGTTCCCAGTGCAAATTGCCTACATCCTAACTGCCAACTTTCTATTCTCTAGCTATCAGTTGTACAGCTTATATCTGCAGATGGTTATTTTCTAACTGGTCCTCCATTTCTCACTGTTTTAGTGGGTAGAGGGTTTGGGTGACATTGAAGTAGAGGGAGTGGTCATGTGTCCAGTACGAAGATGTCGAGATTGTGGTGGTTGACCATTGGAAGTATATGGGTCATTAAGTATCATGGTGGGTTGTCACTATAACTATCTGGTAGTGCTTCAGATAATGGTCAGTTTTATAGTTAGCCAAGAGTTAGAGCTATTTAAATTCCTATTCCATTAATAGCTAACTAGTAAATGGAATTGGAATACTCTGAAGTCCGTGGCTCTACATTCAGATGCCGACTAATTGCCCAGTTGAGGTTTTTGTTTCAATACCACTCAAATCCATTTCACTTAATACCAATAGCTAGTTGAGACTTTCATATGATAAATTTGAACTCAAGCTTCAAGAGTCTTACCGGCTACATCACAGTGCCCAGTAAATTTAACATGAAATAAATAACTATGAACAAATTTATAACTTGTCAATAACTTACCATCAACAGAAACAGGTAGCTAAAGATAATTGCCGTCAATATTAGAAGAATCACAGACCAGTCTAACCACCGATGCATCTTTGCAAATAAATGCCTGTAAGGGAAGAGGAAGGGATTATTCCTTGAATAACCTATCCTTCAAGTGTGATTCTCGTGTTGCAACTGCTAACTGCTTTAGGTGATTTCAGTTTGGGTAGATGTCAAATACAATGGAGTGCTCCTTTGACATTGCTGTTTCGAGATTAATTCAATCACAGAAAATGCCTAATACACTGGCAAGCTTGGAGTTTCGCATTTAGATGAATTAGGCTTAGTGCAGATATTGTTTGGAAGGAGTGGATTTCTGTGCAAAACAAAACCCTTCGAGTGCTCAATTATCTCTTGTTACTGTGCTTTATTCCTTCGACAGGCTGGTGAGCATCAATTTAGAAGAAATACCTTCTGTTTACAAATGCAAGACTGGAAACAAGTTGTATTCATAATGTAATTAGAGATGAATTTAGAAATATTAGATCAGGGAGAACTTAACAAAATCATCTAGAATATTATTATTCAGAGGGTGTCAGGAGGGCTCACTTGTAAATCAAGGATCACAAAAAAGGATGCTGGAATGGTAGTTTATAAATATTCATTTGCACGAATATACATATGACATGAATATTCATTCATGCAATGTGAGCTCCACAGCCAAGTCCTTCATTGGTTATGCAGGCCTGCCGCACATGTGCAGTTGAGTCAGTTCCTTGAGCTGCTGCTATTCATGTGATTATGTACAGGCACATTTACTGTTTATTATTTCCTTTAATGTCTGCCATTGTTCCTCAAGCATCCTTGGCTACTAAACTCCATTCTCAGTCCACTCCAGCAAGCTCTGCCCTCATTCCTTTGTAACTATCCTTATTTAAGTTTAGCATAATTGTTTCTGAACCAAATTCCTCCTTCTCTAACTGAATGCTATATCTGCCATGTAACGGTTGATTTTTCCTAAGAGAACATTTTACACTGAAATAATTTATTGTACTTGCTTCATTACACATCACCAGATTATCTAAAGTAGCCTGATCCCTGGTTGGATCCATAAATATTATTCTGTCCTGAGCGCTATCCTGAGAACACTATGAATTCTTCATAAGATTAAAGTCCCCTATGGTTTAATGTACAATTTTATTTATATGCTCTCGTTATCTCCTCAATTTTATCTGCCCCACTGTATAGCTACTGTTAGGAGGGCCAACAGATAGCTTTTACCAAAATTTTCTTCCCCTTTTTGTTCTGACCTCCACCCTTATGGATTCTACCAATCCAAAATCATTTCCCTTGCTCTTGTATTTATTATACCTGATGGTAACAATGCTACCCAATCATCTTCTCGTTCTTGCCTGTCCTTTCAAAAAGCCACATACCCTGAACTTTTAGTTCTCAGCTTTGATATCCTTGTTAACATGTTTCTGTAATGGCTGTAAGATCATACTCATTAACCTGTATTTGTTAATTCATTTATGCCATTCTGAATACTACGTGCGTTCAAGTAAAGAGCCAGCAGCATGGGGAGGAATTTGCTGAGTGGGAGGAAACCAGAATAATGCAGTGAACTGTTGTTTTTTGGGGTGAGGAGAAGGTTTACAATGGAGTTTCCAGAGTTTGGTACTAGACAATAGCTTTTCTTGATATGTGTTAATGAACTAGGCTTAGAAGTACAGAGCGCGATTTCAAAAATTTGCATATAATTCAGAATTTGGGAATCTTGATCTTTGAGGTGGACCATGATAGACTTCCTTATCAGTGGAAAGGACAACACATGACAGATGAACTTTACTGCAGGGAAATGTGAAGTGGTGCAGTTTTGAAGGAAGAATAAGGAGAAACGAAATCAGATAAAAGGGGTGCAGGAACTTAGATGCCTGGGGATATGCACAAATTATTGAAGGTAATACAGCAGTGTGAGACGGTGGTTAAAAAGACATGCTGAATCTAGGTCTTTATAAATACAGAAATATAATTCAAACACAAAGAAATTACGATGAACCTCTAGAACATGTTGGGTTAGCCTTTGGTGTTGTGTGTCAAATTCTGGGCACTGGTCTTTGAGAAAAATGAGAGTTTTAGATGGAGTACAGAAAAAAAATTAGAATAGTTCTGTGAATGAGGGACTTTAGTTACATTGATAGATAAAGAAGTTGAGTTTGTCTGCCTTAAAGCATGATCAGAAGTGATTTGATGGGTGTGTTCAAATTCATGGAGGTGTCTAAACAAAGCCCATCTGTAATTAGCCATTGTCCACAGGGACCATTGGCATTTCTTTTTCCTTCAGGGAGAGAGAAATGGTTATAGTTTGAATGGCAGTCCTCCACATCAAGCATGGCAGACCAAGAAACTCTCCTGCTTTTACCACATCAAAGGGATAATTAACAGGTTGATTATGAACCTAGTTAGTGACATCTTGAATGCTCCTTCAATATCTAATGAGTCCTGCAGTGATACTTGAACACAATGTTTCTGGCTCAGAGACATGGGTACTACCCTCTAAATCATAAGCCCTCACCTTGGCATAATATGTACAAAATATTCGTGGATGGGTCAAGAACCAGAGGAAACTGATATAGGGACAAAACAATCAATCAATGATGAAAAGGTGAAACTTCTTACAAAGCAAAGTGTTAGCATCTGGAATGCACAATCCAGGAATGTGATGGTGCTGGATATAGTTGGTGTTGTTTCAAAAGCGAGCAGGATATGCATTTGAAAAGAAACATTTGCAGGGCTTTAGGGAAATTGCTGAATTGTGGAATGAGTTAAGTTGCTCTAGAATACTGCTAGCATAGACGTGAAGGACTGTGCTATAACCATTCTATAATTCTAAATCTTACAATTTACAGTTTAAGTCATGATCAAATAAGTGTATTTGTTTTATTGCCTTACAAAATTAAACAAATTACATAGAAGCATGTGATAGCAAAACATTGTGCCAAAGATTTTTGGATTGGACCTGGCCACATGATAATTATCTGAGTTTCCGTTTATAAAAACAGATTTTCCTTGTTGGGAGTGAATGCTCAATTATAAGAATAGCCTTTGGTGCTGAGCAGGAAGAAGAAATCTAAGGTAAAAATTCAAACACACAAGATGTGCTTGAGAAGCAGAATGGAAGGTTAAATATCACAAGGATGTTGTAAACATTTCATACTTACTCATTTAAGTTGCTGTAGTCATTGCGCAGTGCCCACCAACAGTAAAACCAGAAAACACTTATGCCAAAGGCACAACACAAGATCAGACACCAGACACACGTGCTCTATAATGATAGAACAGGGTACTATTAAACAAAGGAAAATGATTCTATTACACATTGAAAGCCATGAGATAAGGGCCTAGATGTTGTTATGACTGAGACATTCTTAAAGTGAAACTTTTGGGTTGACAACTATAGGAGCATCTCAGTACTTGAACCTGTAGCCTTTGGATTTTTTGTTTCACAGCAGAGAATGATCCAATCCCTCACAAGTTAGCTGACAGGCGTTGTTCTTGTGATGTCATGCTAACATGGACTTCAGCATGTCATCCTCATGAACACTAGTAAGAACACCCTTCATAGTTTTAGCATTCCTTTTTAATTATGTAGTGTGCAAACACATAGCAAGTCATGCATTAGTGTAAGTAAGTTTGTTCAAGAAATGCTCAAATGTGATGTGTTATGGGAAATATAACAATGGTGAATGCATTAAGGTCTCGGTAAGATATGAATCTTTGCTTTTCACAGTTCTATGGAGAACCCTCTATGTTGCCTCTGAGGAGTTGAGTGCAGATTAGTCACTTCTCAGCCTATACAGCATTGAGAATTGTGATGTCCTACCACATAGTACAGGCACCTACTGGGAACCATGTTTAAACTGTGGCCTCTGCAACTCTGCCTGGACAGTCCTGATCACCAGTATCTTCAGAGCAGACAAGACAATTTAACTGAGAAGGTTTAAGATGACGAAGCTACTGAGAAGCCATAGGTACCTTCACCCTCCTGAGGTGATTTCCTTAGCCCTGGGCTGACCCACATAGGCTTGAAAGGGCTAGCTGCTGGTTTGTATCAATCATCCATTCTAGAAACCACTGGGCTAATCGAGTGACCTGTAAAGGGTATGCAGCTCCTCATGAATTCCATGGATGTTAATGTTTGTACCTATTCCAATGTCTTTTATTTGTCACAAATGCAATTCAAACTCTCATGGTCAGACTACATGGAGTTGAGCCCCAGGGACAATATGGAGCTCTTCATGCCATTAGACTTTTCCATTTAACATGCCAGAACACCTAGTGCTTTAGAAACTCTACCAAATACCTACATATCTGTTGCTGACTGGAAAAATACTGGGTGCTAAAAATTGATCCCTGAGATTCTATGTTCCTGCTCATTGTAGACACTCTTCTCCCTTCTGAAAAGGAGATTTCAGAAATTAACTCCGGTGTTGTGGTGCCACCTCGTGCACTGACTCTATTTGGGTGACATCCCCCAGATGTGCTGGTATCTGAGTTGGGAAAGTGTAGTCTAATAAGATGCGACACTGCCTCCTCACATTTCTTTCATTTCCTGGTCTCTGAGCAATGAATATAGAACATTGTGGGGGTGGACATGTTAACAAGGTGTTTAACAAGCAATAATCCCTGTCAATTGGCATCTTGCCACTTCCTATTGAGAATCTTGCAATGTTGTTTGTGAAAAGCATAAAAGATGGTGCGAGTTGCTTGTAATGTTGTGATGAGCCTTACTGTACTTGTTGCCTGATTCTGCCACACACCTCAGTCTGAGTCATTTAGATCCTTCCAAGATCTCTCCTAGCATGTCTAAGTTCTCTCAATAGGGGCAATTTTTTTTCCAGGTCAGAGATTTAGGAATTGGAGACAATTAGTTTGAGTATCTATTTGGGACACCACAGGAATGCCACACTGTTGTGGGAATCCGTTGTGTCATTTGGGCTGGATAGCTGGTTTGTGATGCAGATTTAATTCCTGTACCTGCTGTGGTTACCATTAGGGTCCTGCTTTCTCAACCTCGCCCCTCGTCTGAGGCATGCTGTCCCTCAGGTTAAACTCACCAGCAGGTTACCTCTCTCCTTTGGCTTTATGGGGATTTTATTCTCATTTATGAGATTTCAGGGTGGCATCCTTTTGTTTTGTGCTTATTTTTGTGATTTCTTAAGGAAACGAGCAGTTGGAGCTTTCATCTGGAGTAGGCAGAGAGAGAGCGAGAAAAAAATGCAGATGATGCTTCGAAGTAGCTGATACTTTTTGATGTGGATTCATTAGCTTGAGCTGGGGACCTGCAATTGTAAAATATTTAAGGACAGTTTGAAAAGTTGCTTATTTGGCTGCTACTAGAAGGACCTCAAGAAATCACATAGTCATTAGAAAAGCACGAACATTGAGGAAAATGAATGTCTGAGACTTCTGGCACACCATAGTTAATCGCAGGACAAGTAAAGGAACCTTCAAGATGTGTTCTTAGGTGGAAATACAAGTGGTACAAGCAGTATTTCCCAAAAGAATTACCTCTGTAATACTTCTTTTCATTCTGGGCGAGCAAAAAAATTTTTGTTTAAAATGTGGAATCTTGCGGTATTACCCTCTCAGTTAATAACTGGGAATTTGAACTTCCTTTTTAACATTGCTCATCTCTACCAAAATCATAAAGGGTTCCCTGATGCAATAAGGGGTAAATTACATAGAATGGAGGATTCCATCCAATTTATTTGTACTGGTATATTTCAGAGCTTTGACTGGCAAAGATCCTCCAGCGAGAGAGTGACCAATCAAATGGCAATCTAGAAGCTTCATCACTCAGTGCATACAGAAACTGTGCTGTGTATCCACAGGATGCATGCCACATAATGGACCCTGGCCCAGTCACAGAGTTGTACAGCATGGAAACAAACCCTTTGATCCAACTCATCCATGCTGACCAGATATCCTAAATTAATCTAGTCCCATTGCCAGCATTTGGCCCATTTCCCTCCTAAACTCTTCCTATTCATATACCCATCCAGATGCCTTCTAAATGTTGTAATTGTACCAGCCTCCACCACTTCCTCTGGCAGCTCATTCTATCCATGCACCACCCTCTGAGTGAAAAAGGTGCATCTTAGGTCCCTTTTAAATCGTTCTCTTCTCACTTTAAACCTATGCCCTAGTTTTGGACTCCCCTAGCCGGGGGAAAACACATTGGCTATTCACCCTATTCACATGAGTTTGTAAACATCTACAAAGTCTCAAACTCCAAACCTCCAGTGAGAATGCATTCAGCCTATTTGACCTCTACCTATAGCTCAAACCCTCCAACCCTGGCAACATCCTTGTAAATTATTTCTGCACCCTTTCAAGTTTCACAACATCTTTCCTATAGCAGGGAGGCCAGAATTGAATGCAATAGTCCAAAAGTGGTCTAACCAATATCCTGTACAGCCAAAACATGACCTCCCAACTCCTATATTCAATGCACTGACCAAAAAAGGTAAATGTACCAAATGTCTTCTTCACTATCCTATCTGTCTGTAACTCCATCATTTATATAAATGACAAACAACAGGGGATCCAGCACCAAGCCTTGCAGCACACTGCTGGTCACAGGCTTCCAGTCCAAGAAACAACTTTCCACCACCACCCTCTGTCTCTTGCCTTCAAGTCAATTTTATATCCAATGGCTACTTCCCACTGGATTCCATGTGATCTAACTGTGCTAACCATTCTACCATGCAGAACCTTGTCAAATGCCATACAGACAATGTCCACTGCTCTGCCTTTATCAGTCTTCTTTGTCACTTCAAGTTAGCGAGACATGATTTCCCATGCAAAAAGCCACGTTGACCATCCCTAATCAGTGGCTGCTTTTTCAAATACAAGTTAATCCTATCCCCCAGAAACCCCTCCAACAACTTACTCACCACTTACATCAGGCTCACTGGTCTATAGTTCCCTGGCTTTTCCTTACCAACTTTCTTAAATAATGGCACCACATGAGCCACCCTCCAGTCTTTTGGCACCTCACCTGAGGCTATTGATGATACAAATATCTCAGCAAGGGGCCCAGTAATCACCTCCCTGGCTTTCCACAAAGTTCTATGTCTTCAGTATTATAGCAGGAATGCTGGGACACATAGCATTTGCAGTATCCAGTGCCTCCAACTGTTTCTTGATATCACCAGGTGTTGTCCCAGTGTCACAAGTTTTAAAAAAAAAGCAAGTAGTGAAATACCAGGTATATTCATGTAAATGGGCTTCAGTGACAACTTGGACAACACAGTCTGATTAAGCAAAACACCCACTCATTGTAGAATATGTTTGATTTTACTAATACTGAAATCAGTGGGGAATAAAGAGGGGGAATCTATAACAGGCTGGTGATCTGTTCCATCAGACCTTGTCTAGAAGTTGAAAATTAGTCTCATTTTGTTTAAGAAGCAACCCATAGAAATGCAAGAGTCATTTGTAATAAATGCCTTAAGCTACATGATTTTTTTTTCTTTTATAAAGGCTTGTGTGTGCAATTGCACTTCAAGTACCACAAAGCTTCTGTTCCCTTTCAAGTTCTAGATATATGGTAGAAAGAAACTATTTATTTATTTGGCAACATTTTTTTCCCTTTTCCTTTTAGTTGTATGTTTCCACAATATGTACTTTACTGTTATCCCCCAATGCGACAATATCTGTCTAAATATTGGAATCAGACAAAATTCAGAAATTCAAAATGAAAGTAACAATGATTTAATTATATCCCGGCAAGTAAACTATGAATGATTTAAGTTAAGACATAGCCATTTACATATACTGGACCTCATTACTGGCACATGATCAAGGATTTCAGCAACAAAAATCCACAAGAGTAAGAACGCGCCCACAGTACAACCACAAAACATTTTATAGGTTTGTTTTCCAGTCAGAACAAGAATAAAGATCCATAGTACTTGCCGTGACAAAGCAACACATACCACTCCCCACTGGTCACAATAGTCAAATGATTTGAACCCGGGGACAGTCTGTATTTTTTATACAATTTGTATTTTTTTGCATCTCAGGCAATGAAATCACTTGTTCAATGTATGAATTGCAATGTAAACTCAAATCCAAATAAAACCCTGCCAATGTGAGCCGTAGACACACCAAGCCTAACCTCAGAACTGATCAATCTGCCAAATGTAACCAACTTGTAGTTTAAAAGACATGTGTTGGTTATGAAGTATTAAGTATGAAATTATAGACTAGTATTATTTACAAGACCTCAGTCAGATCATCTGTCAGAGATAAAAGGTACTGCAGATGCTGGAGAATCCGAGATAACAAGCATGGGGCTGGATGAACACAGCAGGTCAAGCAGCATCATAGGAGCAGGAAAACTTCATCTGTCAACCTGTTTTCATAATTTACAACTTTAATCCCTGGTGTTATCCCAATGGCATTTTACCATTGATACATTTCTAACCCTGGTAGAGCTTATTGTTTACTTACTTAAAATACATATGCTATTTTACTAATTTTCAAGTGTGACACTACACTCAGGAACCTTGCAGTGAAACTGGTCACACTCTTAGGCCAGACACAGCTGAATATGACATTGCCAAGAAGTTGGCAAAAGCAGAAATTCATTGCTAGATAATGGGTGAATAATAGAAAATGAGTTGTTGACGAACTGAAATTTAACTTAGTGTCTTAAACTTTTAAAAAAGTTCTGAAAATTATCAGGGTTCAACCACAAATCAACTACAAATGAGCCATATTGCATCGAAGAAAAGATACGATCCATTGAAATAATAAATTGGAGTTAGGGAGAACACTAATGTGACGAGAATGGTAGACAAGGGAGACCAACTGCAAGTTTGCCTCAAATCAAACCAGATTGAAGTACAAAATATAAGTTAGATATCAAGTAGTTACGTTATCAAATTTAAATTGTTATTAGTGAACAAGTAAAGAAAAGCTAGAAATGGCAAAACTGGCTGTGTCATGTGAGAGAGAGTGTATAGGAACAAAGACATGCTATTTCTTGGTTACTTTATATTTCTGAGCTATTTTCTGAAGACAGGATCTAAGGGAGACGTGGTGTTGTGCAGCTATTCTCATGCAAGCAATTGGTAGCCAATTGAGCTTGTTAAAAGCCTATTAAGACATTTTGTCAGAAACTGACTCCATATCCTCAGAGGCATTAAGGAACAATGCAGCTGGCTGGAGGTAGCCTCTGGGTGGGAGACCATTGATGATACAGCACTCCGGGCAGGATTTGAGACCTCACTGCTTGCCTGTTTTTAGTTACAGCTGCAGCTCACTTTGTGAAGTTGTACCCCACTGTTCCTGCTGTCCTCCACTCCCACCTCACAATGATGACCTGCTGTCCATTTTACTTTTTGCTTTTAATCTTTGAATTGTTGGGCAGTAGGTGCCTTGATTGTTTCTCCAATACTGGTGGAACTTCTGTTGGGAAAATCATGGCCAAGTGGTTTCTCCCTGGTGTGCACTTTGACACTCTTTTTGATCTTGGTGTTGCAGTTGTGAAGTCCCCAGGGAAAGTCTTGTTCATAATTGCGGCAAGAATGACAAATTAGAGATGTGTCAAGTTAAGCAGTATGACAAAAATTGCATCAGAGTAGGTGGACAGATTTCTGGCCTAGACAAATATTTTGCATTCTAATGCATAGAACATAAGAAACAAGGAGAGGAGCTGGCAAGGTGAGAACCCAAGTCAGACAGTCAGTATCTCTGAGAGGAGTGGAACCACATTCATTAGAGCTGGTTTGGAATTGGTCCTTCATTACAGACAGAGGTTTTGGCCAGTCTCTGGTAAGTGTTTAATGTCTTTTCTATTCTTTAAAATAGTATACAAGTTGGTGGTAGAGTTAATAAAATATATAAAAGGGAAATGCGGATAAGTGAATAACATAATAAGAACAAGTGTGAAATTGGGGAGGTTTCAAACAAGGTGAGAAAGCAATAGAAATTTTCAAGTTTGGGAGATGAAAATCAGAAAATCACTGGAAATGCCCCATGGACAGCAGGAGCTGAAAAGCTACACAACAGTGACATTGTAGAGAAATGTAAGCTCAACAAGTGGGACTGGGAGCTGTGTGAGCAGTGTGACACCATTGGTAAGCAAGACTAGGTGTGTATTTCTACTGTCCCGTCTTTGAAGTAAAAATTGTTATTTTAGTTTATATTGAGTGTTTAAAGCATATGGAAATAATGTAACGTTTCTAGTAAATATTGAATATTGTTTAAACTACTGGAAGGAAAGGGAAAGAGTAATTTAAAGGTAAATCATGGTGATATAGATTAGACCCGCAGAATACTCCTCCTTTACAATGTGGAAAGTTGGGGACAATTCCAGTATCCGGGATGATAGTGTGTGCAGGAAATATTTCCAGCTGAGCTATTGGAAATCTATGTTTCTGGAGTCACTGTGGAGTATCCGCAAGGCTGAGATCTTCATGGACAGCATGTACAATGAAGTAGTCTAACCACAGGCAGAAAAGAAGTGGGTGAACACCAAATGGAATACAAGCACCATGCAGGTAGGAAGCCCTGGAACCTTGTATCTGTATGTCTGCTTCTGGATGCTGCTAGGAGAATGCAGTGAGAGCCAATTCCATGGTGCCAGGAGTGGCTCAGCTGCACAGGATGGATGTGATTGCGGGGGCGTGGAAGAAAAAGAATGAGGCCACCAATTAGTGATTCTATTGTCAGGAGAATGGTTGGACATTTCTGTAGTAACAGGCATGACACCAGAATGTCATGTTGCCTCCCTGATACCAGTCTTGAGAAGTCACTGAGCAGCTGCAGGACATTCTCAAGGAGAAAGGAAAACAGTCATAACTGCAGGGATGATGTATGAAGAAGGGATTTAGATTTTTGAGGCATTGGGATCAATTATGGAGAATATGAAACTGAACAAACTGGATGAGTTGCTTTTGAGCAGGATGTTGACAAATATCTTTGCAGTGGTGTTTGCTAGTACAGTGGAGGAGTGTTTAGAGTAGCAAGGAGATGAGAAACGGAATGGAGAGACAACATGGTGAGCAAAATGGAAATGATAGATAGAAAAGTGGAAAGCAGTAGTGGAATTCAAAGGAAACAAGAGCTAGCAGCAAAATTGTTACACAGGCAAGTCTAAATGCACTTTGTATGAAAGCACAGAACATTTGCAGTAAGGTAGATGAACTGACGGCTCAGATTGTTGCAAGTGGGGACAACCTGATTGTAATTACAGAGACATGGTCACAGGGTGACCAAGGCTGGGAGCAAAACTTTCAATGGATATTCAGTCTTTAGGCAGGCAATATGGAAAAGGGGGTGCAGTCGCAGTTATTATTGAAAGATGAAGCTGATATGCTCATCTAAAAAATTGCTGCAGGAAATTTGTGTGGAATTAGTTTGGGTAGAGCTCAGAATCATAACGGGTGGAAAATATTAGTGGGAGTTGGTTATAGGGCTCCAAACATGGTGAGGTAGGGGATATTAATGATGCATGCCATAATGGTTCCATAGTAATCATGAGTGACTTTTAATACACATATAGACTGGGAAAACCACAGTTGCAATGAAATTGTGGTTGAATTCCTGGAGCATGCACCAGGTGAATTTTTAGACCATCTGATGTCTCAGAACTTTTCCATTAGAGACATGCAATTGTATGTATAGCTTGAGGGGCGATAGATATGGGCAAGTTCTCTGAACTACTACAGCCAGCATTCAGATTGAATACATGCTGTTGGCTATATTTTACATGACGCTCTGGTCATCTTTCCAACTGAACTAATCAATTCCAAAAGACCTAACTGCATCATCATCTTTTCGTGAATGTTAATTTAAAAAGTAGAGCCTGTGTTTAAGCCAGGTGTAGCTTAATTTGCAAACAAATGCTCTATCACAAAGCTATAGTCCCTCCCTAGAAAGTGTTCTGTCAATAAATCTTAACCCAGTATTATAACATGTGGAAGAGGGAATATAAGTAATGGACTGATATTGGCAGAGGTTCTATTTTCAGAAAGAGAGAAGGACACAACCTAAAGCTACAATATGAATTGACCACAGGTTTCATGCTAGCAACACTCAAGTGATTGAAGATAGTTATTGAAAGATTAGAGAGGTTGGTATCAAAAGTAAAGCTATTTTGATGGGTGACTTTAATTTTCATAAAAATGATAAAAAGCAGAGTAGATCAAGTTAGACACAGGGAGAATGTACAAACTCCACACAGACAGTTGCCCAAGGGTGGAATTGAACCCAGGTTCCTGGCACTATGAGGCAGCAGTGCTAACCACTGTGCCACCCTAATTAAATGAGGAGAGGGTATATAAACTAGCTGTATTTCTTGAAATATAGGTGGTTATGTGAGGACTTGGTTAAGACTTTAATATTTTGAAAACGATATATAAATTAGGTGAAGAAATATATGTTCTGCCAAATGGAGTCCAGGAGAGAGGGACATAACCTTAGAATCTAAGTCAGATCATTCTCTATACAAAAGGTAGTAGAAATGCAAGACTTCTTCCCACAAAAAGCAATAGATGCTATCTTGATTAATAATTTTAAATCAGAGATGGATTTTTGCTAGCCAAGGGTAGAAGAAGATATAGAGCAAAGACCTAGATAGACTTTAAATGCAGTTCAACAATGATTTCATTGAACGGCAATGGCAGTTGAGGACCGAATTGTGTTTTGCAGTATCTCAACTAGAATCCAATACTAAATCAACAATAAAAACGTGGAAAACATTAGGAAAACTAAAATAAGTAACTGTAGCAAGCCCTGGAAATTTTTCAAGCACAATTTGGCTCTCCTAGGAAGAATGAGTCAACTTCCGTAAGAAGATGAATACAAATAACACAAACTTATGAATAAGTCATAAAATGTTTCCCGTATATTAACAGTAATTGTCCTTTGTGGAATTCAGAATTGTACCTTTTTGTTAAGTTGTGTTCGGTACTTTCTCCATTGGCAACCATAAATGCCAGTAACACAAGCTAAGCAAAGTTTCTTCGACTGAAGCATTGTCAGCCTTTCCATCATCAAGCAGTCTCCCCAGTTCTTGTCATTAAATGCACAATCTAGGGTCAAAAAAAAGGACAGAAAAGTAAATAACAAGACACATCAGAACAAAATGTTTCCGTGGTTTTTTGAATGAAACAAAACAATTATATACCATTTACGGTTCTTGATTATGCAACCATACTTCTGATATGCCTTCTTCTCTCACCTGACAATTTCACCCCGTACCCTCACACATCAGTTGACAAAGTCTCAATCATATCTGCCTCATTTCCTAAATTCTGCTCTTATCTCTTCTCTTCACAGCCGCAACCATTTCATGATTCCACGAGGCATCGCCTGCCACTCCATTAACCTTTGCTGGTTTTGCCACCTCCTGATTGATGCTATCCCTTCCCCTCTCCTTTCATCATTTTAAAAGGAAAACTCCTTCCACCATTTACCTAACAAACTTAATATAAGCTCAAGGAATAGCAGCTCATCTCTTAGATTGTTTATAACCTTTCAGGCCAACATTGACTTCAACATTTCAAACTGTAATCTTGCTCGCATTCTGTTTTCTTTTCTTTGTAAGTTTCAGTTTTACTGTTGCTTGTTTCTTGTTTTTGCTTTCAGATCTTCATCATCCTGTCAGTTCCACCTCTTTTAGATACATTCTTTAATTCCTTTAGTTTTCCCATTACCACTCCCTTTGGCCCTCTGCCAATTAATCTTATGTCACTTAATATATCCTACTTACCACATAACCACAGACATTCACTTCAGTTCTATTTCCACCCTACTCCCAATCATTTGCGTAAAACCTCGTGTATTTCTGTTTTCCCAGAGTGTTTGAAAATGAATTTAAACTTGTTTCTCTCTCCAAAGATGCTGTCTGACCTGCTGAGTATTCCCAGCATTCACACTATTTTGCTTTTGTCACGTTTTCACAATTGGCAACAGTTGGTAATTACTAATGATTGAATTGTTACTTCACAGCAGACCGATACAGCAGTTCTGAACTTAGATCCGTGTCATGTTTCATGAATTCTGTAAAATAGTTGAAAATATGGGGAATTACATTCACCATTACTTTATACTTTTACTAGTTGTTCATTTGTGAACGAGATATGGATCTAAAGTAACTAACCAAATTGATCTGGTTAGTGACTTCATTTAATATGTTTGGCATCTGTGCCTTTACAAAATAACGACCTTCAGCCTCCGATTGGGCTAATCTAATTCTATGCACTTCCTTTAGCAATAATGTCTATGCTTTGGCAATTTGTACCAATGAGTCCACTGAACTGATGTGAAATTAATCTGCTTTCCTAAGTACATGACATCCTTAGAGAAAGTTAGAGAAAAGCACAGCCCATTTAAGAACTGCTGTCTCATATGGAACTTGCCCTCACCAGTCAAAGGAACATACCAAACTCACTGGGCAAACTATGTTTCTGCCTGTATTCTTTTCAGAAAAGAGGCAGGTTTATAATTCCACTTCATTTCGCTAACGTCACACATATTGTGTGCATAGATGTCTCCACCCTGAGGTGATATGCAATTCCAGTTATTCTAGAATTGCAGAATCAGAGCCTGACAATAATAGATTACTACTCTGGGATGATTTCATGCACTTCTTGTAAATACTTGACTAGACATGTCATGCTTGCCGAATTCTGATTATATAGTAAATGACAAGGAAACAGTCTCTTGTGTGAATCATAGTAGGCTTTAGATTGCACAATTTTCTTTTGGGAGTGGGAAAATCCAATTATTAATATAAATTTAGTTTTAGGGTTCTTTTCCTCTAAACAAATTGGCACCAAGTTTGATGTACCCATTGGTTCAATGGCCACTTCCTTAGAAAGCTGAAGCACATGACTTATTATAGACCCCAGTTTTGATCTTTGGCGTGTGTTGATGTATCTAGTACAAGCTATGGAGTTGGTAAGAAAATTTTATTTTGCTCCAACCACCTTGGTCAGGGAAGGAGCAGAGTCATTGGGAGTTCTTTGTCATCAGGTACAGTTCACTGGAGCTGCCTATTCCTATGCCTACATTGGAAATGCCAATATAGAATTGTTTCCAGCATTTTGCTTTCACTTTTTAGTTGTTTTGTTTTGTAGAGGTTACCATAAAGAGTCAGCTTTGATTACTTAGCACACTCAGTTCTGATTCAGAAAGCCATGACTTCAAGATCTATTCCAGATGCTTGACCCTGTAGTCTTATCTGATACTGCACTATGAAAAGTGCTGCACTGTCACCCTTGCCATTCTTCCAATGAATTATTAATCTGAATTCCATTTTCTCTCGTGTATAAATGATCCCGTAGTAATTATTGAAAAGTAGGAAGTTGAATTTTCCCGATGTCCTGGTCAATGTCAAGAAAACAAATAT
>JAHRHZ010000016.1:31408880-31424650 GCA_024137785.1 Ginglymostoma cirratum | reverse complement strand
TGCCTTCCCAACAGCCTCTCTGCTCCGACCTCACTTCCGCCCAGCTCCCGCTGCTCTCTGTTGTAAAAAGGGAAACAAGGAACAGTGCAGTACAGGCCCTTCGGCCCTCGATGTTGCGCCGACCTGTGAAACCAATCTGAAGCCCATCTAACCCACACTATTCCATTATCATCCATATGTTTATCCAACGACCATTTAAATGCCCTTAAAGTTGGTGAGTCTACAACTGCTGCAGGCAAGGCATTCCATGCCCTTACTACTCTCTGAGTAAAGAATCTACCTCTGACATCTATCCTATATCTATCACCCCTCAATTTAAAGCTATGTCCCCTCATGCTAGCCGTCACCATCCGAGGAAAAAGGTTCTCACAGTCCACCCTATCCAATCCTCTGATCATCTTGTCTCTATTAAGTCACCTCTTAACCTTCTTCTCTCTAACGAAAACAGCCTCAAGTCCCTCAGCCTTTCCTCATAAGACCTTCCCTCCATACCAGGCAACATCCTGGTAAATCTCCTCTGCACCCTTTCCAATGCTTTCACATCCTTCCTATAATGCGGTGACCAGAACTGTACGCAATACTCCAAGTACGGCTGCACCAGAGTTTTGTACAGCTGCAACATGACCTCATGGCTCCGAAACTCAATCCCTCTACCAATAAAACCTAACACACCGTACGCCTTCTTAACAACCCTATCAACCTGGACGTGGACATGGACACCGAGACCTCTCTGCTTGTCCACACTACCAAGAATCTTACCATGAGCCCAGTACTCTGTATTCCTGTTGCTCCTTCCAAAGTGAATCACCTCACACTTTTCTGCATTAAACTCCATTTGCCACCTCTCAGCCCAGCTCTGCAGCTTATCTATGTCCCTCTGTAACCTGCAACATCCTACTGCACTATTCACAACTCCACCGACTTTAGTGTCATCCGCAAATTTACTAACCCATCCTTCTGCGCTCTCATCCAGGTCATTTATAAAAATGACAAACAGCAGTGGCCCCAAAACGGATCCTTGCGGTACACCACTAGTAACTGAACTCCAGGATGAACATTTCCCATCAACCACTACCCTCTGTCTTCTTACAGCTAGCCAATTTCTGATCCAAACCGCTAAATCACCCTCAGTCCCATGCCTCCGAATTTTCTGCAATAGCCTACCGTGGGAAACCTTATCAAACGTTTTACTGAAATCCATATACACCACATCAACTGCTTTACCCTCATCCACCTGTTTAGTCACCTTCTCAAAGAACTCTAAGGTTTGTGAGGCACGACCTACCCTTCACAAAACCGTGTTGACTATCCCTAATCAAATTATTCCTTTCTAGATGATTATAAATCCTATGTCTTATAATCCTTTCCAACACTTTACCCACAACCGAAGTAAGGCTCACTGGTCTATAATTACCAGGGTTGTCTCTACTCCCCTTCTTGAACAAGGGGACAACATTTGCTATCCTCCAGTCTTCTGGCACTATTCCTGTAGAAAATGATGACATAAAGATCAAAGCCAAAGGCTCTGCAATCTCCTCCCTAGCTTCCCAGAGAATCCTAGGATAGACCCCATCTGGCCCGGGGGACTTATCTATTCTCACACTTTCCAGGATTGCTAACACATCCTCCTTATGAACCTCATCCCGTCCAGTCTAATAGCCTGTATCTCAGTATTCTCCTTGACAACATTGTCTTTTTCATGTGTGAATACTGATGAAAAATACTCATTTAGCGCCTCTCCTATCTCTTCGGACTCCATGTGCAACTTCCCACTACTGTTCTTGACTGGCCCTAATCTTACTCTAGTCATTCTTTTATTCCTGACATACCTGTAGAAAGCTTTAGGGTTTTCCTTGATCCTACCTGCCAAAGACTTCTCATGTCCCCTCCTGGCTCTTCTTAGCAAACTTAAGTTTATTGTATCTCTAAATTGGTTAGTTGGGTAGTAGGGTGTTCAGACTGAGTCTCGCCCATATCTCTCTCTAATTCATGTCCATTGCTAACCACTATAGTATAATACAGTAATGTGTATAAACTTGGAAGGTAAAGTAGAAGGAATATTGTTGAATAGAGATAAGTGCATAAATGTGTACCCTTTTTATTGAAAAACTGATATATGCAATAGCACTGAACCGTTGTTTTGTCACACATTGGGAAGCTGTGCTCTGTCTTTGACAGGTACATCTCCCATGCATGGATGAATAAATACTTAGACAAAGAAAGCCAGGTATCATTTGGTCTTGAAGTGATTAAAGGATTAAAAATTTTCTTTTTCACCACCTACATAGGCTGTACATTCCAAAGATTATATCTAGAAGCATGTCCCTTCAGCTGTTTGCAACAATCAAAGTTCTGACTGCACTCAACCAATCTGTGCATTCAAAATTCAGACCACAATATCTAAAATCAGATGAGATTCTCATTGACGACATCTGTTGGATAATCCTAAGTGTGTGAAAGAGTGTTCGTCTGGCTTTTAGTGTGGTACACTTTAAAGTACTGGAAGCTACATACAGGCTTAGTTCTTTGCAGACAGCAAAAAACATATACAGATACTGCTCTTGTTTCACCTCAACAAAACTGTCGACAGCCATTCACTAATTGGCCAGGGAAATGCCCTGAGAAATAAGATTAAACCGTTTTGATTAAAATTTAAACAGAGCCCAGCAGTTAACTGTCAATCAGCAGTAATTCTCCGTGGCAACTCCTCTGTCAGAATCTATTTTCTAACTAATCAACATTCTTCTGTCATGTAGTACAAATGTT
Organism: Ginglymostoma cirratum; assembly: GCA_024137785.1. Taxonomy (NCBI): domain Eukaryota; kingdom Metazoa; phylum Chordata; class Chondrichthyes; order Orectolobiformes; family Ginglymostomatidae; genus Ginglymostoma; species Ginglymostoma cirratum. The sequence continues at coordinate 31,421,884 of JAHRHZ010000016.1, read as the reverse complement.
GGATTTCCCCTTGATTTGTAAATTTGAGGATTGTCCTGATCAGTGCAAGATGAAAGGCATCAATAAAATGCTTTTTTCTGGCAATACTCAATTTGCACAGGCCCTCATTTGCTGTTACAAGTTATCCATGGATAATGTAGAAAAGTATCATTGTTGAAGAAAATTGTGAGTTGTAGTCTCTCCCATTTTTGTCTCTGCACACACATTTCATCTATGATCACTAAGGTGTTCAGAATTTGTAATGGCCGATTTGCAAGTCACTAATTGCAGTCAGCTTAATTTCTGCTCCTTCCTGGGATGTGTTCCTTCACTGGAGTGCATTGCTCAATCAAGTGCTCAATCAGAAGATTATTTTGATGGAATTTTCTGGGTTCATTTGGAGCTTTGGAAAAGGTGGCCAGGGCAAATTAATCGAGCAGGAGGCAAAAAAAGAATAATTTGCTGACAGTGGTTTAGAATTTTACTGTTCGTTCCTCAGAACGTTCCAGTCAGGTTAGCTTTGAATCTTCACGGTCAGGCAGATGTGTTGCATTTGTTGGCATGTTATAAATACTAACACCACAGCCAACTTAAGTTACTATTACTGACACAAACTTGTTAGCTAAAAAATGTGAAATCTGTGTGTTCACAAACTCAACTATATATGGAGCATGTATCTAGTGGAGGAAAATGTCTTCTCAAGTCTAGTGAGTAAAAACATCTTCAGTATCTTAGTTCCTTTCTGAATGCAGCATTTCTTCATGCAGATGCTCAGTGTTAGGGTAAAGCCCCTCCACGTTGATCAGCTCATAAGCAGTCTTAGACTGTAAATGACCGTCTTCTTAATGTTAATTGCTGTCAGAGTTGGGGGTGAAGCCTGGGCCAACAAGCCTGTCCAAGAGGGCAGCATGCTGTGTGACACCAGCAAACCTGACTGGGGCAAGCATGCAAGGTTGAATTCAAAAAAGGATTGAAAGGCAATTGCATGTGTCCTTTCTCCTAGTAGAGATGAATAGTCAGTGACTCAATGGCATGTGAGCTGCTGAATGCTATTTTTTTTTAATAGTTTAGGTATGAAGATTGATGGGTGTGTGTGAGGCAGTACCACTGTGCTGCCAGTGGTATTACGTCGGCAGCTGCAGGGAAGTGAAATTGATTGCACAGGAGACATCTGATAGAGATAGCTGACAACTAGCCTCCTATGTGACAGGCTGTTATAGTGGCAATTTTGCCAAGTTGATTCACACTAATAGGACCAAGAAAGGTTCAGTAGACAGTGGTACATTCCCAGGAAACACACTATAGATCACTATCCTCTTGTAGCATTGCAGCCAGCTTCAAGGCACTTATAGGTGATGAAATTTGAAGCCACCTCTTTCCTGGCCTTGTTCAGTCAAGATGGCCTTTTGTTGCCATTCATAGGGAAATAAACTTCCGTTTGCTCCTGGACAGCCATCTGGAGAATCTTGAGAGGCATTGCTAAAGCATTGCTGTGCTTTTTTACCTGGTTTCTAACATCTCTAATCTTGGGTGGGGGTGATTAGCAAAAGTTGAGCGATGCTCCTGAGTTTCAGGGAAAGAGGTGTTTTATGGGAACCTTTTAAATATGAAGACTGGATATTGGTGCTTGGATGATGTTACCAGGTTTCAGAACTTCTTGCCTATATAATTCAGCATTTACCCACGTATGAAGATATGGAGCTGAGAAAAATACTATTACATGGACAAACCTGACTGGCCCCTGAGCAGCAAAGAACAAAAGAACAAAGAAAATTACAGCACAGGAACAGGCCTTTCTGCCCTCCAAGCCAGCGCTGATCCCGATCCTCTATCTAAACATCTCGCCTATTTTCCAAGGATCTATATCCCTCTGCTCCCTGCCCATTCATGTATTGGTCTAGATACATCTTAAATGACGCTATCATGCCCGCCTCTACCACCTCCGCTGGCAACGCGTTCCAGGCACCCACCACCCTCTGCGTAAAGAACTTTCCACACAAATTTCCCTTAAACTTTTCCCCTCTCACCTTGAAATCATGACTCTGAATAATTGAATCCCCCACTCTGGGAAAAAGCTTCTTGCTATCCACCCTTTCTATACCTCTCATGATTTTGTAGACCTCAATCAGGTCCCCCCTCAACCTCCATCTTTCTAATGTAAATAATCCTAATCTACTCAACCTCTCTTCATAGCAGTGCCTCCCACTTCCACACTCGTCTCAAAAACAAAGATGGCTGTGACTTGCTTGATTCTAATGAATGCTTCTTCTTGTTCTGTGGAGCAACAGCCCTGCATATCCTTAGCAGTGAAATTGTGAAGAGGTTCATACTCTTGCAGCAAATCAGTGAAGAACTTTTCTGGAGATTTCACAAATCCAACAAATTGTCACACCACTTTCATGTCTGTTAGAACATTTGCTTTCCCAATGCTGGACATGCTTTGTTTCCTTTGTGTGGTACCGTCCTCAAGATTTATGCTCTCTGTTCCGGCCTTGAACTTTCTGCTGGCATTTCTGTGACTGTATTTTAGTAGAGAGTTCAAACTGTGTTTTAAAGACCTTCAAAATGTATTCAGTCTTTGTTCTTCAGAGAGGTCCAAGCTGACATGCTGCTTGTAACATTGTTTCTCCAGAACTGTTAGAGTTACTGTTCTTTTGTTCAGATTTCTTATTCAATTTTGCAGCAACCTCACATTTTTTAGTGCTGATGCTGGAAAAAAAACCTTCTAATTCTGTTCCATATCACCTTCCATTTTCACAACATCAAGGACTGGAAAGTTCACAGCCATCCTGACTAATTCAAAACCACAGACTGCTGTTCTAAAATCTTCCTTTGCTGTCATAACAGCTAACTCCAATAGCTCTGAAAATCTGCACAATTTCAGCTGGACACTCCTGAAACTATGTTTCCTATTATGTGTTTGAATGTCTACTAAGGTAAAAAACAAGTCCCAGTAGAGGTCACATAACTTTGGCAACTCACGAATGTACAATGTGTTACTGCATTTCTTCAAACGGGTTTAAACAGCAGGAAATTTCTCCACCATCAAAACCGCATTGGGAAACTATTCTGACATGTCTCCCTGCTATTTTTGTCAATTCCCCCTTCTTATCGCTTACCACCCTTGAGCTGAGAAAAATCTTGCCCTTGTGACTCCATATTAACTGCATATTTCAATAGTTTCCACTTTGTGGCATCTGACCTAATTACTTCCCCAACCATTTCTTGTGAATTGCAGCTTGTCATCCCCATTTGTTACAAATAACTAATTCAATTAGATCAGATCGGATGTATTTGTGATTTCAAAAATGTCAATCACAGTCTTGCATATTTCCTCTGGCATTTCTAAGTACTTATAACTCTTGCAGCTGAGAATGTAGTTAAGTACACATGAGTATCGTGAATGTACCCCGTTTTTAGTTTTGAGATTCCAGGCTTCAAAAGTGCGAGCTAATTTATCATGAAGGATCAGAAAGCAGTATGTTTTAACTCAAGAAAAGCATGGATGTCAAGGTGATTTGATTGAGGGGTCCAAAATTAAATGCTGTATCAAAATAGATTGATTTTTTTTGAATGAGTTAGAGCAAACATGTGAACATGCACCTAAACCACACAAGAATGAATACAAAGATCTGTGCTTGCTAAAGGTCTGAAACAAAACCAGAAATTGCTGGAGAAAGTGAAGTTCTGAAAAGCTGAGGACTAAATGTTAATTATGCTTTCTCTCCATAGATGCTGCCAGGCCTGCTGAGTTTCTACAACAATCTGTTTTTGTTTCCACACAAGAATAGTACTTGGTTGAACACCAGTTGATTTTTATTTGACAAAGTGTTTTATCAACCTTTGAAAGAATTTGTTAATTTAAGCAGTGAGTGTGAATTTACTTTAAAAGTTCAAAGTAGGGTTATGCAAGTGTCTGGTGTACCAAAAAGGTTGGTTGGATGCTGGTTGATTTATCCCTGTCTCTTTTCTTTGAAAAGAAATTTTTGATTGCCTTGGTCTGGAAGGTTAATTTTCTACAATTCTTCCCACCAAAATGGCTTAACGATTTTTAATTCCCTGTCACAGTAGATTAAATTCCTTCTGCTATTTGGGAAACAAAACTAATGGAGCTGAAAATATAGACCAGCTGGTCTTTTTCTGTTTGTCTTTTTCATCTGTTATGTGCCTGTAAGACAATATGGGCTGCCACCCTCTGATGTTTTGTCACATTTACAGTAATGAGGGACTTTTACATTTTTTGCATTATTGGTGACTTATTTTAAGATCTGAAGACTAACCATTACTGATGACAGTATTAGTAGTTCAGCATTTATGCGGCTATATAGCAATTCTTTTCTGCAATTTTAACAGTTTAATGACAGCATTTTGGCAAAGTTTGCAAATAAAGTCGAACAGATATAATTTTACATGTAAAAAAAGTTCCCTGTGAATGAAGTTTGGTATATTTTCTTATAGATTTGCTGCTGTACCGCTCATTAGAAAGCATCTGGATAATGAGGAGTCCCAAGATTAGATATTATTATGGTCAGAGCCTTAAGCATGTTCTTTTAAGTATATACACAGGATGGATTTTGTTGGCAAGGCAGTGGACCTGCAGTAGGCAGAATACTATCAGCAACCTCACTTTGGCTGACTGGGGGGACTCTCTCACGTAATCTTGGCACTCAGGCAAATAACTCTCTGGCACCAGGACTCCAGTCCCCTGAAAAGAGAGGAGATTGCCCGTCAAGAGTAGTTGGGCAACTGAAGGGCTAATAACTTTTCAGTCTCTGTTGACATTGCTGACACTGTAACTTTTAAAACAAGATGTTGCCCTCACATTGGATATCATGCAGACCTCGGTGGAAGCAGAGAGGTGGGCTATTGGTGAAGGCAAAGACCTGATTCCATGAGGATAATCCTCATCACTGGGGTGTCCTTTGTGTGCCATAAGGCATATGGTCATGACAGACCCACCTCCCACAAGCCTGCAAGAATGTTGCAAGGCATTGTGGGGACTCAGACAGATAAAGGTCAATGGCGGCAGGAAGGTGTGAAGATGATGACAGGCCCACTGCTTCTCTTTCCATTTTATGGCCACTCCCAATCTCCTAAATATTCTAGATGTCCTACAATTCTCTGGTCCCAAACGTTCACTGCAAAATTTGCAATCCCCTGTGTTCATTTCCTGGGTGTCAAATTTTTTACCCTATCCCTAGGGATTGTTCCCTAGAGTCTTGATATTTTTATATGTTCCTTAACTGAAATGATCTTGTATTTCATGAGAGCAAGGACATCTCAGAAGCACACAAACTGGTGGTAAACCTGTGTAGGATTTGAGAATGGTGACAGCAAGTTTAAAAGAACCAACAAGAGCATTGATATTACTATCGATCCATGGAATTGACCAGTTATGGTCCAAAGGGATCAGTGCTGGGTCCACTTTTGTTTGTCATTTATATGAATGATTTAGATGACAATATAGAAGGCACGGTTAGTACATTTGCAGATGACACCAAGATTGGTGATATAGTGAACAGCTAAAATATCCAAGATTACAAAGAGATCTCGTTCAGTTGAGTCAATGGGTTGATGAGTAGCAGATGCAGTTTAGTTTGGATAAAAGCAAAGTATTGCATTTTGCTAAAACAAACAAAGGCATAACCTATACATTTAAAAGTAGCCTCAGCTAGTTTTGTAGAACAGAAAAGCCGAGAGGTTCAGGTATATAATTCTTTGAAGTTTGCATCAGAGACAGGGCAGTTAAGAAAGTGTTTAGCATGCTTGCCTTCATTGCTCAGACCTTTGTGTATAGAAGTTGTGAACATCATGTTGTTGATGTAGTTCAGGACATTAATGAGGCCTCTTCAGGAATACTATGTCCAGTTCTGGTTGCTGTTATAGAAAGGATATTCTGCTGGAGGGGGTTCAGAAAGGGATTTACCAGGATCTTGCCATGAATGGAAGGTTTGAGTTATGGGGTGGGACTGGATAGGCTGGGACTTATTTCACTGAAGCATAGGAGATTGAGGGGTGACCTTATAGTAGCTTATAAAATTATGAGGGATATAGATAAGGTGAACAGCAGGTGTCTTTTCCCACAAGTGGGGGATTTCAAGACTGGGGTTTATTTTAAAGGAGGGAGGAGAACGATTTCAAAAAGATATGAAGAGTATTTTTTTTAAAAAAACACAGCGTGGTTCTTGCATGGAATGTCAACTCTTGAAAGGTTTCAGTATCTGATGTCTCAGGAGAGGTTAGCCTCCTAATAACCCAAAAAACTGTGGGTCCACACACTGTCAGGATAATTACCCATTGCTTTTTCTCTTCCCCAATGTCATTTGCCTGGAAAAAAGTAGCACATTCTTTCTACATACCGGGTTTTAGGCAGCAGAATTGAACAAGTCAAGCTTCCTAAATAGCAGCATGATGCCAGAAATGCTTACTCCAACTCAAAAGACATCTGTTAAGATTAAATCTCTTCAGGGATGTGTTTTTTTTCACATCACTACTGAAATAACTCCATAGAGGCTGTTATCCTGTCATCAAGTCATCCTTATTTACACATGCATAGGACATGAAACCGACTCATTCATTCAAAGCCAGCTGTTAGAGTGAGCAGACGCCCTGACACTCCTGTTTATACTTGCCAGCCAGGACTCCCTGATTGGAGAAGGTTAACAGCCACAATCAGGGAACTGATATTTTGTGAGGCCCAACTGACTGACTTTGTTCCAATCACTGTAGCGGTGAGAATCAGAGATAACAAGCTGTAGAGCTGGATGAACACAGCAGACCAAGAATCAGTTGGTTGTGCTGAAAGCAATCCATTTCATGACAGGACTTGGGTGTGGGCTGGGTGAAAGATATAGAAAGATATTTAGGTCCTCCAATTATTGAAATTGATGTTGAATCCTGAATGCTGCAGGGTCCTCAAGTGGAAGACAAGATGTCGTTGAGTCTCGCAGGAACGCTGTCGCAGGCCTGAGATAGAAATGTCAGCCAGGCAATGCCATGGTATGTTGAAATGGCAGCACGGAAATTATATGATTGCACTAAATGAGATTTACCAGGTTGTCACCTGGGCTGAAGGGTCTGAGGTCTAGGAATGGATTGAAAAGTCTGGGATGAACAAAAACAAAAATTGCTCGAGAAACTCAGCAGATTTGGTGCATTTGTGGAACAAAAACAGAGTTAATGTTTCAAGTCCAGTGACTTTTCTTCAGAACTAGAAGCAGCTACGAAAAGGTGGTATTTATTCTGATGATGAAGATGGAGAGTACAGGAAGGAGTGAAAGGATGGTGGAAATGGGGGTTTGTGGGGTTAGGTAATAGACTTGTCTCTGGCCACTCATTTTCAACTATACATAGTCTCCATTATCATCTATCCGGCTTCTCTTCTTCCCTGGCTTACTGTAAATGTCCATTTGTCTATCTACTCTCTTTTCTCTTACACTCTGGGCTCCCTTCCCACCTATCCACTTACTCCTCTAGCCTCAACCACTGTCATCAGAATAAATATCATCATTCCGAGTTGTTTCCAGCTCTAATACAGAGTCACTGGACTCAAAACATTAACTCTATTTTGTCTCCACAGATGCTGCCAGACCCACTGAATTTCTCCAGCAATTTTTTTTTTTTGTTTATTTCAGATCTCCAGCATCTGCAGTTCTTTGTTTTATGTTGTTAAAGAGGCTGGGGCGTTATTGTAGGAGTAACATGGTTGAGAGGGGGCCTGATTGAGGTGAATACCATTATAAGGGGCATAGATAGGGTAGATTTGCAAGCGTAGAGGGGTGAGTAACCAGGGGTCTTGGAATTAAGGTAAGAGGTGGAAAGATAAGAGGAGAGTTAAGGAGAAAATATTTTCACCCAGAAAGTGGTGGGAGTCAGCAACTCACTGTGCGAAAGATGGTTGAGTCAGAAACTGAAGTAAAAATTAAGCAGTATTTAGATATTTACTTGCATTACCATAGCGTGCAGGATCAGCTGGAAAATAGGGTTAGTGTCATCAGATTTTTGCTGATTTGCATTGGACAAGATGTGCCATATGACCTCTCCCTGGGTTGTAAATGTCTTTGAAATCAGACTCACTGTTGTTTAATTACATCTACAGAATTTTTAACTTGCCATGTTGCAGCCATCTGCAGTACATTCATTCTATAGAAATGTCTAATTTTCTGCACGCCTGTTGAAAATGAGAAAAAGATGGATGTATGCAGAAAGAGAGCACATTTTTTTGTGTGGTACAGAATGTCCTGAGGCATACTTGATACAATTTCAACAATTATTTCTCAATGTCTCTCATGAATCACTTGTGTTAGCTCTTGGGATAAACTGAAATTATGCAGGATCAAGTTGAGGCAGATTACCAAGCTCCTATTGTCAATCACTGTGTTGTTAGTAGTTCATATATTCAAGATTTAAGATCTACCACTGTCCTGAGGCTCGCAACTCATCTGTACTTGTACAGTTCATTTGCTGATCTTTTGTTTTCATCTGCTGAAGAACATTCAAATCAATTTCTTATTTGTATTTCAAATTGCCAGCATATCACTTCTCCTTTTCATCATGTCTGACAATTAGCACGGAATAATAAAATACTGAATTGCTATTGGCCAACTTGATATGTGATTCTAGAGCTAAACTCAGTGTCCTGAGTTAGGAAGGAAAAGATCAGACTTTTCTGATCTTCAACCCAATTAGTCCTGTGTACAAAACAAAAATTAATTGCTTTCCACAGATTACACAGCATAGAAGGAGGCCACTTGGCCCACTGTCCTGCTCTGATTGTTTGTTAGAGCAGTAGAGTTAATCCAATTAGTTTGTTTGTTCCAAAGAGCCCAGGAAGATTTTCTCTTCATCTATCTATCTAGTGCACTTTTGAAAGTTACTAATGAATCTGCTTCAGTAGCTATCATATTGCAACAGTTTAATGCATGAAAATCTGGTAAGCTAGTTGAGCAAGGGTCTAACATGCTAAATTCTTTCAAAACCACAACTTTCAGCCAATGTCCAAGATCAGTCCATCATAATCTCTAGTGTGTTCTATCAAATCAGCATCTGACCCACAAGAGATGGCAACAAAGTGTTATATAATCAGAAAAGTGAAGTCTCATGGTCTCAAGTCAAAGGTAGCCATGGAAACTTATTTCTGATATTGCCTTCTGCTCTTCCTAGCTGATGAATCAGTACTCCTCTACATTGAACACCATTTAGAAATACTGAAAATGGCAAGGTCATTACCAAGAGTGGTTTGGAAGTATCATTACTGATTTGAGCCGGTCAAGTCCTGAAGGACACAGCCTATGGCAGATTGTTAGAGATCCAAAATGAAAAAGCCTTCTTGACCTGCTCTTTATCAATCTACCAGCACTAAGAGGAGTAAACACTATGTACTCCTTTTGCAGAAAATAGTTCCAACTTCACTCTGAGGGCTCCCTACAATGTGTTTTCTGGCACCACCATGATGCTAAATAGCATGTAAGTAGAACAGTTCTTGAAGTTTCTGTCTAAACATCTATAAGGTCCTGTGAGTCATTATCAGCAGCAGAATTGTACAGCACAAAGAGCATTCTATCTCTACTCATTAATCAGGAGATTAAACCTGGCTTGATGAGCAGTGTAGAAGAGCAGGCCAGGAGCAATACTGGGCATACTTAAAATATAAGGTAACAGTCTGCAAGATTACTTGTATCCCAAAAAATGGAAATGGCATGCAATAAACAGAGTGAAGCAATCCTATAGCTAATGGATCAGATCGAAGACTTGCAGTCCTGCTATGTCGTTAGGTACACTGGAGGATAAGTAATAAAGGGAAAAGACGCATCAACAGCTTCATACTAAATAATGGCTAAGTCCCTTGTGTCAAATACATAAAACAAAAAGTGAAGCACTGCAACAATCTGTTGCAAAGGTGCCAAACATACATTCCATTCCTGCCTCGTCTAAACATAAAACTGCTGAGTATACTGGGTACAGCAAGGATGCAAGGCCCCAACACCAGTTGGTGAGACAGAAATTAAGATGCCTTTTGTTGCAGATAGATTTTATGAACAACTGAGTCATTCAGTCTCTTTCACACACCAGTTCAATTGTTTCCCATTTCTATCTATCTGGTCAATTAATTAATCAATTGTTCCAATCACTTAACAAATTGTGAAATAAAAAGATTCTTCTCTTCCCTTTCAAATAAGAAATGAAGACATACAAACAATCCTTGAACAAAACTAATGGCTAGTAAATAAAATGCTATTTTTCGTCACACTCCTACCTAGTAATATGACCAATTAGTAACAAATTTATATATATGTGTATTATATGTCCATATTCCATATAGTACAACCATTTTCTCATGCTTCTTTTTCCTTGAAGTAAATGATGATAACACATTTGATCACAAAGTGACTCAGATAAAACAACAGTATATATATTGAATATCTCGTCAGATCACCAGATGTCTCTCTTTAAGGATCTCAAATAATTTTTTAAGCAAATATTTTTGTGAAATTGTCTGATAATCTGTGAAAAAAAACCTGAAAGAATTGCAGATGCCTTAAATCAGGAACAAAAACAGAAGTTGCTGGAAAAGCTCAGCAGTTCTGGCAACATCTGTGAAGAAAAAGTCAGAGTTAGCGTTTTGGGTCCGCTGACCCTTCCTCAGAACAGTTCTGAGGAGGGGTCACCAGACCCAAAAAGTTAACTCTGATTTTTTCTTCACAGATGCTGCCAGATCTGCTGAGCTTTTCCAGCAACTTCTGATAATTAGTGACTTGCATCAACCAGGGACCCAGGTTCAATTCCAGCCTCGGGTGACTGTCTGTGTGGAGTTTGCACATTCTCCCTGTGTCTGCGTGGGTTTCCTCCGGGTGCTCCGGTTTCCTCCCACAATCCAAAGCTGTGCAGGTTAGGTGGATTGGCCATGCTAAATTGCCCATAGTGTTCAGGGATGTGTAGATTAGGTGGGTTACAAGGGGACGGGTGTGAGTGGGATGCTCCAAGGTTCGGTGTGGACTTGTTGGGCCGAAGGGCCTGTTTCCACACTGTAGGGATTCTAGATTCTAAATAATTTATTATGGTGAACTTTTCTCCTTCCAACGTTTCCTTTTTCCTAGCAAAGTCAATTCTCAACCTTTCTCAGTGAAGCACCTTGTTGAATGGACATTGTCCCATGGAGAACGTTTATCGGTCTATGGGTAAATTTTTTCGGATTGCCCCTAGATTTCCTTGAGGATATTAGATAAACACACTTACATCTATAGGTCTATGAGCTCAAATGTTTCAGCAGCTTTGGTACTTTTAACTACTTCTTTATATTTTCTTGTTTTCCCAGGACAACACATGACGTTTGTTATTCTTTCTCACCTGAAGTATGGTAAACACTACTGTATATGAATGGCCATCTAGAAGACTGGTACGTGAAGCACCACTAAAAAAGTTGAATTTCATATCCTCTGGGTTACCCAAGACTGGAAACGTTTCCAGTTCTCTGAATTTACTTTCTTTCATGTGTTATTCACTCTCAAATGAAAATTTTCATTCTAGTACTTTGTTTCAACATGCCATACTGGCATCAGTATCTAGTCTGCCTGCATAACCAGTTTAACTTACCAATAAAACTTATTGATTGAAGTAAAAACAGAGAATTGTAGAGAAACTCAGAAGGTCTGACAACATCTGTGGAGAGAGAAACAAGGTTAACATTTCGAATCCAATATGACCCTTCATCCGAGCTGAAAAGTTGTGTTTTTTTATGCAGAGGATGAGAAAGGAACAAGTGGATCCCATGGTGAGCGTGCCCCCACTATGGAGTGTTACTGGTGGTAAAGGAGAGATAATAATGCAAAATGGGTGGAAATGAATTGGGTGTAGCAACAGAAATGGAATGAATGTGAGATATCAGAGAGAACATGGTGGCACTTATAACGCAGAGTGAAAAAAGGCCATTGACATTGTTCCCAAATTACTGGACATTCCTCCTGATGGCTAAGACTGTTGGCACCCTCAGGCCAGGCTGGCATGGTCTGATGTCATGGCCTCTGTTGCTGGTCCCCTGGGGGAAGTTGAAGTTCCATCTGCACACCCCTTCATTCTGTAGGAGTTCCATGTACCTACATGCAAAGCCCCAGCTGTTATGTCAGAGGAACGTCAAGAACCTTGTAGGTCAGTTCCACACTGATCGTGCTTGTCAGGTGCACAATGGGCTTTTAGAGATGGTGCAACACAAGGGAATCTGGTGAATTCTAGGATATCTGCAGGGTGGTGAGTTATTTTGGGAATGGTGCGGAATAAGTTGGGGCCAGAACCAGACATGACTGATGCCAATGGGACAGAGTTGCTAGTTAATTAGATGTATTTGATAAGATAATTGAGAAAACCTCACTTAGTTTTGTGGTGGAAATTCCTCCTAAAAAAACTCAGTGCAACTTAGACTTAAGGAACAATACATGAGATTCGACTGTAAATATTTAAAAGACCCTGTGGCCTGATTTCTAATGTTAAATTCCTTTTTTTAATCTATCATACATTGCTCAAATGCTATAGAAACTCCTGGCAGGTAAACAATGACATGTATAAATGAAAGCTGCCTGCTAACTTCTCTCTATGATACCAATAGAACATTGTTGGTTCTATTACAAGCTGAATGCAGCCTACTTTCAGCAAGATGAATGTACCTGAGAAATACTACACCCCTCCTACATCATTTAACCCATAACAAAACATCTGTTCTCCCTGGCTTTCCTGTTATACCATCTGCTACTTTAGGTGGTTGCAAAATATTTCCCTTCGAAAATTTTCACAGTTCATTTTGATTGACTAACATCTCTAACTGTATGTTACTAAATGAACTATGAAGATCTTCAGGGTTACTTTTCCTACAGTAGGGAGTCATCAAGTTTCTCTTCAAAACCCAAGCCTCTAGGATGGCTTTGAGATAAAAGGTACTGCAGATGCTGGAGAATCTGAGATAACAAGCATGTGGCTGGATGAACACAGCAGGTCAAGCAGCATCATAGGAGCAGGAAAACTTGACGTTTCGGGCC
>JAHRHZ010000016.1:31383701-31408480 GCA_024137785.1 Ginglymostoma cirratum | reverse complement strand
CTCTCCTCTATCCATCCTCTATCCGCCTCCCCCTCTCTCCCTATTTACTTCAGAACCCTCTTCCCCTCCCCCATTTCTGATGAAGGGTCTAGGCCCGAAACGTCAAGTTTTCCTGCTCCTATGATGCTGCTTGACCTGCTGTGTTCATCCAGCCACATGCTTGTTACCTCGAGGATGGCTTTAACCTTTTATGTACCATTAAGGAGCACATTTTCAGTGCATCTGGATGAAGAGGCTGGCTTTCCCCAATTTGATACTGTAGTGTATACAAGTTCCCAACTCGTAGGTTTTTATTTCATTTCTTGTAGCTCCTAAAACTTGTTGATCATAAGGGCTTCTATGTCTTATAGTATTACCAGCCTGTTTCATGGTTCTTATTCTTGAAAAATATTATACTCACTCTCTTATCTCATTATGGATAATTACCGTGAGATTTCTCCCTTATATGATCAGAATTCACTTTGCAAATACACAATCTTTTCCTACACCATACTGATCTCCAAGTCCACTTTCAGAATTGCATCAGGATTTTTGGCCTTACACATCTTCGTCTCATTTTGCCAATCTATGGGTTTTACTGTGTCTTTCATTTTGTACATTTAGCCAATGTTTTAACTGGAGCCAGTAAGGACAGCAGATGTTGGAAGCTAGAGTCAATTAATGCAAAGCTGAAAAAGCACAGCAGGTCAGACATCATCTGAGGAGCGGGAAAGCCAATGTTTCGGGCCAAAAGCATTTGTCAGGATTGGGAAGAGGGAGGGGAGCTTTTTCAGCTCCACACTTATTGACTCTAACTTCCAGCATCTACAGTCCTTACTGTTTCCAAGTCACTGAAATCCATACTGCGAAGTCTCTTCTAAGGATGCACATCTTGAAGAAGTTGTCCTCCTCCCTCCAAAGAGAGCTCAGTGATTCTGTCTCCCACTGCAACCCCCTGGAAATCTCCGCTGCCTTGAAGCTCTTCAATGTTTTAATTGGATCGCCTTCCCTGTTCTCCTTGTGATTGTGGCTTTCCTCCATTCATTAGCCCTTCTGGCATGCATGTCACTTTGATGCCAATTTTTGGTTGTTGACTTCAATCTGACCAAAATGACCGCAGGAGCCCCAGAATGCTCAAGATCGCGATTGGTGCTCAGGACCCCTAAGGCAGGAGCACATGCCTTACGGAGCAGCAGGCTTCCCTCACCGACGGCCAGGATTGACTAGGAGCAGCCGCCCACCCAGGAAATGTGGGCAATATGCTGGAATTCAGGCGGACTGCACCCCTCCCCAGCAAACTCCTGGCAAACATCCAAGCCATTGGTAAGAAGATGGATGAACTTAAAGCTAGACTCACGTTCCAAGGGGAATTGAGAGACGGCTGTCTGCTCAGTTTTACAAAGACATGGCTCACTCCTGCTACGTCTGACTGTGCCTTACAACTTGAAGGTTTCTCAATACTGAAGTACCACTTGGTATCCTTGGGCAAGTCAAGGAGCGATGTGATCTGCTTCTTAATCATACCATCTGGTGCTCAACATGGCTACCCTGGCAAGTTACTGCTTCTCGGACCTGGAATATCTTACAGTAAGGTGCCATCCCTACTACCTGCCAGGTGACTTCCCCTCTGCTATCCTGACATCTGTCTACATCCCATCCCATACAGAAGTAAAGAGTGCACTTGAGGTAGTATACAATGCTACAAGCAGTCTTGAGGCGGAATACCCCGAAGTTAATCTGACTTAGTCCCCAACTGGAAACCATAGATGAACTGGTAAATCCACAGCCTACTGAAGTCCATGGCTGAGGTGTTCAAGTTGGACAACCATGACCCGTACAACAAATCCATGTACAACCTTCATAAGACCATCAGAGACATCAAGAGGCAATATCAAACTAAGCGCGAGTCACAGACCAACCACAACGACACCTGTCATTTGTGGCAAGACTTACGCAACATAACCAGCTGCAAAACAAAGTCAAACAGAATTGCAGGCAATAGCACATGCCTACCAGATGAGCTTAATGCATTCTACACTCACTTTGAACAGAAGGTCGGTGAAATGATGTCACCTGGCTCAACAGCCTCGGATGCACTGGTACCCACTGTCACTGCTGCAGAAGTCAGATCAGCCTTCTTGAGAATGAACCCAAGGAAAGCAAGTGGCACAGATAGAGTCCTTGGCCGTGCACTCACATCCTGTGCAGATCAATTGGCAGCAGTATTCGTGGACATCTTTAAGCTTTCCTCACTATTGTTTGAAGTCTCCACCTGCTTCAAGAAGACTACCATCATCCAGGTGCCAAAGGGAAATTGTGCAGCATGCCTCAATGATTACTGCCCAGTGGCTGTGACCTCCATATTTATAAAGTGCTTTGAGAGGTTAGTTATGGCTCACATCAACTTCAGCCTACCAAATTGCCTTGATCCTCTCAATTCACCTGCCTATGCAACAGGTCCACAGCAGATGCTATTTCCCCGGCCCTACCCACATCCCCTGGAACATCTGGATAACAAGAATATCTACATCATCCTCCTACTTATTGACTACAAGTCCACCTTCAACACTATATTCTAAACAAATGCATGTCTAAATTCTGAGACCTAGGTCTTAGCTCACCCCTATTTATCTGCATCCTCGAATTCTTGACCCATAGACCACAATCATTAAGAAGAGATGATAACAGTTCCTCCACGATAATCTTCAATGCAAGTGCCCCACAAGGCTGCGTGCTCATCCCCCTGCTATACTCCTTACACACTCACGACTGTGTGGCCAAATTCTGCCACAACTCCATTTTCAAGTGTGCTGATGACACTAACTTTATAGGTTGAATCAAAACAGCAACATGACAGGATACAGGAAAGAGATTGAGTGCTTTGTGGCATGATGTAAAGACAACAATCTCTCCATCAACATCAGCAACATGAAGGAGCTGGTCATTGACTTCAGGGAGTGGAGTGGAGGGCATGCCCCTGACTACATCAATGGTGCTGAGGAGGAGGTAGTCAAAAACATCAAGTTTCTGGGAGTGATGATCACCAACAATCTGTCCTTTTCCACCCATGTCGAAACGATGGTCAAGAAAGCACAACAATGTCTCTACTCATTCAGGAGGCTAAGGAAATCCAGCATGTCTACAAGGACTCTTACCACTCTTTATAGATGGACTATAGAAAGCATCCTATCTGGATACACCATAGCATGGAATGGCAACTACTCTTCCCAAGACCGCAAGAAACTACAGAGAGTGGTGAACGCAGCCTAGACCATCACGCAAAACAGCCTTCCATCCATTGGTACCATCTATACATCCCTCCACCTTGGGAAAGCAATCAACATAATCAGACTCTGCCAACCCCGATTATATCCTCTTCCACCCTTTTCCAATGGGCAGAGGTATAAAAGTTTGAGTACATGTTCAAACAAATTCAAGAACAGCTTCTTCCCCAATGTTATCAAACTTTTGAACAGACTTCTCAAATGTCAATTTTGATCTCTTACTCTGCACCTTCTCTGCAGCTGTAATGCTGTATTCTTCAGTCTGTTCTGCTATTTTACTGCACTTTGTATGGTATCATCTGCCCGTATAGCTTGCAATAAACACTTCTTTTCACTGTATCTCACTACACGTGACAACAATAAATGAAACTCAATCAACCAAACGCTGGGGAAAATAGCCTTGTCCTGCATGTTTGTATCATTGTGTCCATATTCAGTTAGCCCTTAATTTTGCTCCAATCTGTTCTTCATAACCATACATATTAATTGCCACACTGTAACATGACTGTTTTTTTCACCACTTGCCATAACTGTACTAGAACTTCCCACTCTTTCTGTCCTTCTCTTTTCTAATACGTGTCCCATAGATTAAAATGTATTTCTGATGTCCTTGTATGATGTCATAAAACATACTGAATTTTCTATGAAATTTCACCCTAAATGAATGCCCTTCTTCCTGCACACATAGTGTTCAAGCACCCATAAAAAATTGAATCTAGAACCAGGAGGAACAACTTAAAAATAAGGAGGTTGCCATTCAGGACTGAGGTGAGGAAAAATTTGTTTGCTCAAATGGTTGCAACTCTTTGGAATTATCTACTCGAGACGGCTGTTGAAGCTCAGTCTCTGAGTATGTTTAAAGAAGAGACTGCTGGATTCCTAAACACCAATGATGTAAAGGATTATGGAGATACATTGATGTGATCAATCAGCCATGGTTATTTTAAATGATGGAGCAGAATTGATGGGCTCAATGGCCTACATGTACTCCTGTGTTTCTAAAATCCAAACCACGAGTCTAATTTTAATCTTATATGACCCATCTCAAAAGATGTTTTCCTATCCAAATCCATCAGGGTGATAAAGCTGGGTGTCCACTGCTTGACATTTGTGGAGGCTGATCCCTTCTAACTATCTAACACATTTTGTTTCACTTTTTAATGTATATGCTAATTTGTTAGCGGCTACAATAACTCCTTTGTTTAAGGGTTTTACTTCTAATGATGTTTCTAGATCGTTCTCTCATCGAAGATCTACAATTAAAATTTGCACTGCCCTTTTATTGACTTCCACTGTTCCACTCCATTTTGTTAGCTCATTGATCTTACCTCATGTTCATCTACCTTAAACATTTAACCAATATTTGAACTTGCTTTTAAAAAACAAATGAACTACAGATGCTGGAAATCTAAAACAAAAAGAGAAATTGATGGAAAATCTCATCAGGTCTGGCAGCATCTGTCGAGAGAAATCAAAGTGAATGTTTAAGGTCCAATGACCCTTTGTTTGAACTTGCTTGAAGTTTTCCTTGTTCTCTACACCACAAGTACATTCCTCCACTTATTAGGTTCTTCTGGTATGCAAGTCAATTGAGCATCCACTTTAATCAGTTTTTCTTTAAATACTTTGAATACTTGTATCATTCTGCCTATTGCCATCTGGCACCTTGTTCTGCTCCACGTAACTGTCAGTAGTTGAGAACTTCAGATACATGGTGCCTCACCATCTTTTACTAATTTCTCAGATTCTGAAAGACTGCAATTAATTCAAATTAGCTGAGATGATTGGGTCAGAATGGTCAACTACCATATTGGAGAATCTCTGTCTTG
Organism: Ginglymostoma cirratum; assembly: GCA_024137785.1. Taxonomy (NCBI): domain Eukaryota; kingdom Metazoa; phylum Chordata; class Chondrichthyes; order Orectolobiformes; family Ginglymostomatidae; genus Ginglymostoma; species Ginglymostoma cirratum. The sequence continues at coordinate 31,403,388 of JAHRHZ010000016.1, read as the reverse complement.
CTATCGCGCCCACTCAACTATCCACTCTTTATGATCTGCTTCTTTGTACACACTAGATTAAAGTTTATTTGAGTAATCTAACAAGATTTCGGCCTTGAAAAATGTCTTTCTGCTAACATGTAGCACATTCAAGTGTGAAGAAAATAAAGAGTGAGCTTATTGCAAACCCTTTCAGAAAGGGTTACTACTACACAGCAGGAAATGTTGATTGTATGATAAAGAACATAGCAACAACCATCTGAAGTGAATCATTTACACGGGTTGCCCATGCCATCACTGTTGTTAACTTGTAGTTTGGGGAATTGCTCAAGGTGTTATGGATCATCTCATTGACTATGGCATGATTTCTTTAACTCAGTTCATTGCTAAAAGAACTTTCAGCTAATGTGTTCATAACAATGTTTGGGAAAGTTCTGTGAGATGTCCAGAGAGGCGTTTCTCAAAGTCAGGCACAACAAGTCACATTTTCCAACAAAATTCTGAACATTGAGATAAGATTCAGAAGCAAGATGCCAGTCTAAAGGGGTGGTTGCTTGTTATCTGCTTCATTAACACAGAATGATACTACATAATGTACCACTCGCTGGATAGAAACTAGATGCCAAGAATTCTTGACCTGATCAAGGACTGCTTTGTAGAAAGGGTCATTGAGTTTTGAGGGCTGATGACTAAGTTGAGCCTGATGCTTACGGTGTCCAGTATGCCAAGTATTGCCTTCCATGATTGGATTTTTGCTAATAATGAGTTTCAAATGGAAAATACCCAGGACCTTGTGGATTCATTGACAGTTTTTTGGCCACAAGCACCAGATCCACTTCTGAGTCACAGGAGGCCCTTCAAGGGGAAATTGATCTGTCGCGTGCCTGCAGATGCATGTTCATATTATTTGCATTGTTTCATTGTGCTTGAGAAATGCATATAGTGTACAGGTATGTGGGGATTGGTTAGTTCAGTTGGCTGGACAGCTGGTTTGCGATGTAGATTCATTTCCCAAATCCAATGAGGTTACAATGAAGGCTCTGCTTCCCAGCATCAGCATATGCTTGAGAAGAAATGAACATCAGGTTAAACTCACTATCAGTTGTCTCTCTAATGAGAGAGCAGCTCTATGGTGCTTTGGGCCTGTGGGGACTTTACCTGAAAAGTATTTAGGTTTCAAATGCTGGTTATAGTTAATGTCAGATGTGTTACTGGTATTTGCAAGTTGCAGTTACATATCTCTACGAAGCAACCTTAAAAGAAGTAACTGTGGGCCACATTGCACACAGCTAAGGCAAGACATCCCAGAGTGCAAAGGGGCATGCAAGTTATTACCTTTCACTTTTATAGTTCAGGTGGAGAGGTGAAGTCACCATAGTCATACTGAACCATGGGGCTGCTCCCTTATTAGAGGGAGAGACATGAGTGGTAATGGCTTAAACCGAGGCTCACCACGCCTTGGGCAGGAGTAAGATTAGGAAGGAGAGTCCTTCAATGATAATGGAATGCTCTTATATCCAGTTACATCTACTGTGGGTGATATGGAGCTGGGGGAGGAGGGTATAAGTGCTTCTGTAGCATTTATACTGTGCTACTACCTCTCTGCATAACTCTTGGAGTATGTGTTGAAATAACATCCAATGGAAAAATGGCAAAAGAAGCCATTCCATGGCCCTCCATGTCAGAATGTAACATGTCTGACTCCTTGGATAGGCGTGTAAAACCATTATTTAAGTGATGCAACTGTTGACTGCTTCCATTATGAAGGGTCTCTTCTGCTCCTTATGTTTCTCACACAGGTTCATTACCTGTCCGACCAGTGGACCCAGCCACAGCAGGTGTGATCATTGCTCTTGTCACTATGCAACCACAGTGCAGGGAACTGAAGGAGGAATGGATGTGCCGGCCAGCCCTGCAGCAAGAGTATCCAGGAGCAGAAAGCAAACATCCTCCAGCGCATGAAGAAGTCTCAACCTAAGGGTGCTTAAGATGTGGAGCTGGATGAACACTGCAGGCCAAGCAGCATCATAGGAGCAGGAAAGCTTGATGTTTTGGGCCTAGACCCTTCATCAGAAATGTTCCTATGATGCTGCTTGGCCTGCTGTGTTCATCCAGCTCCACACCTTGTTATCTCGGATTCTCCAGCATCTGCAGCACCTATTATCTCTGGTGCTTAAGATGTGTCGGAGACATAGAAGACCAATGTCTTTTTCTCTTGATGTCATTTCCTCCAGGTGAGTGAAGTACAATGTCAGTACAGGCTTAGGGGCACTGTCACAGAACAATGCCAACTGCTGCTGCAACCTGAAGGAGTGGGTGGCTAACCCATCATTTTTCCTTCCAGGGAGTGGAATCTTCCAATTTTCACCAACAAGTGCACCAAGGCTTTCACAGATACCATCTTCATCTCTTTTTCCCATGACAAGGTCAGTACTGCAGTCTGAGAAATAGCTTTCAGCAACAAAACAGCTTCTCTGAGGCACAGTCACCAACAACTGCACATAGGTCATTGCTGTGAGAGGGCTGTATTACAATGCTGTGGAGTTAATCAATAGGAAAGGGTTCCATTCCATCAATGTGCAACTGATCTCTGATCACCGGTGCCACTGCTTACAGGTTTGTACCTGGTATCTGGGGAGCTACCACAACCCCTACGTCCTCGAGAACTTTCATGTTCCTGTTGTGTTTGAGAGAGAAGATGCCTTTCAAGGAGCTGAAAGGGAAGCAAGGGCCATTGTCTGCCACCATGGCTGATGAACCCATTACGCAAACCCCAGAGCGGAGATGCAATATGGCTCATTATTCAATCAGGGCTATGGTGAAGTTAACAACAGGGCTGCTTAGGAAGTGGTTCCACTGCTTGGACACGTTTGGAAAGGCCTTGCATTATACGCCAATCAGATTGTGCTGCATAATCCTAGCATGTTATGCTCTGTACAACTAGAGCAGGTGCTGAGGCAATGTGACGAATGCTGAGGAACTGATAGAGTAGGAGCAGCCATCCAAAGAGGAGCATGAGGATATAGAGCTCAAGGAATATCACCTCTTGTATGACAGAGCACAGTTTTGTTCGACAGTACAGGCCAGACAAAATTTATTTGCCACTCTGTTCCTGTTAGTGGGAGCTGGTTGCAGTGATCACTCATTGAGTGTAAATTACTTGTTACTCAAGATGCAAGCACTTCATTTATATGTTGGGGGTTAAATTCAGCCTTTGTTGTTTTGATTTCTGTTCACATTTGGTTTCTATACATAAAAGTTAATGTTATACATTGTTTGAAAACCTTCCTGTCTGTGATGGCCGCACATTGAACAATGATGAGATACTGGGCTCCAGTGGGCATTGTGGACAGAGTAGTAGTGAATGAGAAAAAAGTTATAGGATGGGTTGTGGCCAGTGATGTGTGGGGTTTGGCGATTAAACTAAGATTGGGGTAGGAATGTGCCCTTGCACTTGCAAGGCAGTTAAATCTGCAAAATCTGGCTTCAGCTGAGAAATCCACAAAGTCAGCAGAGGCAATGATAAATTCAACTACCTGGCAACTATTCCAGATGATAGGAAATTGAATAAATATATGTGCCACCTTTGCTTGACATCCTGAGCATTGATCTGAATGCTGCACTTCACACTATGAACATCTGGAACATAAGACGGATACCAAAATCAAAAATGAAGAGTGGTCTGGTTAACTATCAAAGTTGTGGAGAGATCTTTGGTAGATCAACCACTTGAGGATGGACTCTTGCAAATGGAAAGGAGTTGCTGGTCTAATGAGAATATGCCTGAAGTGACAATATATACTCAATAAAGATGTTTGATTAAACCACATCTTTGTTCTGCATCATTGTTTATCCAAAATAAAACCAGAAGCTGGATAATCTGGCAAGGTAATGAATGGGGCTTTTGCAAACACCAAAGTTTTGCTATTTTAAGTGTTTACATCCCTGAGGAGCAATGTTTATTGTTTTGCCCCTGCAAGTAGTTGACTTGTTACTGATATGCTTATGAACAGCTCACTGGAGTCCAGTATCTCATCATTGTTCAATGTGCGGCCATCACAGACAGGAAGGCTTTCAAACAATGTATAACATTAACTTTTATGTATAGAAACCAAAAGTGAACAGAAATCAAATCAACAAAGGCTGAATTTAACCCCTAACATGTAAATAAAGTCCTTGCAATTTTTCCAGCAACTATCCTCATTGACCCCGAGGCATTGAAGCCCAGAGCGATGGTAATGTTTACAACTACTTGCGCATCCTGGTGTCTGAGCCAGTAGACAGAGGGCTTCAGAATCAGTAATGCACTGACAGAACAAGCACAGTTTCTTCAGTCAAACAACAGAGCTAACCATTGATCTGTAAACCCTGTTGGGTGGTATTGCTGACTGTTGGCAGATTTCCGCATCTCTGCCTTTTGAGATGTCAAGCTACAGCTCCTTTTGCCTGGCGAGGACTTTGCTGTTGGTGTGTTACTGCTGCTGTCCTTCCTTTTTCTGCTGTACCCAGTGTAGGTAGGGCAGCTGCACACTTTTGATCTTAAACTTGCATTGTTTATTAGGGATGAGTAATCATAGCCCTATTAAAATCAATCTTAAAAATTTAGCGTAGGTCCACTTCAAAAAGCTCAGCTAGGCACAAATATAACTGACCTCAGTGTCTACAAAAGTTTCCCCAAACAGTTTAGCTAATATGCAAGAATTCCACTTTATCAACTAAAGTGAAACAATAATCTGCAAATGTGTGTGCTTTCTGTACCTCTGGGTTGCAAATTATCTATTTTTGTTCCATTCTGCAGTCATTCTTCATTTGAACATCACTCTTATTCCTTCTGAGCTCGAGGTACGCCACCCTACATACATTCCCACACATTTTCTGTACTAATATCACCGCGTCCTGTTTAAATACTCCTATATTGGAAAAGGCTGATTTCCTGCAATGTGTTCTTTTTGAATTGTCCTGTCTACCAGGACCGTGGAATCAGCCTTTGTATCTCTATTTAAATATCTCTTTCTTTTTACAGCTATCCCCTAGTTAGTATGTGCCCTGCTGCCTTACACTTAGAATTCTAGACCATAGCTGAGTTTGCATGGATTCCTTACAACGTTACTAAACTATTTAGATTCAGTTTGCTAAAATCAAGCTTATGTTTAAATCACTACTTTATGCTCCCTTCATTCCTCACTTCAACCACCTCCGAAGCTGGGAATAATTTGACTCCACCACAGGAAAGTCTATTATGAAAGAATAATCAGAAGGTTTCTAAATCATGTAGCCGTTCTGCTTTACCAGTTTTACATTTGAACACCAAGTTCAAAGTCTTCCCCGTGTAATTCTTATGAGTCAAAAGCATTTACAATAGCAATTTTCCTTTACCCTTTGTGTACTCTTTAAACATATATAGGAACCTTTACTGAGATATGCGCTCACAATTTCAGAGTCAGATGTGGCTTTAAGCATTCCTTTATATAGAATGCAAAGTACGCTGACAAGATTTGGCAAATTCATATGAATACAACATCCTTAGTCGGCACTGAATCATTGCTATTTATGAGGATTACACATGCAGTTGACACTAAAAAAATGAAAGAAATTGCTATAAACAACAGTAACGCGAGCAGGAGACTACATACCAGGTTGAATTGATTTAATCAAAATCATCACTCAGGACCATAAAATGACACAAAATTGTTGATCAGTGCAGAGTGATTCTTCAAATTATTAACAGAGATATAAAGTTTGGCACTTGCCTGTTTGTTGAGTAGATGAGGAATAGAGATTTTATTTTAGACTGAGTCCCTTTGATCCACGCTCCTTCCTCTTGTGCTACGAATGGATTAGAGTTTGAGGAGGATAGATTCACTTGTTGAAACCATGCCAGTCTTCTTGAGTAGAACTGGCAGAGTATGATTGCATTAACCTTTTCACTGCCCAACCATGAGAATATTAAAATGGACAGTAAATCAGTACATCTACTTTGTAAAATGGCTATCTGGACATCAAGACCCAGAAATTTGATTGCTCATGAAAATGGGCATGGAGGGGAAGGAGTGATCAAATGTGTTCTGTGTGTGCTGCCATCTGGATCTTCTAACTGTGTGGGTTCATTAGGGGCTTATGTTGTCTAGTGTGTGTGAGCATAGCCATCATCTGATCTGATGAGAACAATCTTGTAGAATAAACAGGATGAAGTTTATTGCATATCTGTAACCATTTACTTGTTATAAGAACAGGATCTACATGATGCCAAAGACAATTGAGCAATCTAGCCTTCAGTCTGTCTTCCAGGAGAACCCACTTCACTTTCTTGCCACATTCTTAGGTCATCATTGCAGAGGTTGATGCTTATTGCTTTCAATCAGACTTTCAGACACATCTGAAGCTGGAAACTAGTTATATTAAGACAGATGCTCCACAGTTTCTGCTTATTGGTTCTGAGTCTGTTTGGGAGATACAGAAAGTAAGATGTCAATCATGGCTGTATAATGTCAAGGAAGAGGGGCTTAAGTCATATGGTGAGACTAGAGAACTTAGGATTGTTCTCCTTAGAGCAAAGCAGCAGATAGGAAAATTTTATAGTGGAGTACCAAACATGTAATGTTTTGATGTAGTAAGTAAAGAGAAACTTTATCTACTACCAGGTAAGTTAGGAGAATCATAGAGTTATACAGCTCTGAGACAGACGCTTTGATCCAACTCATCTGCATCGACCAGATAGCCTAAACTCACCTAGTCCTATATGCCAACACTTGGCCCATATCCCTTTAAACTCTTCCTATTCATGTATCCATCCAGATGCCATTTAAATGTTGTAATTGTACCCGCCTCCAACACCTCCTCTGGCAGCTTATCCCACGTGCACACCACCCTCTGAGTGAAAACGTTGCCCCTCAGGTCCCTTTTAAATCTTTCCCCTCTCACCTTAAAACTATGCCCTCTAGTTTTGGACTTTCCCACCCTGGGGAAAAAACCTTAGCTATTCAACCTATCTATGTCCCTCATGATTTTATAAACTTCTATAAGGTCACTTCTTAGCCCCCGATGCTCCAAGGAAAATAGCCCCAATCTGTTCGGCTTCACCCTGTAGCTCAAACGCTCCAATCCCAGCAATATTCTTGTAAATCTTTTCTGAACTCTTTCAAGTTTCCTACAGCAGGGAGACCAAAATTGAATGCAGTATTCTAAAAATGGTTTCACTAATGTCCTGTACAGTTGCAAAATGATGTCCCAACTCCTATTCTCAATGCACTGACCAATGACAGCAAGTGTGCCATATGCTTTCTTCACCACCCTGTCTATGCACGAATCCACTCTCAAGGGCCTATGCACATGCACCCTAGGTCTCTTTATTCAGCAATGCTACTATTAATTAGTAGTTAGAGGGTACAGTTTTAAAATATTTGGCAAAAGACTACTGAGATGAAAGAAAGTTTTTAATGCTGTGGGCACTAATGTTGGTTTGTGTTAGCACCAGGAAGATTTCCCTGTGCCTATAGCTTTAACGTAAGTAGATGGTTAATAACCACACAGGGTTGCTAATCTAGAACTCTATGTTCCTTGACAGTGACAAGAGGCTGCCTGACAGGTTTGCCAATCCATAAGTGTCCTGGTGTGCATCTTCATTTTTGTTTTCCCATTGAATTTTACATTGTTATCCTCCACAGCAGAACTCTTTTCTGACCTATGGGGAAATGGCACACAAACCAAGACTGCAGTGCAGTCTAAGTTAAGTCCAATATTAATATCTGAGCTGGTGGCTGCAACTGTCAAATCAAGTGACAGTGGCCCGTCTTATCTGGTGTGGATTTCCCACCCTCTTTCTGTCAGTGTGTGATGCCATAGGCATGTGGCAATTTTTGTGTAACCAAAAGCATAAAAGTAGAGGGGATAATTTGAACGTGGTGGGGAATGAAGGGGGGAATGGGGTGAGTGTGGTGGCTTGGGGAGGAAAGCAGCAGGTCTATGGTCACATCACTTGCAGCCTGCACTTCACGTTTCAGGACTGCTGAGACCAAGTTGAGAATGGGCATAAGGCAGTAACTTAACATCACCTTCAAAGACCTTGATGATATTAATATAGCTCTGACACAATTAACACCATGATTCTCAGCATTAGCTTCCACTTTCAGGCTGAGCAGATGGAACTGCAGTAAGTTACTGCGCATTTTCAGGTACTTATTTCTGTTTGTGCAACTTTCTTTTGCAAGAGAGATGGCAAAATATCAGTGATTGTGTGGCATTGGGTTTGGCTAAAGATACTGCCATTGCTGAATAGTTGAAAATATGACTACTGAGAAGCAGATAATGTGATTTCTTGGGTCACGTACCACTATAGTATTACATAGTGTACGTGCTCTCTTATATTTCAGCTCAGTTTTTTTTTTAAGTTGTTCATGGGATTTAGACGTCACTGGCCAGGCTAGTATTTATTGTCCACCCCTGGTTTGCCCAGATGGCTATTAAGAGCCAAAGCCATTGTGGTGGATCTACACTCACATATAGATCAGACTAGATAATGTTGGCAGATTTCCTTCCTAGAGGACGTTATTGAATGAGATGAGTTTTTACAACAATCAACAGTGTTGCCATTAGGCTGGTTTCCCTTATTCTGGATTTTTCTTCAATTCAAATTTCAGCATCTACCATGGTAGGAATTGAATCTATAACCCTAAGATTGTCCTGTCTAGAACAGAGAAGCATTACGCTAGGGTTCTAGCTCATTTGTCCAGTGATTACTGTCATGCCACTGCATCGTCTTGTTGAGAGAGATGTCCTGAGTTTTATAAATACTAACTTTTTGCATTGAGAGCCGGTGAGAGACTCAAACTGTCTCTTTCGGAGAATGTTCAGTAAGCCTACAACAGTCAGTCAGCATCACAGTGCCAGGGACCCGAGTTCGATTCCACTCTCGGGCGACTGTCTGTGGAGTTTGCACGTTCTCTCCGTGTCTGTGTGGGTTTCCTCCGGGTGCCCCGGTTTCTTCCCACAGTCCAAAGATGTGCAGGCTAAGTGGATTGGTTGTGCTAAATCGCCCGTAGTGTCTAGGGATGTTTGGGTTAGGTGTGTTAGACATGGGAAATGCAGGGTTAGGGGAATGGGTCTGGTTGGGATGTCTTCGGAGGGGTGGTGTGGACTTGTTGGGCCGAATGGCCTGTTTCCACACTTTAGGGATTCTATGTATGTAAAACTTCATAGGAAGAAGTTCCACAAAGAAAGAGTCATTGGGTCTGCATCGCTTGTGTACAGCAACGCTATGAATATAGATGGTCTCTCTTGAATAATGTTCATTCTCAGGTGGGTTTTCTGCAAATCCTCAATGCAGATCATTTTCACCGAGACATCAGCCTTGATGAATTGCTGTCCCCCTGCATGTAAATTATTGGAAAGTGGAAAAATGTGAACCAATTGTACTACTTCCTAGAGTAGCAAGGTGATCAGAGAGAACAGAATGGAATTTGAGATTTCACCCATAGCCTACTTGATAAAGACGATACACTCTAACCACTTGGAGTGAATTTATTCACAAATAGTTCACAAAACAGTAAGTGTCAAGCTGGAATCTGATTAATCAGCTCAAACTTACACAACATTCCGTGATTTCTTTCAGAAACCATACACATGTATAGGATAGAAACTGAAAGAACTGTGGGTGCTGTAAATCAGAAACAAAAACAGGTGTTTCTGGAAAAGCTCAGCAGGTCTGGCAGCATCTGATGCTGCCTGATCCGCTGAGCTTTTCAAGAAACGTCTGTTTTTGTTCATGTCTATGATATTCATGTTTATGCATATGGCTCTGAGCTCACCATTGGCAATTTTTTCTTCTTTATCAGTCAGACAGTTTTGCTGGTTCTCAAGTCTGGTCCTTATCCTTTTCTCAATGATTTTGTGTATAATCCTGTGGCCTTAAGACAGAAATAAGCAAAGCCAGTCACCAGCTTGAAAAAGTGTAGAATTTAAGTAATTCTGATTTTGCTTCATGGCAATTAGCTGGTTGAAGTTGTGCCCCAATGGAAAGTTACAATAGGATGTAGAGTCATTTCCAATATTTTTTACAGACTTCGCGACTTTCACTAATGTCTTCCATTAGTTTCGTATATTTCTCATATGTCACATTTGCACTTTTTTGCTGGATGTTTAACCTTCAACGGGCTGATTAGATTGCCAATGTAACTACAAAAGCATGCATTTTTTACTCTTTTACTAATTCTCACTTCCTAATGCCAATAATACTTTTCTAACACTCTGAAAAGTACCAGGTTTTTTTTTAACAGAATATAAGAATGTCTGTTCTGAGTAAAATATAGATCAATTGATTTTTGCAAATGTATCTTGTTTCATGATGCTACAAGCTAAGTTTTTATTTCTTTTTCAGAGAAGGTTTATTCAAAAGCATATATATATCTCATTAGAGATTGCAACAGTACATTTAAAATTACTTGCTCCAGCTATTTTCATGGAATTACAACTCCATTTCATGACTTGATTTATTATTATCAAAACTAAAGCAGTGATGGTGGAGCAGGCAGTCCTAATGGCGGGTCATTGGCTGCTGTGGTGTCAGTACCTGGAGTGGGGACTCCTGGCTGCGCTAGGCCCAGAGTGGGTACCTTGCAGACATGCTGGAGCTAGGTTTGGGAAACCAGCTGATGAAAACAACCTCTGTTTAAGTATTTTCTTTTATTCTTCTTGTACCACAAAATGGTGCCGGATTATGGCAACATAACACTTTTCAGAACACTGTATCTGCCTAGATATATGTAGCATAAAATAAATAAATAAACTTTTTGTCATTAAACCTAAGGTAAATAGTATTTATGTATTCTTTATCTTTGCATCAATCTCCAATACATATCAAGTAAAGTTCACATTTAACTAATCTGCCCCTTGTATTAGATAGTACAAACACTATCTAATATTGCAATTAAAGGAGTCTTCAACAAACACATTGTTCCCAGAAACTACACATCATTTTGACCAGTATAATTTGTTTAAAATTCATTAATTTCTTCATTCTTTTTCTCAGAATTCTCTTCATTATGCATCATTTCCAGGAAAAGTCCTCTTCATTTCAGCTATTCAACACAAACTTCAAGTCAGACCAAAAACACAATAATTTTGTTATGATTTTTTCTTCTATTCTAATTGCTAGAGCTGCTGAAGTTGTTTTCATTCTCAATCTGCTTGTCATTAATCCTAGTTTTATACTGACAACCACATATCTGGATTAATTTGGCATCTGGTGATAATTTAGTCTTCTTTGTATCATCATAAAAGACCTTAATTTTTCCCTGATGGAAACCACTAGGATGTTTTTTTAAGGTGTGGTGTGGACAGGGGATTGATGTCGGATAACATCCATTTTATTTCCACCTCTTGACAGACTGCAACAAAATGTAATTTTGAGAAGATCACTCAAGAATATATTCAATGCAGGCTTTTTTGAAAGTTTCAATCTAAAGGAAGGACAAATATTCATTTTCATAACATCTGGAATGTATTTGCAACACCCACTCCTCATTCATTTAAATAACATTGGCACAAAGAGAAGATGATTTCTCAGCTTTAGAAATACTGATTCTTCAAGATGGTAGTTGGAAATGTTGGAGGTCTGGAAATTCTCTGAGCTCACTGAAGGCAATGGAGGTTGGGTGTCTGATTGTTTATGGTCACGATGGCTCATAAATCAATTGGTCTGGTACTTTAAGAGAGATATTGAAATTGACTACTTATCATGTTTATTTAAATTTAGTAAATGACCTTGCGAGGGATGTGATGTTGCCATCTCCTGGAATGGGAAGAAATTCTACCAAAATTAACAACATTCTCAAAATATATGGAAATATTTTTAATCCTCTTTATCGTCTACTTTATCTGTTTTTAACCCTATTTTTAATCGAAAGTCAGCTTTTAACAAAGATGTGTCCAGAGAATCAAAAACTTAGACTTTTGACAGTAAAATCTCCAATTGGTGACAAAGAATGAAAGTCAAATACCAATAAACTGACTATCTGCTTTGAAGTTGTCTGCACATTTTAAGAGTCAAAACTGAATACCACAGCAGTATGAGCAAAGAAAGACAAATAGTGCAATATATGAAAATAATTTGAATCTGGATAATGTTGTTATTTTGGAGTTTCAAAAGAAATGGAAACTTCAGAATAATGAGGCCATTGTATTTGAATTCCAAGGTTTTGACTCAGCAACAGGGAAGGAATGCTGATATATTTCCAAATCAGGATGGCGAGTGGTTTGAAGAGAAACTTGAAGGTGGTGATGTTCCCAGGTATTCGCTGCCCTTAGTCTTCTAGATGGACGTGGTTGTGGATTTGGCTAAGGGCCTAAGTGCTAAGGATCTTTGGGCAAATTTCTGCAGTGCATCCTGTAGTTCGTATACACCACTGTTACTGAGTAGCGGTGGGTTGCTTAATCCTTGACACTATCAAGATTCTTGAGGGTTGTTGGAGCTGCACTCAACAAGGCAGGTGGGGATTAATCTGTCACACTCCCGAGATGTGTGTTGTTGATGGTGGACAGACTTTAGGGTATTAGGAGATGGGTTACTTGCTGCAGTATTCCTAGCCTCTGACCTGCTCTTGTGTCAGGTCCAGGTGAGATTCTGGTCAATGGTAACCCCAGAATGTTGATAGTTGACCCAGAGACTACACATCTATAGGTTTTTTGGGACTCTTCTGTCTATTTAAGTGCATCCTTCCTATTAAATTCATGCAGCATTTTCCTCTTAACTGATGACTTCCTCAGATACTGACTGTTGGATATGTGCCTTATCGTTTAGAGAATTCACTCCTATGGACTTCATGCGCAGTGTAAGCAATGTTGTGACTTTGTCTGGCAGTTTGTCTGCAAACTACACTCACAAGGAACAAAAACAGAAATTGCTGGAAAATCTAAGCATGTTTAGTGGCATCTGTGGAGAGAAATCAGTGTTAATGTTTTGGGTCCAGTAACAGTTCTTCAGGACTGATGTTAGCTAGGAAAAGGGGGGTGCAGGGAGGGAAGATTAAATGATAGATGGAGATAGAGCCCAAAGAGTGAGAAAAACAATTGGATAGACAACAATAAAACAATGTGGAGCTGGAGGAACACAGCAGGCTAGGAGCATCAGTGGAGCAGGAAAGTTGACGTTTCATCCTCTGTACCCATTGTGGCCTCCTCTACATCGGGGAAACCAAGCGGAGGCTTGGGGACCGCTTTGCAGAACACCTGCGCTCAGTTTGCAACAAACAACTGCACCTCCCAGTCGCAAACCATTTCAACTCCCCTTCCCATTCCTCAGACGACATGTCCATCCCGGGCCTCCTGCAATGCCACAATGATGCCACCCGAAGGCTGCAGGAACAGCAAATCATATTCAGCTTGGGAACCCTGCAGCCCAATGGCATCAATGTGGATTTCACAAGCTTCAAACTTTCCCCTCCCCCAACCGCATCCCAAAACCAGCCCAGCTCATCTCCGCCTCCCTAACCTGTTTTTCCTCTCACCTATCCCCTCCTCCCACCTCAAGCCCCACCCCCATCTCCTGTCTACTAACCTCATCCTGCTCCCTTGACCTGTCCGTCCTCCCTGGACTGACCTATCTCCTCCCTACACCCCCACCTACACTCACCTTTACTGGCTCCATCCCCACCTCTTCGACTTGTCTGCCTCCTCTCCACCTATCCTCCCCTCTATCCATCTTCTATCCGCCTCCCCCTCTCTCCCTATTTATTTCAGAACCCTCTTCCCCTCCCCCATTTCTGATGAAGGGTCTATTCCCGAAATGTCGAGCTTTCTTGCTCCTATGATGCTGCTTGGCCTGCTGTGTTCATCCAGCTCCACACCTTGTTATCTAAGTTGACATTTCAGGTCGGGACCCTTCTTCAGAAATGGGGAGGGGGATGGGAGCTCAGAAATAAATAGAGAGAGGAGGAGTGGGGCTGGGGAAGGTAGGTGGGCAGGGCATATAGGTGGGAGACAAGATGGACAGGTTGTGTCAGGTCAAGAAGGCGGGGATAAGAGGGAGGGTTGGTCATGGGATGAGGCGGGGTGTAGGGAGATTTTGAAACTAGTAAAATCCACATTTAGGCCATCGGGTTGTAGGCGCCTGAGGTAGAAAAAGAGGTGCTGCTCTTTCAGTTTGTGGGTGGTGTTATTGTGACACTGGAGGAGGCCCAGAATGGACAGGGGGAGTTAAAATGGTTTGCGACCGGAAGGTGTTGTCGTTTGTTGCGAACCGAGCTTAGGTGCTCTAGAAAGCGGTCTCCGAGCCTCCGCTTGGTTTCCCCGATGTAGAGGAGACCACATTAGCAGATGTGCAGGTGAACATCTGTCTGATGTGAAAGGTTTGCTTGTTTGTTTCCTTGAATGGAGGTGAGGGGGGAGGTGTAGGGGCAGGTGTAGCACTTCCTGTGGTTGCAGGGAAAGGTGCCGGGGGTGGTTGGGCTAGTGGGGAGTGTGGAGCGTATGAGGGAGTCATTGAGAGAGCTGTCCCTATGAAAGGCAGATAGGGGTGGGGAGGGAAATATATCTTTGGTTGTGGGATCAGATTGTAGGTGGCAGAAATGGTGGAGAATGATACGTTAGATACAGAGGTTAGTGGGGTGATGTGTGAGGACAAGGGGAATTCTGTCTTTGTTTTTATTGGGGGGAGGGGATGTGAGGGCAGAGGTGCAGGAAATGCAAGAGATGCGGTTGAGAGCATTTATGACCACCGAAGGGGGGAAGTTGCAGTCCTTGAAATAGGACGACATCTAGAATGTTTGGGAGTGGAATGTCACATCTTGGGAGCAGATGCAGCAGAGGCAGAGGAATTTGGAGTAGGGGATCACATTCTTGCAGGAAGGTGGGTGAGAGGAGGACAAACGCGACAAAATATAACACCTTCCAGTTGCGAGCCATTTCAATTTCCCCTCCTACTCTCTGGGCGACATGTCCATCCTGGGCCTCTTCCAGTGTTACAATGATGCCACCCACAAACTGGAGGAGCAACACCTCATATTCCACCTCGGGAGCTCACAGCCCAATGGCCTAAATGGATTTTACCAGTTTCAGAATCTCCCCACCCCCCGCCTCATCCCATGGCCAACCCTCCCTCTTATCCCCGCCTCCTTGACCTGACACAACCTGCCAATCTTCTCTCCCACCTATCCATCCCTCCCACCTCACTGCCAATCCCCATCACTCCCTACCTACACTCACCTGTCACCATCCCATTTACCTTCCCCAGCTCCACCCCTCGTCTCTCTATTTATTTCTGAGCTCCCCTTTACCTCCCCATTTCTGAAGAAGAGCCCTGACCCAAAATGTCAACTTTCCTGTTCCTCTGATGCTGCCTGGCCTGCTGTGTTCCTTCAGCTCCACACTGTGTTTCCTTTGACTCCAGCATCTGCAGTTCTTACTATCTCTGGGCAGACAAAGGAGCGGTTCAAGATCAATCTAGGGAATGAAAAGCTGCTAATGAGAACAATTCATAGAATCCCTATATTATGGAAGTAGCCCATTTGGCACATCAGGACCACACCAGCCCTCTGAAGAGCATCCCTCCCCAGACCCTGCCCCAACCCCTACCTTATCCCTGTAATCCTGCATTTCCCATGGCTAATCCACCTAGCCTGCACATCCCTGGACACTACAGGCAATTCAGTATGTCTAATCCACCTAACCTGCACATCTTTGGACTGTGGGAGGAAACCAGAGCACCTGGAGGAAACCCACGCAGACCATAGAGAATACGTAAACCTCACACATATAGTTGCCTGAGGCTGGCATTGAACCCAGGTCCCAGGTGCAGTGAGACACCATGCTGCTCATGGAATTAATGGCTGACAATGGGTAGTGTGTGGTAGCAGCCCATGTAATGACAAAGCTTGTTGTGTGTGGGGGAGGGGAGAATGTATGGCTCAGGCCTTAAAATTGTTGAATTTGACATTAAATCCAGAAGGCTGCAGGGTTCCCAAGCAGAAATGAGGTGCTGTTCTTGCACCTTGCACTAAGCTTGCCTGGAGCACTGTAGGAAGCCTGAGACAGAGATGCTGGCCAGGGAACAAGGAAGTGTGTTGAAGTGGCAGGCAAACGTAAACTCAGGGTCTTTTTTCCCAATAGAATGTCAGCGTTCTGTGAACTAGTCACCCAATCTGTGCCTCATTTCCCCAATGCAGAGGAGACCACATTGTGAGTAGTGGATACAATAGACAATATTGAATGAAGTGGAGGTAAAGTGCTGCTTCATCTGGAAGGTATGTTTGGTAAACTGGATAGTCAATAGGGAGAAAGTGAATGGACAAGGTGTTACACCTTCTGTGATAGCAGGGTAAGGTGCCTTGGGGGTGTGAAGAGGTGTTGGGAATGAAGAAAGAGTAGACCAGTGTGTCCCAGAGGGAACGGTCCCTGCGGAAGGCTGACAAGACAGGGGAGGGGAATATGTGTCTGATGGTGGCATCCCACTGGAGGTGGCAGAAATGGCGACTAATGATCCTCTGGATGTGGATGCCAGTGGGATGGTAGGTGAGGACAAGGGGAACCCCATTGCAGCTGTGGGAGAGAAGAGAAGAAGTAAGGGCCAAAGTGTGGATCTGCCTTTCCTATGTTACATGGTCCACCAGTGCCTCTTCAAAACATTGAGAAAATCACTATTAGAAGTATCAAACGTGCAATTTTACTACCCTATGGAGACATTCACCCCAGAGCTCGATACTTCACTGAAGGATGTGAGAACATGCATAATACAAAAAGATGAACCAATTGCATTCACTTCAAAAGCTCTATTTGCAGTATAGGCCAATAATTCAAACACTGAATGGGAAACATTAGCTCTAGTTTTTGGAGTCAAGCATTTTTTGTAACTATCTACTTGTTTATAGATTTGTAGTAGAGACTGATCACAAACCGTTGGAGATTATTTGGCAAAAACAAATTGACTGGTGCATTGGAAAAAATACAGAATTTCCTGATAAAGATCCACTTTATTATTGTGGGACTAATTATAAGATAGGTCACCTGATGGTCACATTGGATGCACATAGCAGTGTCTGCATGGGTTTCCTCCTAGTGCTCTGGTTTCCTCCCACAGTCCAAAAATATGCAAGTTAGGGTGGATTGGCCATGTTAAATTACTCATAGTATTCAAGGATGTGCAGGGATTCTATGATGCTAGATTTAAGAGAACATTGTTAGAAATTCTGATAAATTTATAATTGAGGTTTAGAAGAGCAAAACAATTATAAGATATGTAAAAATAAGACCTGCTGTAGACAGCTTGCAAAACGTTGCCACGCTCAGGGGCTATCTTAATTAATCTTTTGGCTCTTCAACATATGATTCTAGAAGACTAGTCCCAACACACTGTAGCAAGTTATCCCCCATAGCTTTAGTGCTCATTAGGATTACCTAGTTTGTATACAGATTGAAGTTACCCATGATAATCACTCCACATGATTCTCCTAAACTCCTGATTAATACCATACCTCGTGCTCTAAGCCCCAACTACAGAGCAATTAATCAATGAATTTAGTTTTGTTCACAGAAGGCAACACAAATCATTTCCCAGATGTACTAGGCAAAAAAGGGTCTGTTGGGAAAGAAGAATTGAAGGAAATTAGAATTAATAAACTAAAGTGCAAAAGTAATGGGACAGAAAGATGATGAATTTGTTGGGCCAGATATTTATATGCCAGGCTACAAAAGGAGTTGGCTGTGGAAATATTAGATACATTGGTTCCCAGCTGTCAATATGCTGTAGATTCTGGAAGAGCCACTGAAAATTTCAGGGTGGCAACTATAGCTACACTATTTTAAAAAAAGAAGAGGGACGGACAACATGGGAAATTACAGGTTAGCATAGTGATAATAATTGGGATAATTCTGAAATATATTATACGAGTTGTGATAACAGTGCACTATAAATTATCACCTAAATCACACAAAGTCAACATGGATTTATGAAAGGGGGATTGTTTTTGACAAAATTAATGAAATTATTGAAACATGTAACTAAATGAAAGCTGGTGGAGAATCCAGAGAATGTGGCATATTGACATTTCCAGAAAGTTTCTAATAAAGTCATAAAAGGCAATTGTGCAAAATTAAAGAACATGAGACTGGTGGTAATAAACTGGCATTGATTAAGATTTAGTTATCAGGTAGGAAATTGGTAAAGCAATAGTTACGTCCTTTACCGTTAGGAAGATGGTGACGAGTGGTACTGCGGGGTTCAATGGCTGGGTCACTGTTATTCACAACACATATCAACAAATTTGATGGAGCATTCAAATATAATATTTCCAAGTTTCCTGATGATGCAAAACTAGGTGGGAGTGTGATTGATAAGGAGGGTGAAAAGAAGCATCAGGGCAATATGGACAAGTTGAATGAGTGAGCAAATTTGTGGCAGATGCATTATAATGCAAATAATTGTACAGTTGTCCATTTTGGTAGGAAAATCAAAAGACAGTGTATTATTTAAACAGTGATAGATTGGGAAATGCTTAATGCTGATGTACAAAGGGGCCTGGATGTTCTTGTATAATGATCATTGAAAGCAAGCTTACAGTCGCAGGGCAGCAAGCAATTAAGATGGCAATTGATATGTTGGCCTTCAACGCAAGAAGTCTGACTGCAGCTTTCAGTGTCATGGTGAGATGATACGTGGTGTATTTAATGCAGTTTTGCTGTCCTTACCTAAGCAAAGAAATATTTGTCATGGAAAAGTAGAGCGAAGGTTCACTAAAATGATTGAGATGAATGAGGATGAATGGGTGCAAGACTTCTGTTCTATTGTCTATACACTATAAGCTTGTAAAGAAACACATTTAAAAATGGCACTTCATCTCTTAAGGGTGGTAGTATGTAAAAGACCAGATCTTTTTATTTTCCTGGACTATTGAATGAAAATGAGAAAAATGGACACTGCTTTAAAATGCAATGAGTGTAGGAAGAAGTTATTTGCAGCCTTGGGAAAACAAGTGAGGCTCCCTGGTTGATATGAAACAATATCACCTTTGGGGGCATGGTGTATGGACACAGCACTTCACCTGCGGTATGGTCAGAAGAATTTTGTCCAGCGACACTCTTTTGTTTGGCTTTCTAGTTTGCACCAATTGTTATAGGTCCAGGAGCGCTCAGCGATAGCAACAAGACTCTGTTTGGTCACATTGCAGTTTAGCACAGACTTTCTGAAAGGATTGAATGAGGAAAAGCCAGGAAATTTCAAAAAGTTAGTTGCATCAATCTTTTCTCTTTTCCCTTTGTCTGTAAAGTCGCTCTTTCTAAATTTCTGCGAAAACAGCAAAAAAAAAAACTTCAGTATTGCTAAACGGAAGAATTCTAAAAAAGGAGAAGAAAGCCCCTTTGTCCAACCAAGCAACCACTGAAATAAAGATTGTTCATCACTGCGCAGATAACATTAATATCGGTGCAAATTCAAACGATTGTGGAACTAACTCATCTTGTTTTGTGATATTAGACTAATGATAAAGAATGGTGAACCCGCTGACATTTTTTTTCTCATTGCCCACAATATTTCTAATGTATTATAATATAATTCTTGTTAATTGGAGGCTTGGAGGCTCAATGGTTATGGACAGAGGGCAGGAGAATGGGATTGGGAAACATACCAGCCATGATCAGATGGCAGAGCAGACTTGATGGACCAAGTGGTCTAATTCTACTCCTATATCTTACAGTCGTGTGTGTGTGTGTGTGTGTGTGTGTGTGT
>JAHRHZ010000016.1:31330783-31374213 GCA_024137785.1 Ginglymostoma cirratum | reverse complement strand
CCGATATCTCTGGGCATGAATATTCATCAAAGTGGAATGTCTGGTATCTGCAGAGGCCCCATTCAGTCTGGGTTGGGTAGGGTTCAGACCTGGTTGACTGTTCTTTTAGATTGGATGTGTGAATTGGATTTTCAGGCTGAACAATAGTTTCAAACAGCTATCTCTGTGTCTGTGTAATTTTCCCAATGCATAGCCCAGCTGTCCTTTTTTTAAAAGTTATTTGAAAAGTCCAGGATTTTGGGCCAGTATTTCAGAATATGGGTTTTTTTTGCTCAATCTTACAGTGCTGCTACCGCATAGTAGCAGCATGAAACAACTAGCTTCACCTGTTGCCCAAACCTTTGAGACACCTTACCCTTACTCTGAGGTCGACCAAGCACTTTTCAGGATAAACGGTGACAATCTGAGGGCCTTTCATGAGTTTTCACAATATACAGTGAGAAATGATCTAGTCTGCTTATCTAACATGATGGCTCTGATGCACCTTATTTCCGCATCAGATTTGCATTATGAACAAATGGCTCAGCCCTATTTATGAGACTGCTGATAAGGTCAACCCTATAGTGCGTGGAACAGTAGAAATCCCAATGTATACTGATTAGTGAAAGTGGGTTTGCAGTTGACAAACTTGATGCTAAAGTCCACTGGCTAACCACTTTTTACTCCCATATAGTATAAATATTGTTCTGTACCTTGAATTGGTATTCTTGCAAACTATCCTAATGTTATCCTGAACTATCAGGATCCCAATATCCTGATCTTACCCAGAATTTGTCTTTTATCAGCAATACTGAAATTCTGTATGACCAAGTGATTATTTGTATTCTTTAGCTTTGTATGGAGAAAAACAATATACTAACAGCCCATAGGTACGCTTACAGAGGTGTCTATCCTAGTTTGTTCACACAAGAATGACGTGAAAATATTCCTCATGTCTATAAATCATTAAATGTATACAATAATTGCCTGTCAGTATTACTGAAAACTCGGGTTCCTGTTGGAATCGAGCTACTTGAGACACAGGTCAAATTCGAACAAAAAAAATTGAAACCAATATACAGCCAAGGGGCTGCAGATCATAATTTACCTTCCTGGATTAGACAATTGATTAATGATATGCTTGAATGCCGGGAGGAGAGATTGTTTTTATTTCAGATATTCCTTATGGAAGCTACCTGAACAACTGACTGAGGATGTCTAACTTACAGATCTCAGTTTGTCTGTCTGCTACTATATCTTGGCAATCAGGGAGCCTCCATGAAGCTGAAGCTGGAACCAAAGTCAATTATCCAAGAAATTCAAATTCAGCTCATTCCTTATTGAGAAAGTTAACTTTCCTCCGGTTATCCAGCCACATGGGGTTTTTCTTTTCTTTTGTTGTATACAACTGCTTTAATTAAAATTTATCCTGCTGTTCATTTCTAATAAAGCTGCACGGTCTAGCAACAAACCAGAGACTCTGTTAAAAGAATCTGGAAAGAACAGTAAAAGTGTAGATTTGATGTATTGGTGACAGCATATGTCTCACTTGAACTTACTCAAGTATATAATAACATTAATCTTTTCTCAATATATTTAGTGAAATGTACCAGAATATTAGTGATTGTTCACAACAGAGGGCAAGAAGATGTATAAACTTGGGACAACCACAAACAAAAGCTAAATGGCTGTTATCCAATAATTAAACTGTGCATCAAGTCCTTTGACATATTTTCAAACTGAAGCAGCACACTGGCATCAACAATTGTCCAGTTTCCACTGGCACCTGCTATTTTACTATGATTTCAGCATTCGGCAGAAAATATGGAGAGTATCATTATAACACTCTTGGACTGTATGAACATGTATAAACATGTGAGTATATCAGAGAAGTGTAAACAAGATAAAAGCATAGTTTGTAGGATGTGTTTTAGGGACTGGGAACTTCCTCCTTGCCTGACCCCGCTAAGGTAATAAAAACTAGACAGGGAGATCACTCTGACTCTAATAATTCTCTGCAGTGAGTACCTTTTGTGCAAAGTGATCTCCAGTCCATCCAGAAATTGAAGAAAGGTCACTGGTCTAAAATATTACCCCTGCTTTCTCTCTACAGATGCTGTTAGACCTGCTGAGACTTTTCCAGCACTTGCTGATTTTGTTTCTAATTTCCAGCATTTTCAGTTCTTTGTTTTTTTCTTAATTTAGTGTTTAACTCACTGCCACATCGCTTCTAGGTATGCCTATCTTGAAGAAGTTCTGTTCCTCTCTCCAACAGGATTTCAGTTTCAAGCTTTTATCTTGCTCACCATCATTACTTCCATTGTCATTCCTGGTTTTTGACAAGGCATTTGCTAAAACTCACTTCTACTGGCACATCACATTCCTCAGTGACAACCTCTGGCTCAGACTTACGCCACATGGATTCCAACTCAAGTTTCATCCTTTGTGTTTGGAGGGATTATTGCTTGTTAATGATCTTATTAACCCATTAATCAGAGATTCCCATTGGGCTACCAGCCATTAGCAAACTGCCAAAAAACTTCATTGAGGATTTTTGAGGAAGTTACCAAAAAGATTGATGAAGGCAGAGCAGTCGACATTATTTATTTGGAATTTAGTAAAGCCTTTGAACAAGGTTGTGCATGGTAAACTAAGTAGTAAAGTTAGGTCACATGGGATTCAGTGTGAGCTTGCCAATTGGATACATTATTGGCTTAATGGCAGGAGACAGGGGGTGGTGGTGGAGGGTTGCCTTTCAGACTGGAGGCCTGTCACCAACAGTGTTCCACAGGGATCAGTTCTGGGTCCTCTTTTGTTTGTCATTTATATAAATGATTTGGATGAGAATATAAAAGGCATGCTAATAAGTCTGCAGATGCCACTAAAATTGGTGGCATGGTAGACAGTGAAGAAGGTTTTCTAAGATTACAGAGGGATCTTGATTAAATGGGTCAATGGGCTGAAAAATGGCAGATAGAGTTCAATGTGGATAAATGCAAGGTAGTGCATTTTGGTACAACAAACAAGGGTAGGGCTTATGCAATTAATGGCAGGGCATTGGGTAGTGTTGTAGAACAGAGGGAACTAGTGGTGCAGGTACGTAATTCTTTGACGTCTGCGTCACATATAGACAAGGTGGTTAAAAGGGCATTTGACACACTTGCCTTCATTGTTCAGTCCTTTGCGTATAGGGGTTGGGAAGTCATGTTGGGGTTGTACAGGACATTGGTGAGGCTTCTTCTGGAGTATTGTGTCCAGTTCTGTTCACTCAGTTATAAGAAGGATATTATTAAGCTGCAGAGGATTCAGAAGAGATTTAGCAGGATGTTGCTGGGTATGAAAGGTTTAAGTTATAAAGAAAGACTGGATAGGCTGGGACCTTTTTCATTGGAGCGTAGGCAATTGAGAGGCGACCTAACAGAAGTTTATGAACTGATGAGAGGTATAGATAGAATTAATGATAGTTATCTTTTCCCTGGGATGGGGGAATTTAAGACGAGGGGGTACATTTTTAAGGTGAGAGGATTGAGATTTGAAAGAGACATAAGAGGCAATTTTTTTACACAGAAGATGGTTCACATGTGGCATTAACTTCCTACGGAAGTGGTGGCGGCAGCTACAGTTACAATGTTTAAAAGACATTTGGACAGGTACATGAATAGGAAAGATTTGGAGGGATATAGACCAGGAGCAGGCAGAGGGGGCTAGTTTAGTTTGGGATTATATTCGACAAGGACTGGGGTATGACTCTGACTTTGTGACTATGAATTCTCATCATGGAGGTCAGAGTGGGTACCTGGTGACTTTGTCTACTGCTTGCTCCAAAGGATGCCCATGTGGTACATTGAGTGCCAACATCTCAGAATACACTCCCCTGGGCACCTCTTACTTCCGGTAAGATGGCCGCTCCTCCACTCCACCCATTCTTTTTCTTTTTTTCTCCCTCTCTCCTCCCTTCTGTTGGCCTTGGATACCCGGCCTCAAAAGTGGGATTGGGGGAGACGCCAGCAGCTAAAGTGAGGACGCTGGTCACCGGTGGCCGGAGTGAGGATGCCAGTGGCCAGAAGCGAGGACATTAGTGACCAGCACCCCAGTGCAGAGAGTGGTGGTAGCCAGTGTTTGGACCATATGGAGATCCCCTACACCAGTCTGCTGCAGAGAGCCATTGGAGAAAGACTGTGATGTTTGGCCCTCTAACTTTACTTCTTGTTTTCCTGAACTATGGTTGTACCGTGTATAGCTGTAATGTAACTTTCTTTTCATTTCTCTATTTTGTAAGCAAGGATGGTACCTAGGTACCTTTTGACCTAAGATGGCACTGTAAGTAGCAACTTGTAAACTTTTCACTGTACTCATTTGAGTACATGTGACAAAAAGGCTAATTCAATCAATTGAATTCATCCCATGTCCTTGGACATTGGCATCTGAATGTGCCAGCCTTGAAGAAACCATGGCATGTTTTAGAGAGAAGATGATAAAATTCATTTTGGGAGAGTGGAGAAGGTCATTGATCTTTCAAGGAAGTATTAGCACCCCGATTTCAGGCAGGGCCCTCCTGATGGACAGGGTTTCCTCATAGTTGGTGGCACAATAGGATGCTACATATTGATGAGACTAGATGTACAGTTCACAAGCTCATTAATAAATCCATTTTAACAGTCAACTCACGGCTCCCTCAACTCCTAGGACTTGGATAAAGATATAGATGCTGTTCTTGAAGTAGAGATAGGCCTTGCTGGACTTCTCACATGATTCTGACACATTTCTCTCCATAACCCACATCATTGAAATCCCTATCAGATTCCACCTTAGGTGTTCAAAATCAGGCTGTGTCTGGATAGTGCAGATAGGGAGAAGCAGTTCTCTTTGGCTGCAGGATTCAGAACCGGAGCACATTGATTCTAGATGATTCAATGCTACTAGGATTGTAATCTCGAAAGCACTGCCTGAGATTGTGGTGCAGGCAGATTTGATTGATGTCTTCAAAACAGAATCAATTACTTATCAGGAGAGAAACAATTTGCAGGGCTATGTTGAAAAGTAAATGAAGTTGGACCAGGTGAGTTGCTGTTGAACAGAACTAACATTGATATGAGAGGGTCAACTGACCTTCTCTGCTGTAAACATTCTCTGGTTCTATCTTTGCAAGTCAAACATAACTTTTCAATTGTCAATTCAATCGCCACATACTTTAAGGTGTAATCTTAAACTGTTGTGCGGCTTTCACAGTTGTAATACTTGTATAAATCTTTGCACCACTTGCCAACTAACTTAACTGCTCTATATCTTGAAAATAAAGGGTGAAAGCATTGGTCCTAACACTGTCAACACTGCTAGTAAACCAGTCTCCAAACAGAACCAAGTCAATTAATAGGGCCTCCCTTCCAGCTACTTCCAATTCCAGCTCAATATATTATAACTGATTTACAAAGGTTTCAATCTAGTAGTATAGGCACTCAGGTAGAAACTTGCCAAAAGCATTTTAAAGTTTCAATTGACATTGGGCTGAAGTTTTCCAATTGCAGTGAAAATGCATTACAGAGTTTGTGGTATGCATACATTTAAAGTTCTTTTGCAAAGTAAGGTGTGATATTAAAAGTGAATAAGTTTTTTTTCCTTAAAACTGGAAATTAAAAATAAGCCTCAAAGAAGTGGAAGATTTAAAATACACTTTGAATTTCAGTATTCTCTTTAATTAATTCAATTTTTTTTTGTTGTCACAGCCTTTTTCTTCTAATTTGTAAAATCAGTTTTCAGTTTTGAGTGTAATAGCAATTGCCATTAGCTGGGGAGACTTCTCAGAAAGACAATATATTTCCACCCTGCATATTACTTCTGTAATTTATGGACTAATCCAAAGCATCAAAGATCAAGGATGCAACTAGTTAAACCTTTGGCCAAAAGAGTAAAGATAAGAAAAGTAATTAACCCCGCCCAACTATTTGGAAACTTTACTATCTGATATGCAGAGGGAGGCCACTCAGCAGGCCTGTTATGTTGTTCCCAGGTTTTAAGTAACACTATGAAGAAGTTTGCTGATGGGACAGTTTAGGGATACTGATTTCTCAGCCCATCTGATATAATGGGCCTGCAGTCCGAAGGACAGCTCTCAAGGACAATTGTCAAAGAGTGACATACATGAATTTAAGAATAGCTGAGTGAAGGTTATGTCCTCTGCTTTGTTGCCTATTTATCCATGTTTATCAGAAAGAAACAGCAGGATCACTGACTTCCATGATGTTGGTGCTATTTACAAGAAAGGAAATCCTGGTGTGACTGGATGACAATTACTAGGAAAGTTTTACAGGGGGGAATGTCTTCATCTGGTATAATTATTTTCAATTCAAAAACAATTAAACAAATGTATTAGAAACTCTAGAAGTACCTAGGCCTTATAAAGTTTTGAGAGTGATTCTTGATGAGAAGTTCTGAAAGTAAGGAGGTGAATGTTGAAGGTCAAAACTCACCTTTATAATTCTGACAAACTCCAGTCAGCCATTCGAGTTTCACAACAGTCCAATTCATTGAGACAATAGGAAATCTGACAGTAAAACCAAAGAAGATGTTGAAAATTGACTATGAATAAGCAATTAAGGAGTGGGGTTGCAATTGAGTGGCAGAGGGTGCAAAATATGGGTAGGGTTCAGAGGACTCCTTGTGATCCCATAAAATTCATAAAATGACAAGTTTCACCTGGTTTCAATGGATCAAATAGCCTTCTTCTTTCCGGGACTGACGCTATGACTCTTATCTGAGTGAGCTATAGTTCAGAGCTTTCCAACGTGAGGGTTGGATCCCCAAATGGAGTTGTGAACTGAAATTTTGGAATTATGAAGTCTGAGGCAGTAATGGCCACCGTAGAACCCTGACAACATTAGAAGAGTTGTGCTCTAGCTCTAACATTCCTCACAGAAGTTTTGTGACAATTAAGCCTCAAAATTGAGACATAAATCAAACAAAGTAACAGAGCGTTTAATATCTGAAACCAATGGTTGGATATAGTCAGTACATGAGCTAGCTTCCTGCCCCTGCAGTAGCTCTTTGATGCTAATTGTTAGTACATTCTGAAAGGTGAGTGTGTGCTTCCTTAACATCCTGCAAGTGGATTGGAGAGGTGCCAGGAGGATCATGAGGGATTAGCAAACATCAGATGCCAATGTCTGTGGATGAGGAGCTTGTATAGCTGATGAGAAATTTTGATTTCTAACTTGCGAGGTGCATTTGGTGAGATGAGAATCTAAATATTAATGAGGCATTAATGAGGAGTTTTGAAAATGGCATTTAACAAGCTCTAATCCGCCTTAATTGGCGACTTTCTGTTACCTTGCAAGAAACTCACTTTGCCATACAGCAGAAGCACGTAGGTGTGCAATTTGATCCTGACATAATGACGGGCGTTGTCAGATGTCTGATGTGATCTTACCACAAATCTCGCCATGACTCAGGCCCTTATAAGAATCTGGCCAGTGTTTCAAATAAATGACTTTTATCAAAATTCATTGATAACTTCAATGTCGTCGACCCAAAACATTTATTCTGTTACTTTCCACAGTGCGGTCTGACCTTTCTTTTTAGCTTTTTTTTTTCTTATTTCAGATTCCCAGCATCAAATGTATTTTGACTTTGTACATTAAATAGATCTATCTACTTAGATAGCTTCCCCACGAGAGCATTTGATCTGAAGACTTAAAATTTGCAGCCCGGATGAGTAGATAATGATCACAATTGTGTTCTAGACTACCCATGAAGAAAGCTACAGGAAATCTGATAGTCTTTTTACATATATATGTGTCCAAATGCATGTTTGAGTACAGCAGCCTCAATACCAGATGTAGAGATGACTGTTGCTATTAAAGTGACAAATTCAGAGTAATTGATGCCTGAGGTTGCTACAGTTTTAAGATGATTAACATGTTCCATTTTACTTCAAGAATAAAATAAATTAAACCAATTTCCTCCTGCAGCTTCATGCAATAATTCATTGTGCAACCTACATTTCAATCAAACATCCAATCTCCTTCACAAGACTCATTCAGTTTGCCATCCTGGGGACTTTTCATTATAATCAGTATTACTTACATCTCCCTTTCATAAGACTATTGAAATAAGATATCTGTGTGATACTGGAAGACTCTCCAGCAATCATTTAAATTTGATTTCATACATATTCACTTAAGCTATAAAATTATCTATTATTAAGTGTTGTAGCAAAAATTATGGCTGAAACATTCTAACTCTGGAAAATTGTCATACAATTTGTACTGCTAATTTGTACTGCTTTCACTGACAATAATTCCAATTAACAGTTAGAGATTGTGAATTGCAGTTCTGCAGTGCCACTAGTTTTGATGCTTTGAGAATCTGGAAAAACAAATCAACTTCTGACATGGTCCTCACGAGTCACATGCTTGGAAAGGTGGCGTAGAATGCAGACTGGGTAGATTGTGATCTGAGTCAGCATCTCATGCTAATTTGGTGCCATATAGACTACCCAATGCATTTATTTAAAGTTTGAAAATGCTGCAAATGGAACCCATCCAACCAGCACCGTTCAAAAACTTTCAGGTGAGGTGCTATTGACTTAATTTTGCCACTTCACACATGGGAGAAATACTGTTGTTGGACCAACCATCATAAGTTGTTGAAGCAAGAAAGGAGTGTTGTTGGATCAAGACAGGAAGTTGAGGATGGAGTTTGAAACAAGGTTATTTCTAATTGCCCATTTGTTGCACCGTGTGATGCCTTTAAGATTGTTATGTGGCTGCATAAACACGTGCCTTAATAAGAGAACTTAGAATAATAGAAACCATTGAATCATTGAAAGTCTGTGACACATAAAGGTAATATTAAGACCATTGTGTCAGTGTTGTCTAAATACACTAGCCATCCATTTTAATTCTGTTCCTGCTTGTTGTGGATGACCATTTTTCCTCTGCATAGTAAGGTCTGGTTTGCTGTGTGGCCATGAACCTGTAGTGCAAAGAGGGAACACTTGTTTGAAGGTCTTTGAACGGAAAGCTTGGTTCTCACTGATAGTAATTCCTATAGTGTGATAGGGAGATTGCTTGCTCTCTCTGTTGTCTGTGTTCCGTGTTCAGGGAGAAAGGAGGGAGGGCTTTTAACAGATGTTGGTACTCATCAAGGGTATTAAGGGAGACCCTTTCCTATCTCCACCTCAACTAGGAGCATCTTCTGAGCTGGCTACAATTCACCAGATATGTGGCCACTCAACTCATCAACTGGACTTGCAGCCACAGGGCAGGATAAGGATGGTGCTGTGAGTGTCCGTCAAAGTCACATTACTCTCAACCATTATGTTTCAGAATTGTTTCAGGCTGAGGTCAGTGGAATTGACAACATTTCTCAGATCATCCCTCATCCCTCCATCGGAAAAGCCATCAAGATCCTTAGACAGGAAGAAAAGTTTCATTGTCTTCTGTCTAAACTGGGAGAAGCAGAAAGAGTGAGCTAATGACGTTGCCAGGAAGTGTTGTTGCCTGCATCCAAGTGACTCTGCAGGCATCTCATCCCAGTAGAAAGATGGCTACATTAAAATAAACACCCTTAACATACATTTCATGTGCAACCATGTACAGTGCACAACACTGGTGAATGCCTGCTTCTTATTATTCGTTAATTGGGTATGAACATTGCTGGCAGGGTTAGCATATTTCCCCTTCTTAATTATTATCCTGGCAGAAGTTATGATGCTTTATCCTGTATCAGCCAGCTTTTCCGACCAACACCATAATCTAGAGGAGACTACTTGCTGACAAAGGCTACCCACTCTACACATGGATTATGACTCCCTGCCTCAGATAACTTCCAAATGTCATAATTCTGAAATAAACCAAGATGTAATGACTTCAGATGTGACAACTGTTAGGGAATTACCACAGCAGATATGCTTTCATGAAGTTGTAAGTGGGGTCGGAAGACTTGGGAAATTTCCAAAAGGTCAACTAAGATTGAGGAGACATCATCTTCCTAACCCCTCCTCCCCATGAACCCATGCGCCTGGAACAGCAACCAGAAACTCTTGGCCATTTTGTGCAGGTTGGGAATTCAAATGCTCTCGGACTGCTGTTTGAAATTGTCCAGTCACATTATAAACTATCATCCTAGTCTCTGTAAATCTTGTCTGTGATTCAATCCAGACACTAAGAATAAATGAATTATTACAGACTGTGTCTGACAGCATGCCCGGATAGGAAGAAAAGGGGCCTTGAGGATTGTTAGAGTTTGTTAGTGGACTCAGGATTTTTTTTTGTTGTCAATCGAGGTCTAATTGGTATCTATTGTGGGGAGGGTGGTTTGAGGATAGTTGGTGTTAATTGGGAGGATTATTTGAGGAGCTGGGATTGTTTGGTATTGGTGGGGTAGGTGGAAGACACAAAGTGCATATTGGGAATCACAGTGGTTGTTTTGGGAAGTTTAGAGAGTTGTATGTTAGTGGGAGCTGGTTGAAGGAGCAAATGAGTCTTTGGATTTTTAGTGGGCAAGGA
Source organism: Ginglymostoma cirratum (assembly GCA_024137785.1). NCBI lineage: Eukaryota > Metazoa > Chordata > Chondrichthyes > Orectolobiformes > Ginglymostomatidae > Ginglymostoma > Ginglymostoma cirratum. Next base: position 31,363,729 of record JAHRHZ010000016.1, on the reverse strand, counting down.
ACAATTGTTTGCCGGTATGGATTGAAGTAGATGGTTGAATATTAGTCAGGAGTAACTGTTCTGAACCATAATTTTTTCCAACATCTGACATTTTCATGATTGAATGATGATTCAGGCCTATTTCAGAAGCTGGTAAAAGGAGCAGTGTTCTAGATGTTACTCCTAAAACTGAGTACTTCAGTCAGTCTGGTGAAGATTTTATGTAGTCTGCTTGTGTCTTTAGTCATTCATTGAGTAGTTGATAAATCAAATCCAGAAACCTCTTATTCAGCCCCTTAAACCACAGCATTCCAGCACGCCAATAGCCTGCTCAATCTTATTCTGAGGAACTCTCTGGCTCATGCTGTATGATGCCCTGCTCATGTGGTTTGATGGCAGAGTTGGGCAATGTACCATCAGCCATGTAGAGAGGGAATAGCCCTTGTGCCCAAGCCTCTGAGGCTTGAAGACGGTAAGTGAAGCAAATAATTTGGGGTGAATGCATCCTGGCTGCTGTCAGAATAACTGGAACTCATCAAAATGAAAACATTGGTAAGGTTGCACATCAACTGCACATTCATGGAATAGAAGCCCTTGAAGTTGCTGTGAGTCTCCCCATCGATGTGTATAGCCAGGGTGAACACTAGATATGCAATTGACAGCACCATCCACTGTCTTGGCAAAACCACTTGCCCTTTCATTCTTCTTGTCCCGCCTCAGTAGGTTTTTTGTGGAGAGCCCTGCTCTTCTGTCCTCCCTCCTCACAAGATTTCTTCCACTTTCTACAGTTTCTGCTCCATTCTGGTCAGGTTACATACCAAGAAGAAACTGGTCTTGACAGTTGTCCTCATCGTCAATCTTGGTTAAAATCATCTCTCAGAAATCAACTTCAAACATACAGCGCAGTGCTTTCACTAGCTCAGTTTAAGTAGAAGTTATAAGCAACTTGTTGTATGACACATTAAGTGCTGCTCGCTCAGAGTTTGCTTGCACCTGAACATGTGATCTTTGTTGAGTGATGTGTGAATGGATCGGCATGACATCTATTGAGAGCCCTCCTTCCCCTCCCTCTGTACTTTGCTTGCTCCTCCTGTTGTCTGGGCTCCATCTCCCTATCACACTGCAGGAACTACAACTAGTGAGAGCCCAGCTTTCTGTTCAGAGTCCTTCATGAGGTGGGATGACCTGGCACATGCACAAGCTGCCACTTGCTCACAAAGAGACAGGGCAGTGCCAGTAGGCTCTCTTCTCTGGACACCTCAGAGGTGACCGGGCCCTCTACTTCCATTCTGCCTGTCCTCTGCTGACCTTGAAAGCTGTAACTGAGGAGGGTTTGATTTTATCTGGCGCGTCTGAACCATTCAGAAAAAAAGATGGGTCATTCGAATAAACATCCAGAGCCAATGGGTTCCACTGCCAAACAAGTTCCCTCCAACTGAGCTGCAGGACCAGTGAGTAAACTAAGCCTTAACAGGAGGCAAGGGCCCTTTGATGGCATGGCTCACAATGCACTGTACATGAATTCTCATGTTTGTATAAATTTTACAGTTACGACTTTACACCTGTGTGCTTGACTCTCTCTGTAGCCCCAAATAAATGAACGCCAGCATGACACCTAACTTCTGCATGCCCTGTACTGTGGATCGATGCCTATGTCAAAAGCCTGTTGCAGCATCTGGAAGCAAGTGGAACAAGAAGTACAGAGGGCAGTGGTATCATAGAGTGCAATGGCTCCTGCTGATACCGTTGTCTTTCATCCTATAACATCCTCATTCTTTCCCTGGACTATGTGCCCAGATGTGTTGGTGTGAATGAAGTGGGAAGTGATGTCTGAGATAGGGAAGTGCACAGCAAACAGTAAGCCAATACACTAGGCTGACCATGAATTAGCAACCCCATGGGTCTATCTATATCCTATACAGTGCATGGGTCCTGTGGATAATGTTGTGCCCCTTTAAAAGCTCAAAGGCTTCACACCACCTCAAGCTCCCACACAACCTGCATACAAGAACCTACACCTGCCTGACCTCATCCCCAGACCCTGCTATATGAGGTGCCAAGGTCAGGTGTGGTCATACGCTGATCCCCGCTTTAAAAGCAGGGTGGTCCTGATTATGGAACAACTCTTTTTTCCCATCCCTCCTTTACTGTATTCTGACAGATACTGTTGTCCATCTTCACAATTGTCATGTCTCCCCAGTCTAGAGATCCCAATGTTGAAGAATAGATTCCTGAGTCTTCTTCTGATTTACCCTTCATTTCTGTGTACCGACGTGACAGACAGTCAGTGACCCACTCTCTTGAGACACTGATGCGCTGTGCTGGAACCCGCTGAGTGACAGATACTTGGTGAGGACTATTCCCTTAAGACTCAGTGACATAGCTGCATTGCTTGCTGCACGTAGAAACATAGAAAATAGGATAGGAAAAGGAGTAGACCATTCAGCCCTGCAAGGTCGTCGGACCCGAAACATTAGCTCTGATTTTTTTTTCACAGATGCTGCCAGACCTGCTAAACTTTTCCAGCAACTGCTGATTTTGTTCCTGATTTACAGCATCTGCAGTTCTTTCGGTTTTGATTCAGCCCTGCAAACCTGCTCCGCCATTTATTATGATCATCCGATACATTAGCCTGTTCCCACTTGTCCTCTATATCCTTTGATACCTTTAGTGTATTTGCTATGTATGCCACTGGTACATGGAATGGGTGTGAGATTGATGTAGCATACTGCTGTGCTGTCGTCCTTGATTGAGGACTACTCAACGGCAAGGCAAGCTGCCTGGTTGTGTGACTGTGCTAGCTGGCAATACAAGGTATGGATCTTGTGAGCATCCATGTAGCTGCTAATGAAGGACTGCTAAGAGAGTAGGCAAGGAGCACAGAGATGTGGCTTAGTCCAATCCATGCACTGGGTGCCTGTCTATGTGCTCAAAGTGTTCTTGCAGTAGCCTTTCAATGTCAGTTGCTGGCGTGCCCTGCAATGTAAACCTGTGCTTTCTATCTCTGACTCCTCCCTTCTCTTCCTCGACATTTCTGTTTCCATTTCTGGGGATAGACTGGCCACTAATATCCATTACAAACCCACCGACTCCCACAGCTACCTGGACTATACATCCTCGCACCTCACTTCCTGTAAAGACTCCATCCCATTTTCTCAGTTCCTCCGTCTCCATCGCATATGTTTAGATAAGGCCAACTTCGACAAGGGAGCCTCCGAAATGTCCACATTCTTCCTCAACCTAGGATTCCCCAGCTCCCTTGTCGACAGGGCCCTCAATCGGGTCCAACCCATATCCTGCACTTCTGCCCTCACCGCTTCTCTTCCCTCCCGCAACAGCGATAGGGTTCCCCTTATCCTCACCTACTGTCCAACCGGCATCCACATCCAGAAGATCATCAGATGTCATTTCCACCATCTCCAGCAAGATGCCACCACCAGACACATATTCCCCTCCCCTCCCTTGTCCGCCTTCCGCAGGGACCGTTCCCTCCGGGACACCCTGGTCCACACTTCCTTCACCCCCAACACCTCCCCACAGCCCTACTGGACCTTCCCCTGTAACCGGTGAAGGCGCAACACCTGCGCATTTACCTCCTCCTTCCCCACTATCCAAGGGCCCAAACATACCTTCCAGGTGAAGCAACACTTCACCTGCACTTCCAAGAATCTAGTCTACTGCATTCGCTGCTCACAATGTGATCTCCTCTACATTGGGGAAATGAAGCGTAGACTTGGCGACTGCTTCGCAGAACATCTACGTGCTGCTTGCAAAAAAGACCCTGGACTACCCGTTGCCTGCCACTTCAATGCACCACCCTGCTCTCTGGCCAACATCTCTCTCCGGCTTGTTACAGTGTTCCAGTGAAGCCCACGCAAGCTGGAGGAACAACACCTCATTTTCCGCTTGGGGGCCCTACAGCCCTCCGGACTCAATATTAAGTTCAATAATTTTAGGACCTAAACTCTCCCATGTCCCAGCCCCCCCACTCCACACACCAGGCCTTGTTACCACATAGCCTGCCATTACACACCCCTTGTTGTTAGTCTCAAACAGTCCCCATTAACAACTATTCACCCTTCCAGCCTGATCGTTAGCAACTCCTTTGTCTGTCCAACTGTCTTTCTCTCTCTTTGGGCTCAGTCCTATCATTTACTCCCTACCCCACCCACCTCCCTATTTTCTGCATATAAACTGACGTTTTCCCAGCCACCATCAGTTCTGAGGACGGGTCACCGGACCCGAAATGTTAATTCTGTTTTCTCCTCCACAGATGCTGCCAGACCTGCTGAGCTTTTCCAGCAACTTTGTTTTTGTGCTTTCTGCAAGTCTTCCAAGCGTATCAGAGAAGTGCTATGATGATTGTGAGGGGTTGGCAAATATTGGAACCCAGTGTCTGTGGATGAGCGGTGGGTATGACTGGTACCCATGGATTGCGCCCTGAGATACTGTTTGGTGCTGAGCAACCTGGGGGCTGTTCATAGCCAGTGGAAATCTGAAAAGGCCAAACAGTGCTTTGTTTTCCATGTCAGATTTCACAACATCCAGTTTATCTGGCATGCTTGGTAAGATGGGAAACTGAATATTAATGAGGTAAAATGCAGCATTAATAAGGTGTTCAACAAGCTTTAATACTTCTGAGTTAGCAACTCACTGCTGCCTAGAGAGAAGCTGCTTGACAAATGCATAAGAGATGTAACAAAATTCATCCGGCATCTGAATAGGCTGCATCTGATCTCTTGTCTGATTCTATCATGAATTTCAGAACAGCTCATGTTGCTCAGAGTCCTTTATGATTTCACCTGAGTGTTTGAAAACATGTCAGGGAGATGTAATAGTCAGTTTTAAAAGCTGGCATAATGTGAAAGCTGTGAATTTTGAATGTAGGTTTGCAGTACTGCGAGGTGTGTGAAGATGATGTAAAGCATATGGATTATGGGCTGAATGCTGAATAGTTGTAATTATTAATGGCTCGTGTTGTGGTGTTGTTGATGGTTGTGTTTGAGTGGTGACTGTGGCACAGTTTGTAGATATTTTACTTGAAGACTGAACTCACTCATCCTGACAACTTACCTTACATCCATAAGCTTCTTCCTGATTTGCATAAATTTTCTTGCAGCTATGCTTCTCAAATAGACTTTTAACTTACTTTATCTCACTGTCCTCAGAGCATATGTTTTGAGGGCTTCTTGGCTTCTGTCTTTGTCTGGTTCTGCATGTTAAGCACCATGTCCTGCAGTGTATTATTAGACAACCCTTGGCGCATACTACTTTCAGATTGAACCACTTGACAAAAATATTTAAATCAATTTCCAGGAACCATAAAACAGCACCTGTCTCAGTGTTATAGACTCCCTTTAGCCACTTAGAATATCAGCCTGCCCTAAAAATATGTGAACAATGTCCACCAAACCAGCTGCACACAGCAAACATGCTTACAAAAATCAGGGCAAATTTAATGTTTGGTCTGCTGTATAATGATTAGGGGCAGGTTAATTGCACACTGCGATTCTCAGGCCTGTCTCAGGTCTTTTCCGCTATAACCCTTATATTTTTTCAATGCTAGTATTCTTATTGCTATTACCTTTTTAAAGTGAAATGCATCAAATTTTTCCAAAATGAATGGTGTAAGTAATTTCCAGTGAGATTCTGAAATACCTGGTTCTTTGGCCCAACTTTCCTTATGATCACAAATGCTTGAATAATTTGGGACTTTCTGAGCATTATTAGTTTGTGTATCAGCCCTATTCCATTAAATGACATTTCTATATATACCTTTTAATAGGAACAGAATGCCATTTAGGAATTCAAACCTGTGCTGCATCCAGTTGGATAACGGCAGAATTATGGCAACTTGAATGACCGACTTTGGTCAACATTCTTAGATAGCTTTGGCTAATAAAACTACCTCTTTCTCAGTGCCGGACATTGTGAACTGATCCAGCATACATAGCTTTTGGGCCTCTGCGTGCTGAAGTACTTTCTGATTTCACTCTTAAGTGCCATAACTCTAAAATTAAAATTATGGTTCTTATTTTGGGATTCCCTCATCAACGGAAACAATTTCTCTGTATCTACACTTGCATATCACTTTATTATTTTAAAGACTTTAATAAGATCATTCCTTAAATCTTATAAATTCAAGGGAAACCAAAGCAAATGTATACTACTTATCTTGATTGTACGATTCTGTATCCTCTGGTATAAATGCACTGAATTTGCATTGTACACCCTCCTGAGCCAATGTCTGTATCCTAATGTTTGATGTCCAATGCTGTATACAAGACTAAAAATGGCACCTGATCACAACTCCATAGAACTAAAGCTTAAATCCTCCCCCAAAAGCTGTTTGAACTTCAGTGCCTTTGAAAAAAATAGTTACATTTGGTTCAGTCTTTCTTATTACATTTTGTACCCACGCCCTACTTTTACCAAACTGAGCACAATAGCCCCAAATTTCTTTGTTCCTCCACTGCTCTTAGATTCTGACCATAAAGAAAGTATTCTATTTTGGTTTCTTCTCTGCTGATTGAATGACATTTCACTTCCCAGCAAGGACATCAGATGCCATGGTTTTGTCTATTAATCTTGTCAATGTTCCTTTGTATTTTTGTGTTGTCTGTTTAAGAAAATAGAGAGTGAAAACCATGGTCTCTGTAGTTACTCAGGTAAGTTTCATAGACCACAGCAGTGGGATGTGCTCGGGGAATATGCTACTGCTTGGTCAGGGTGGGGTTCAGTGGAAACCTACAAAGCAGGAAAAGGTTAAAGGGGACTTAATAAGGTCAGAGTTAAAGTCTTTAATGGCTACTTACAGGGCAACAATTTTGCGTCATAGAAGGGGAACTGATTTTTTCAGCACTTCTGCTAACTGTGTAAAAGAACTACAATAAACTCAGTTCTCTGTAAAAAAAGACATCCGTTGAGCTCATTAAGGAACTGATGACTGTAAAAATGCTGTGTACACAAGTTTCTGTTACAATATTGTATAAGAAGGCCACATCTACTCCCTGCAATTGCTTAAGCTCAGAAAGATGTAACAGCAAGTTTTCTGAAAAAGACAACTGAAAGGTGTTTTACTGTCTCTCTGCCTCTTACTTTGGTTTGTGTTACAAGAAGAGCCCCAACAGTCAGCCTGCCTGGATCTGGTGGCGTGACCTTCTCTGTCATTCTCCCAGGACGAGAACTCTTCTCCTTTGCACCACTCTCCTGACTGGGAGAATCCTGGTGCCATGTTTCCCGTCTCTGACAAGTTCAGATTCTGTCCTTGACTGAACACAGCAGCTTTGGAATGCCAGTGCTCATCTGGATGTACAGTAGTCTTTTAAAGATGATGTAGGTGACAGAAATGCTGATCTTTCAGGGTTATCCAGTGAGTGGCAAGTTGTTCCAGGAACCCTGTGTTGCAAAATGGAGTTAATATCAGACATGAGTATTGCCAAAAGGTGGGTTCGATAGTTAATGAGAAACATTTTGTGAAAATCTTTCTAAAAAACTTTAAACAACTTATACTTAGCCAAAAAAATGGAACATTCAGCTCATGATTTTGTATTTAGATGAAAACAAGAGAAAGGTCACGAGCAAAATATAGACCTGTTCATCACTTTTGTAGGTCTCACCAAGGCATTTGATAGACAGAAGGGAAATGCTTTAGAAAATCGTTGGAAAAGCTTCATTACCCATTCAGGTTTCTGTCCATGGTGAAGAAACTTTCCAAACTTTGGTGCATAGGCCAGCACAGCAGTCACCTCTTGAGTCCCTGCCAGGAAGCCTGACCTTATTGATGCCACCCGAAGGCTGCAGGAACAGCAGATCATATTCAGCCTGGGAACCCTGCAGCCCAATGGCATCAATGTGGATTTCACAAGCTTCAAAATCTCCCCTTCCCCAACCGCATCCCAAAACCAGCCCAGCTCATCTCCGCCTCCCTAACCTGTTTTTCCTCTCACCTCAAGCCACATCCCCATCTCCTATCTACTAACATCATCCCGCCCCTTTGACCTGTCCGTCCTCCCTGGACTGACCTATCTCCTCCCTACCCCTCTACCTACACTCACCTTTACTGGCTCCATCCCCGCCTCTTCGACTTGTCTGCCTCCTCTCCACCTATCCTCTCCTCTATCCATCCTCTATCCCGCCTCCCCCCTCTCCCTATTTATTTCAGAACCCTCTTCCCCTCCCCCATTTCTGATGAAGGGTTTAGGCCCGAAACGTCAAGTTTTCCTGCTCCTATGATGCTGCTTGACCTGCTGTGTTCATCCAGCCCCACACCTTGTTATCTCTAAGCCTGACCTTATTCACCACTTTCATCAGTATGATGCTGCAGCAGATAACAGCAGACCCTGAGGACAGAGGTTGCATACACTTCTAGGCTGAAGGGGCCTTTTCAATGTCTGGTGTTTTCAAGCTCACACAAAAACTTAAGAAAAGCTCATCCATGAACTTCTTTTCACTGATGATTGCGCACTCCAGTTCCACAGCCAGTCAGATCTACAATACAATTGAACAAATGAAAAAGTACAGCGCAGGACAAGCCCTTCGGCCCTCCAAGCCTGTGCTGACCATCATGCCCTAATTAATCTAAAAACAAACTTGTTATTTTTCGATCCGTATCCCGCTATTCCCTCCCTATTCATGTACCCATTTGGGCGCCTCTTAAATGTCTTCAATGTACCCGCTTCCACCATCTCTTCTGGTAGTGCATTCCAGGCTGCTACCACTCTCTGTGTGAAAAACTTCCTTTGCACATCTCCTTTAAACTTTCCCCCCCTGACCTTGAACCTGTGCCCCCTTGTAATTGAAACTTCAACCCTAGGAAAAAGCCTCTGACTATCCACCCTATCTATGCCTCTCATAAGATTGCTGTCAGGTCTCCTCTCAGCCGCCATCTTTTCAGTAAAAACAATCCTAGTCTTTTTAACTTCCCTCATAATCAATGCCCTGAAGACCAAGCAACATCCTGGTGAACCTTCTCTGTCCTGTCTCCAAAGCTTGCGCATTCTTCTGGTAGTGTGGTGACCAAAACTGCACACTATACTCCAAATGCAGCCTAACAAGGGTTTTATATAGCTGCAACATGGTTTGCCAACTCTTGTACTCCACAGCCCGTGGATGATAGCAAGCATGCCGTATGCCTTCTTAATCACCTTTGCTAACTGTGTTGCCACTTTCAGGGAACTTTGGACCTGCTCACCCAGATCTGTTCGAATGTTAGTGTTCCTAAGGGTTCTGCCGTTTACAATATAATTCACACCTAAATTTGATCCTCCAAAATGCATCACCTCACATTTGTGGACTAAACTCCATATGCCATTTCTGTGCCCAAGTCGCCAATCTATCTATATTCTCTTGTATACTTTCACAATCATTGGCACGATTAACAACTCCACCAATCCTTGTGTCATCAGCAAACTTGCTTATCAGGCCGCCCACATTTTCCTCCAGATCATTTATATACACAACAAACAACAAATGAACTAAGATTGACCCCTGTGCAACACCACTAGTTACTGGTCTCCATTCTGAAAACATACTTCCACCTCTACTCTCTGCCTTCTATGATCAAGCCAGTTTTCTATCCATCTAGCCAGACCACCCCGAATCCCATGTGATTTCAGTGGGACTTTATCAAATGCCTTACTAAAGTCCATATAAACTACATCCACAGCCCTTCCCTCATCAATTATCCTTGTTACCTCTTCAAAACATTCAACCATTTTGGTGAGACATAACCTTCTCTGGACAAAACCTTGCTGCCTGTTACTAACTAGCCTATTTTCCTCCAAATGCGCATATATCTTGTCCCTCAGTATCTTCTCCAAGAGGTTCCTCACCACAGACGTCAAGCTCACCAGCCTATAGTTTTCTGGATTAGCCCTGCATCCTTTCTTAAACAAGGGAACAACATTCGCTAATCTCCAGTCCTCTGGAACTTCACCTGTGGTCAACGAGGATGTGAACATATCTGCCAATGCCTCAGCTATTTCCTTCCTTGCGTCTCTGAGAAACCTGGGATAGATCCCATCTGGTCCTGGAGACTTGTCTATCTTAATACAATTTAGGATTCACAAAACTTCCTCCTCCACTATGTTGACATTCTCTAGAGAATTCACACACTCATCCCTGAACTCAACATTAGTCATGTCCTTGTCCTTGGTGAAAACTGATACAAAGTACTCATTCAGGATCTCCCCCACTTCCTGTGGCTCTACATATAACTTCCCTCCTTCATCCTTGAGTGGGCCTACTCTTTTCCTTGTTACCCTCTTTCTCCTAACATATGCATAAAAAGCCTTGAGATTCTCCTTGATAACAAGGTGTGGAGCTGGATGAACGCAGCAGGCCAAGCAGCATCATAGGAGCAGGAAAGCTCGACATTTTGGGAATAGACCCTTCATCAGAAATGGGGGAGGGGAAGAGGGTTCTGAAATAAATAGGGAGAGAGTGGGAGGCAGATAGAAGATGGATAGAGGAGAAGATAGGTGGAGAGGAGACAGACAAGTCAAAGAGGCGGGGATGGAACCGGTAAAGGTGAGTGTAATTGGGGAGGTAGGGAGGAGATAGGTCAGTCCAAGGAGGACGGACAGGTCAAGGGGTGGGATGAGGTTAGTAGGTAGGAAATGGGGATGGGGCTTGAGGTGGGAGGAGGGGATAGTTGAGAGGAAGAACAGGTTAGGGAGGTGGAGATGAGCTGGGCTGGTTTTGGGATGCGGGTGGGGGAGGGGAGATTTTGAAGCTTGTGAAATCCACATTGATACCATTGGGCTGCAGGGTTCCCAAGCTGAATATGATTTGCTGTTCCTGCAGCCCTCGGGTGGCATCGTACATGAGGACGAGGGGGATTCATTTTTGGTTGTTATTACGGGGACGGGGTGTGAGGGATGAGTTCCCACGAGGAGCTCGAACAGTTCATCCACTTCACCAACACCTTCCACCTCAACTATAAGTTCACCTGGACCATCTCTAACACCTCTCTCACCTTCCCGGACCTCTCTGTCTCCATCTCGTGTAAGCACCTGGAAACCGATATCCATTTCAAGCCCACCGACTCCCACAGCTACCTAGAATACACCTCCTCCCACCCACCTTCCTGCAAAAATGCCATCCCCAATTCCCAATTCCTTCACCTCCACCGCTTCTGCTCCCAGGATGAGGCATTCCACTCCCGTACATCTCAGATGTCCTCGTTCTTCAAGGACCGCAACGTCCCCTCCTGTAGTGGTCGAGAACGCCCTCGACCGTGTCTCCCGCATTTCCCGCAACTCATCCCTCACACCCCGTCCCCGCAATAACAACCAAAAAAAAATCCCCCTCATCCTCATGTACCACCCCACCAACCTCCGGATCCAATGCTTCATCCTCCGACACTTCCGCCATCTGCAATCTGACCCCACCACCAAAGACATTTTTCCCTCCCCACCCTTGTCTGCTTTCCGGAGGGACCACTCTCTCCGTGACTCCCTTGTTCGCTCCACAATACCCTCCAGCCCCACCACACCCGGCACTTTTCCCTGCAACCGCAGGAAGTGCTACCCCTGCACCAACACCTCCTCCCTCACCCCCATCCCAGGCCCAAAGAAGACTTTCCACATCAAGCAGATGTTCACTTGCACATCAGTTAATGTGGTATACTGCATCTGCTGTACCCGTTGTGGCCTCCTCTACATCGGGGAAACCAAGCGGAGGCTTGGGGACCGCTTTGCAGAACACTTGCGCTCGGTTCACAATAAACAACTGCATCTCCCAGTCGCGAACTATTTCAACTCCCCCTCCCATTCCTCCGATGACGTGTCCATCCTGGGCCTCCTGCAGTGCCACAACGATGCCACCCAAGGGCTGCAGGGACAGCAACTCATATTCAGCTTGAGAACCCTGCAGCCCAATGGTATCGATGTGGATTTCACAAGCTTCAAAATCTCCCTTCCCCATACAGCACCCCAAAACCAGCCCAGCTCGTCCCCGCCTCCCTAACCTGTTTTTCCTCTCACCTATCCCCTCCTCCCACATCAAGCCCCATCCCCATTTCCTACCTACTATCTTCATCCCGCTCTCTTGACCTGTACGTCCTTCCCGGACTGACCCATCTCCTCCCTACCTCCCCAATTACACCCACCTTTACTGGCTCCATCCCTGCATCTTTGACTTGTCTGCCTCCTCTCCACCTATCTTCTCCTCTATCCAACTTCTATCCGCCTCCCCCTCTCTCCCTATTTATTTCAGAACCCTCTTCCCCTCCCCCATTTCTGATGAAGTGTCTATTCCCGAAATGTCGAGCTTTCCTGCTCCTATGATGCTGCTTGGCCTGCTGTGTTCATCCAGCTCTACACCTTGTTATCTCGGATTCTCCAGCATCTGCAGTTCCAATTATATCTTGGGATTCTCCTTGACCCTGTTTGCTAAAGACATTTTGTGGCCCCTTTTCGCCTTCCTAATTGCGTATTTAAGTTCCTTCCTAATTTCTCTGTATTCCTCCAGGGCTTGGTGAGTTTGTAGCTGCCTAGACTTTTTTTACCTTTTCTTTTGACTAACCTTACAATTTCCCTCGTCGTCCGTGGTTCCTGAATCCTGCCATTCATGTCCTTTAGTTTTGCAGAGACATGCATGGCTTGCACTTCAGTCAATTGGCCTTTAAATGACTCCCACATGCCAGAGGTAGATTTGCCCTCAAATACCTACTTCCAGTCCACATTCTCCAGTTCCTGTCTAATTTGGGTGTAATTGGCTCTTGCCCAATTAGGCACCCTCACCCTACCTGTGTCCTTTTCCATGACCACTCACAATGTATCATATCATGTTTTTTAAGGTGGCACAACTCTTCACTTTAAAGGAACTGAAGTCCTGCATCGTCCTGTATATTGAGAAGACCACATTCCCTCAAGCACTGCCATTGAAGGAACCAAGCTGGAAGTTGTCAAGCAATTTACCTGGTTGGGGAGCATCATCTCATTTGATGCCACAACAGACTTTCAAAAACAAATAATGCATTCATCAGACTCTATAAATGAGTGAAGCAACCTCAGAGTACAGACAAAATGTATAACGCTATAGTCTTCACCACCTTTCTCTATGGTGCCAAGTTATAGGTCTTGCGCTACATTCATGTCTGCCTTCTAGCCAATATAGCCTATTCAGAATCCTCAAGATCTGTTGGCAGGCCCACATCACAAACAATGATGTCCTGGAAATAGCCAATATCACCAGCTTTGAGACCATTTTCTTGCAAGGTCAATTGCTTTTGGCAGGTCAAATATCCAGGTGGTCTACAATGGCCTGCCCAAAATCATATTGTATGGAGACTTGATTGCTGGTACACGGATCAGAGGGGCCTCATGCAAATGCTCCAAGAATTTCCTGAAGAAATTTCCCTGTGTGCCATATTCAACACCAACTGCCTCTTTGGTTAAATTGGAGCACATAAATTGCTCTATACTTCGACAACAGTGGTCATAATTATCACTACCGACACTAAGTTAAGGAAATATAAAGAAAATCAGAGCTGCAATGAATCAATAAATGTGCAGTGCTTTAGGCATCACAAATTAATATATTAATGAAGCTGTAAGACCTAGAAAATGGCTAAACTAAGAGCGGGCAACATCACTGATTTATTAATTAAATGGGGCTACCAACAAGTTAGTACAATAAAGTAACAGACACACTAACAAATCACAAGAATGAATTAATAAATTCATACTTTAATGAGCAAATGCAGTAACTCTGTGCAGGTACTGATAATTAGAAGTCTATATCTTTGCTGCTGACTCAAAGCCTGGCAGCCATTGACCCAATTTTGCTGATTTCATCAAGCGTTCACCTTCCTGTTTTAACAGTTTATTATTTCAAGTAAATGCCTTTAATGTTTGAGTTGGGAAAGGTTTGAGCAAGATTTTTTTACTTGCTTAGGCATGAGTGAGCTACAAAATTAATGGAATGTATTTAAGAATTCAGGTTTAAAAAAATTATGTGACAGCTTAGCTCTGTTAGAGGAGAGATGGAGTAAGTAGATATTTGAGGAGGCAGAGTTGGGGATGGGGCCGGATGATATTGAGAGCCAGGGATCACACATTCCATGCTGGGCATGAAGTCCAAGATAACAGGATTAAAAAAAAGTCATTCATGGGATGTGGGCATCGCTGGCTGGGCTAGCATGTATGGCCTGTCCCTAGTTGCCCCTGAAAAGGTGATGGTGAGCTGCCTTCCTAAACTGCTGCAGTCCATGTGCTGCGGGTTAGCCCACAATGCTGTTAGAGAAGGAATTCTACGATTTTGACCTGGCAACAATGAAGGAACAGGATATATTTCCAAGTCAGGATGGTGAGTGGCTTGGAGGGGAACTTGCAAATGTTCCCATGTGTCTGATGCCCTTGTCCTTCCAGATGCAAATAGTCATAGGATTTGGAAGGTGCTGTCTTCTTCTAGATAGTACACACTGCTGTTACTGAGCATCAGTGATGGAGGGAATGGACGTTTGTTCATGTGGTCCCAGTCAAGTGGGCTTCTTTGTCCTGGATGGTATCAAGCTTTTTGAGTGTTATTGGAGTTGCACCCATCCAGGCAGGTGGGGAGTATTCCGTCACACTCCTGACTTGTGCCTTATAGATGGTGGACAGGCTTTGGGGAGTCAGGACGTAAGTTACTCGCTTGAGTATTCCTTGCCTCTGACCTGACCTTGCAGCTACTGTATTTATGTGGCAAGTCCAGTGAGGCTCTGGTCAATGGTAACACCCAGATTCAGTGGCTAAGTTGGTAGGCGAAGCCTGGATGTTATCTAGATCTTGCTGCATTTGAAATGGACTGCTTCAGTATCTGATGAGTCATGAATGTTGCTGAACATTGTGCAATCATCGGCGAACATCTCCACTTCTGACCTTATGATGGGGGGAAGGCCATTGATGAAGAAGCTGAAGATGATTGTACCAAGGACCCGAACCTGAGCAACACCTGCGGAGATGTCCTGGAGCTGAGATGAGTGATCTCCATTAATCACCTTCCGATGTGACGGGTATGACTCTAACCAGCAGGGAATGTTCCTCTTAATTCTCATTGATTCCAGTTTTGCAAGGACTCTTTCGTATCCCACTCAGTTGCATGAGGCCTTGATGTCAAGGACTGTCACTCTCACCACATGTCTGGAATTCTGCTCTTTTGTTCATGTTTGAACCAAGGCTGTAATGAGGTCAGGAGCACCGTGGCCCTGGCAGAATATAAACTGGGCGTCACTGAGCAGGTTATTGCTGAGCAGGTGCTGCTTGATAACACAGTTGTTGACAACTTCCATCACTTTACTGATGATCAAGAGTAGACTGATGGGGCGGTAATTGGCTGGGATGGATTTGTCCTGCTTTTTGTGTACAGGACATACCCGAGCACATTTCCACATTGTCAAGTAGTACCAGTGTTGTAACTGACTAGGAGTGTGGCAAGTTCTGGAGCACAAGTCTTCAGTATTGCTGGAACATTGGCAGAAATGTTTAAAACTGAAACAGATCAATTCTTATTGAGAAAGTGAATTAAGGGTGAAGGAGAAATGGCAGGAAACTAGATGTGAGGAATGTCAGTTTAGCCATGATCCTGTTGAGTGGCAAAGCAGACTCAAGTGGCCGAATGACCTACTCCTGATTTTATTTCTTAGGACCCTATGATAAGATGACCCATAACCTTTTCAGTATCTATCGAATTGGCTGAAGACTGGGCACTACTGTTGTGATGCTGGGCACTACTGGAAGAGGCCAAGATGGATTATCCAGAGATAAAAGGAACTGCAGATGCTGGAGAATCCGAGATAACAAGCATGGGGCTGGATGAACACAGCAGGTCAAGCAGCATCATAGGAGCAGGAAAACTTGACGTTTCGGGCCGAAACCCTTCATCAGATATGGGGGAGGGGAAGAGGGTTCTGAAATAAATAGGGAGAGAGGGGGAGGTGGATAGAGGATGGATAGAGGAGAGGATAGGTGGAGAGGAGGCAGACAAGTCGAAGAGGCGGGGATGGAGCCAGTGAAGGTGAGTGCAGGTAGGGGGGTAGGGAGGAGATAGGTCAGTCCAGGGAGGACGGACAGGTCAAGGGGGCGGGATGATGTTCGTAGATAGGAGATGGGGGTGTGGCTTGAGGTGAGAGGAAGAACAGGTTAGGGAGGTGGAGATGAGCTGGGCTGGTTTTGGGATGCGGTTGGGGGAGGGGAGATTTTGAAGCTTGTGAAATCCACGTTGATGCCATTGGGCTGCAGGGTTCCCAGGCTGAATATGATTTGCTGTTCCTGCAGCCTTCGGGTGGCATCACTGTGGCATTGCAGGAGGCCCAGGATGGACATGTCATCTGAGGAATGGGAGGGGGAGTTGAAATGGTCCGCGACTGGGAGGTGCAGTTGTTTGTTGCGAACTGAGCGCAGGTGTTCTGCAAAGCGATCCCCAAGCCTCCGCTTGGTTTCCCCGATGTAGAGGAAGCCACAATGCGTACAGCGGATGCAGTATACCACATTGGCAGATGTGCAGGTGAACCTCTACCTGATGTGGAAAGTCTTCTTGGGGCCTGGGATTGGGGTGAGGGAGGAGGTGTTGGTGCAGGGGTAGCACTTCCTGCGGTTACAAGGAAAAGTGCCGGGTGTGGTGGGGCTGGAGGGGAGTGTGGAGCGGACAAGGGAGTCGCGGAGGGAGTGGTCCCTCCGGAAGGCAGATAAGGGTGGGGAGGGAAAAATGTCTTTGGTGGTGGGGTCTGATTGCAGATGGCGGAAGTGTCGGAGGATGATGCGTTGGATCCGGAGGTTGGTGGGGTGGTATGTGAGGACGAGGGGGATTCTTTTTTGGTTATTGTTGCGGGGACGGGGCGTGAGGGATGTGTTCCGGGAAATGCGGGAGACACGGTCGAGGGCGTTCTCCACCACTGTGGGGGGGAAGTTGCGGTCCTTGAAGAATGAGGACAGCTGAGATGTGCGGGAGTGGAATGTCTCATCCTGGGAGCAGGTGCGGCAGAGGCGAAGGAATTGGGAATAGGGGATGGCATTTTTGCAGGAGGGTGGGTGGGAGGAGGTCTATTCTAGGTAGCTGTGGGAGTCAGTGGGCTTGAAATGGACATCTGTCTCTAGGTGGTTGCCCGAGATGGAGACAGAGAGGTCCAGGAAGGAGAGAGAAGTGTTGGAGATGGTCCAGGTGAACTTCAGGTTGGGGTGGAAGGTGTTGGTGAAGTGGATGAACTGTTCGAGCTCCTCGTGGGAGCACGAGGCGGCGCCGATGCAGTCATCAATGTCATGGAGGAAGAAGTGGGGTTGAGGGCCAGTGTAGGTACGGAAGAGGGATTGTTCCACATAACCTACAAAGAGGCAGGCATAGCTTGGGCCCATGCGGGTACCCATGGCCACCCCCTTTGTCTGTAGGAAGTGGGAGGAATTGAAAGAAAAGTTGTTGAGGGTGAGGACGAGTTCGGCTAGGCGGATGAGGGTGTCGGTGGAGGGGAATTGGTCCATTCTGCAGGACAGGAAGAAGCGGAGGGCCTTTAGGCCATCAGCATGGGGAATACAGGTGTATAGGGACTGGACGTCCATAGTAAAAATGAGGTGTTTTTGGGACCGGGGAATTGGAAGTTCTGGAGGAGGTGGAGGGCGTGGGTGGTGTCACAGACGTAGGTAGGGAGTTCCTGGACCAAGGGGGTGAAAATGGAGTCTAGGTTGGTGGAGATGAGTTCAGTGGGGCAGGAGCAGGCGGAGACAATGGGTCGACCAGGGCATTCAGGTTTGTGGATTTTGGGGAGGAGATAGAAGCGGGCAGTGCGGGGTTGGGGAACGATGAGGTTGGAGGCTGTGGGTGGGAGGTCACCTGAGGTGATGAGGTTGTGGATGGTTTGGGAGATGATGGTTTGGTGCTCGGGGGTGGGGTCATGATCCAGGGGGCGGTAGGAGGAGGTGTCAGAGAGTTGGCGCCTGGCCTCAGCAATGTAGAGGTCAGTGCGCCATACTACGACCGCCCCTCCCTTGTCCGCGGGTTTTATGGTGAGGTTGGGATTGGAGCGGAGGGAGTGGAGGGCTGCTCGTTCTGCGGGGGAGAGGTTGGAGTGTTTGAGAGGGGTAGAGAGGTTGAGGCGATTGATGTCTCGACGGCAGTTGGAGATGAAGAGGTCGAGGGAGGGTAGGAGGCCTTGGGGTGGTGTCCAGGAGGAGGGCTTGTGTTGGAGGCGGGAGAAGGGGTCAGTAGAGGGAGGGTTAAATTCGTACGGCAGTTGGAGATGAATTATCCACTTGGCACTTCTGGCTGAAAATTGTTCTGAATACTTCAGCCTTATCCTTTGCACTGATGTGGATGAGTATTGAGGATGGGGATATTTGTGGAGACTCCTTGTCCAATGGGTTGTCCATTTGTCCACCACTATTCACAGCTGGCATGACTGCAGGGTTTAGACCTGATCCGTCGACTGTGGGGTCATTTAGTTCCTTCTATCATTTGCTGCTTATGCTGTTTTGCACACAAGTAGTCCCATTTGGTAGTTTCACCAGATTGACACCTAAATGCAGTCTTAATGTCAAGGGCAGTCACTAACTTTCCACCTCTGGAATTCATTCCTTTGGGCCATGTTTGAACCAAGGTTGTAGTGAGGTGAGGAGATGAGTAGTCCTGGCAAAACCCAACCTGAACCTCACTGAGCACGTTATTGCTGAGCAAGTAGCAAGGAGCTAAGACCAATATGATGCCACTAGCTGATAGACTCTGATTCAAGTTGGTTATCAGAAAGCAAATGGAGCAATTGGAGAACTGATAGACTAAAAATCGATGGGCTGGGTCAGTTAACCTGCCAACAGATGGAAAGTAATCTGTTAGGTAACCCAGTAATCAGCTGTAAAACCTAAAAACTGCTGATTAAACACCCCAAAATTGAGAGACTTAACAGAAAAGTGGTTTATTAAAATAGGGGTGTTCTCACTGCATCTTCAACAATATCTGGAAGTATGTGTTAGAAAAATCTGCGATCAGGATGTAGTGTTATGTGAACAGGAGGTAGATGCCTATCAAATGATTTTAATAATGGATGGATAGCTACAAAAGATATAAAAGAATGAGTTATGTGCCAGAACCTAATGAAAGATCTGAATTATTTATGTACAGAGTGATGGATACCTGAGAAAAAGTTATAAGAATCATCTGACTGAGTGATTTAGACAGTTTATGCATAGTGCGTAAATACATCTGCTAATCTATGAGTAGTATATAAAACTCCTTTACCTCTTCTTACGCACTTCTTGTTGATTTATGCATTAATAGTGTAAATCTAAAATAAACTTGTGTACACACTTCAACCAGAGAGAAGGTAGAAAATTAATGAGGTGAGATTAGCCAACACAGTTTATAAGGACTCTTAAAGAAATGGCTGCAAAATGCCTTGAGGCAGAACTGCATAGCATAACATTTGCAGAGAAGCTCCATCTGCAGTTTGCTTATGCATAATTTTCAAATGTAAATCTCTGATTTTGTCACTGTTGTTGAGACCATTAAGTGACAGATAGGATTGTTTTTCAACAATTGTTGTCTGACCTCTGATACTGTTTGACCTGCTGTCCTTTTCCAGCCTCACCACTATAGATTCTGGCTTCCAGTATCTGCATTCCTTATTGTCTCCAGGATTTCTTTCTTTCAAACATTGATAGTGGAACAGAGCAGGATCCATTAATACATTTTCTGGACAACTCCGACTGTCATGCCTTACCTTGTGCTGTCACTGTGCTTTGTATCACTTTCAACGTGTAGTGTGTTTCACATGCAAACAATCAGCAAGAAGTCAGCATATTCAGAGGTCCGCAGGAACTGACCTACCAATGCTCGAAGATGTAAAAAAGTTCTGATTGGCATATTATTAATATTAACTCCAAATAATCTGGGATCCTTGAGGTTGTTGCTGAATGAGGAGTGCTTAAAGCCGAGTGGTAATAAATAAGGGCAGCTCAGTGACTCAGTGGTTAGCACTGATGCCTCACAGCACCAGGGACCGGGGTTTGATTCCACCCTTGGGTAACTGTCTGTGTCGAGTTTACACATTCTCCCCGTGTCTATGTGGGTTTCCTCCAGGTGCTCCAGTTTCCACCCACAGTCCAAAGATGAGCAGGCTAGGTGAATTGGCCATGGAAAATTGACCTTAGTGTTCTGGGATGTGGGTTATAGGGGATGGTTCTGGGACGGATGCTCTGAGGGTCAGTGTGAATTTGTTGGGCTGAAGGGCCTGTTTCCACACTGTAGGGGTTCTATGATCAGAAAACAGATGTGGGGTAGGGGAGGAGCAGCAAGTAGAAAATCTCTGTGCTTTGACTTGATTTGATTTATTTACTCTTATTTGTATCTTGTTACAAAATATAGTGAAAAGCGTTGTGTGGTGCTACCAATCTCTGGTGCCATATTAAAACACAGAAAAATATACCAAAACATAGAACATAAAGACAAAAATAATGAAGAAATAAAGGAAGTGTCAAACTTCACAATCCTTCTTGTCAATGCTTTGTTGTGGGCCATGGGTCTGGTGGCCAGCCACAGATCCCTTTTGCTGCGTTGCTGATGCTAGAATGAAAGAAGCCACTCTTTGGCACCATCTCGCCTCCACCAGCATAACTGACGCCATCTTGGTTACACACTTGGTTACAAAACTGGAATAAAAATAAACAGAAGAAATGAAAGAAACAAAGCCAAAAGGTATGAGAAATGTCTAGATATTAAAGTGTTATTTAAGCATTATCTCCATGCAGGCATACAGGCCAAGCCATTTACTGTAGACTTAGGAGCAGGTGAACGCTTGCTGCCGCTGATGCTACTGCCTTTGATCTCCTCTTGCTGCTGCCACTGCCTCTGATTCTATAACTCCCAGTGCCACAACCGGGTCCCAGAACATTCTCAGACAGGGCCGGCTCGCAGTCTCCGATCGCCAGATCCTGGCACATAGTCGGGCAAGGCCCATCACCAATGCCTTGCCTCAACAAAATAGGCTAACAAGCTAAAAAAATCTAACAAAAGGGGAAAAGAAAGAAAAAGCAAAAGCAAGATGAGAGAAAGAAGAAAGAAAAGCAGTCAGAGACAAACGAGCTTGTGAGCTTGAAAACAATGATGCTAGCCTGCCACCATCTTGGTGCCTTTATTTGACCTCTAAAT
Organism: Ginglymostoma cirratum; assembly: GCA_024137785.1. NCBI lineage: Eukaryota > Metazoa > Chordata > Chondrichthyes > Orectolobiformes > Ginglymostomatidae > Ginglymostoma > Ginglymostoma cirratum. Next base: position 31,342,636 of record JAHRHZ010000016.1, on the reverse strand, counting down.
CAAATTTTTGAAGAATAATCTTCTTTACAGGAAGAAATTGGTTCCTTGTGCAGGTTAGCTCCTCTCACTGACAGCATTCATCTCAAGCACTTGCATGATCAGCACTTGACCTGTCACTTCACAGGACCATGTTGTGAGAAGCAACAGATAAAATGCCAAGATGATTTGGAAAGATCAGTCAAAACTGATACAGTGAAGGCTAGAGGGATTGGTGGGGTGGTTTGCTTTTTTGCAGTATCAGGAAACAAATTAATTTTATGCTTCTCACACACAGACAACTCAGATGTGTTAACAGCTTCCTCACACATGATTCTCACACAACTGTATTTAAACTCAGCTTCCTCTAATTTTCTGAAATGTCCCACATGTACTCACAGTTCACAATGCCACCTCATACAATTTGTTACAATCAGCATAAAACTTAGTAATCACAAACGAATTCAGAAGAAACCAAGTACTGGGTATTTTTTTGAAAAAATGTGTTAATCCAATTTTCTCCTTTACAGCAGGTGCTAATGCCTAGCTGCGGTACAGTGTCACAAGAAATCTTGTGAATAACCCTTGGTATCAATCAAGCGGCTATTTTTAAGTGTGAGCCAAAGGAATAAATGTACTTTGGCTATTTGACTATGAATATTCAAAATAATGAGATTTATGACCTCTGAATTCTATAATCCATCCTGATCCTATTCGGAAAATATCGCACTGGACTAAGTTGATGGTCTTCAGTTTCTGAAACTCTGGCTGACTTTATGCCTTCCTATTTCTGGGATTATATTGCCTCATTTACTGTTTCAATTGATATTAACTAACAAGTCATAATTCTAGAATCAAATTTGGGATCTTTACTTGCTGGTTCATCTGGTAGTGTCTTTAGTGTGGGCCATTAAGGAATGCTTTGCGGCTGGTTTGTCCTGGTTTCTGGCCTGTCTAGATAGTGATGAGGAGAAGGAAACTTAGGCAGAATTTTCCCAAACCCTGAATGACATGGGCCATGGCAAGATATTTGGGAAAATCAGGTGAGATATTCAATGAAGACCATTCTGTTGTTGAGAAAGAAGCGTCCCATTTTGCAACCAAGTGTTGGATAGTGAGATGAGATTCTGGCTTGTGGGCAGCATAGATTATTGCCTATTATCACTCACATTACTATCTTCATTACTACAGAGTTTCTAATTGTCTGACCCATTAATTAGAAACTAGAAGCTGAGAATTCCCAACAGGAAAGTCAAAGTAGTTACCGGGTGACTCCAGCTTGCTCGTCTGGATCTCCACCTCAAACACCTGACACCATTATCTCAGGGCAGATTCTATGGGCGACAGCTGCATGAAGACCATTCCTGTGGACATTTGAATCTGACCTGTATCAGCCCCATGATATCATAGCCTGATATAGATGGAATGATCAGATGCGTTGAACAGAGGAAAATGGAACCTTATCCTGAAAAATATGAGTTAATGCATTTTGAAAAAACTAGCAAGTCAAGGGAGTACGTGACAAATTTTAGGACCCTAGCAAGTACAGAGGATCCTCAGATGATATGTCCATAGATTACTGAAGATGACAGGACAGGTGGACAAGGTAGCTATCCATATGCTGAATATATGTGGGATAGTTGCTTTTAGTAGTCAAGACTTTGAATACAAGAGCAAGGGAGTTAAGATGTTTGTTAGGCCACAACTGGAGTACTATGTGCAGCTATCGTCACTATACTACAAAAAGGATGAGATTACACTAAAGAGAGTGCAGAGGAGGTTCACCTGGATGTTGCCTGGGCTGTTGTAATTCAGCCATGAAGAGAGACTAGATAAGCTAGGACTGTTTTCCTTAAAAGGCCAAGGTGGAGGGTGGGGTGTCCTGATTGGGGTATACAAGGCTATGAAGAGTGTAGATAAGAACAAACATTTTCCCGTAATGGGGAAGAGTTGGGCGTTAATAACCAGGAGCACAGATTTAAGGTAAGGGGAAAGAAACTTACAGATGATTTAGTGAAATTTATTTTCACCCAGAGGGTGGTGAGTAACTGGAAATTACTGTCTGAGAGGTGGTTGAGGCAAAACCATCACAACATTTAAGAAATGTTTAGATGATCACTTGAAGCACCGTAGCACAGAAGGCTACAGGCCGAGTGTTGGAAAATGGGACAAGAGTACTCAGGTGCTTGCTGACCAGTGCAGATACATTGGACAAGTAGGTTGCCACCGGGGCATAGTACCTAGTTAATGAGGATAATTTGAGATAATAGTGTAAGAAAACTTACTATGCCTCATGGAAAGAAACTTTCAATGACACTGAATAAGAATGACACTTAGCCAATTTCTGCTCAGATTCAGACCTAGTGATTTTTATTAGGAACAATTATAATGCAATCTTGTTTGAAACCAGCTAACTCAGCACAGTCTAGGAATCAATCTGTGACCTTGTTTCATAGGTTTGGTTCATCACTTATTTTATTTTTCAACAGTCCCTTTAGCAAAAGGTCTATATTCTATATTCCATATTCTATATTCCATATTCTATATTCTATATTCTACTGTCTGTGTGTGATTCAATAATGGTTATCACTTATTTTTAACATAAAAAGCTTCCCAATGCCCTTCACAAAGAGGTTATCAGAAAGAAAGTGAATGCCAAGCCAAAGATGGAAATACTGCACAGCATGACCTTATTCTCTCTTTAAATAGATTGCATTGTTCATTGTAATAGCGTTTAATCATTTGTAATCATAACTGGTTGCAATACTTTTTGCCAGTAATTAAGGATAAGAATAACTTCGACTGTTCATTCTATGTGCCAGGTAATTAGTGCCAATAAAAAGTGCAATTGACCGTCATTTAAAACCCTAGAGCTAATAATCCACACGTTGGTATTTATGCTTTACAATTAAGAACTCATTTTTTGTTCAGTATATCATCCAGTTGTAACTCTGACAGGTTCACCACTTCAAGTTCATAATCCATTCTCACTCTTGCTCCAATTTGCTGTGCTCCAGTGATTTTTGAGGAGGGATAGACCAATTTCTTTACAGTGCGGTGATTTTTAGGAATTTTCTACACCAGAAGGCTGTGGAAGGTCAGTCATTGAATATATTCGAAATTAAGATTGATAGATATATGGATATTAAGGAAAGAAATTGAGGAATATTGAGGAAACTATAAGGAATAGGGGATCAGCCATGATCAGTTGAATGATGGAGCAGGTTTGAGGGGCCGAATGACCTGCTTTTGCTTCTATTTTGTCTGAAACAGTCAGGAACTAATTGGCATCCTGTTTACCAACGTCCTGACTAAAATTGTCTTAAAATTGCATGTAAATGCCTTTCAGCAGTTCAAAAAGTAAGTGACTCAGAGACCTCTGCTGGGGACCTGGGGAAATGGTCTCCAATCAATGCTAAGTATTTTGGAGTACTGGAAAGTTGCAGCTATAGGAGGGGCAAGGAAGAGCTGGAATTTTTTTGCAGGCCCAGATAAGGGCTCCTGGTCTGCAAGGAAATATTTTTACAAAGCTCACCAGCAAAATGCTGTGGATGCTGAAAATCTGAAATGACACCTGAAAGGTGAAAGACCTGAAAAATTAACTCAGCTTCCCTCTCCACGGGTGTTGTCAAACCTGCTGAATATTTTCTATGCTTTTATTAAAAGATATCACACTTTCTGCATCTCTTCTCCCCTGTATCCAGTCAACATTGGTCTGGCGGGAGAACCATCATTCTCATTGTCATACCTGCTGAAATTTCACATCTGCCTCACAGATCTTCCACCCTTTACAATTCTCCCATTTTCTTGAACTTCTTCAGGCCACTGGTGACTTAGCAATGCAGATATTCTTTGAAAGAATCATAAAATCATTGAATTCCCATAGTGTGAAAGCAGGCCATTCAGCCCATCGAATCCACACTGACCCTCCATAAAGCATCCCACCCAGATTTACCCCAACACTATCCCTGTAACCCTGCATTTCCCATGGTTAATCCACCTAGCCTGCGCATCTTTGGTTACTATGGGCAATTTAGTATGGCCAGTCCACTTAACATGCACATCTTTGGATTGTTTCTTTGTTTCTTCAATGACTTGATGCTTCTGTCACTTGTGTTATGACTGCTGGGAGGTATGCAGTATGAAGCAAGCTCCACTAGTCCACAAACTGTACCAAAAGTGTAAATGTCTCATTTAATTACCACAATGGTCAATTAGATTCTCTTTATTACTATAATTTAGAAAAAGAGACATTTGACAGATTTTTTCAATAAAATAGAAAAAAAACTTATTCTTTAGAGATTTGGAGTAGTGGTTATCAATTAAGTTATTATGCAGAATTAACCTACATTACCCTTAGTCTTAACACACACACACACACATACACACACTCTCGAATGGATCCTCTCTCATACATACGGTCTCTCAAGCACACACACTCACACATCACATACACACACACTCTCTCTCCCCCTCACACACACACATTATGCAAACTCTTGCCCACACACACACACACACACACACACACACACACACACACACTCACAGACACATACACACGACAAGACCTAGCTCTGAAGTCTTATGCCTGAGTGAAAATGAGGGAAAAAATACTTTTGTTGCGGCTGAGTGATGAAAGTCACTCAGGGAGAGAGAGAGAGAGAGAGAAAAAAGGATGCAGAATATTTTCTCTTCTGTTGACTTTCTTCCAAATATTCAAGTCTGTGGCAAAACAGAAACCAAAACAGGGTGTATTGCGAGGCAACAGGTGGCATAACTCTGAGGATTTCTCTTCAAGTTTGTTGATCAAGCCAGAAAGGCAACAAAAGGTACCTCAACACTTTTTAACAACTTTTTTGTTGGCTCCATTTCTGAAATTATTTGCTTTCCCAGCAAACAGCAAACAGCCCACAATTCCCCTTGACTCTTGAATTTTTCCAAGTAATCACACGATAAAACCTCTTCAACCCAGTGATTTCCAAACAGATAAATATCCCAGTTTCTCATGGAATGCTGGAGAATCTCAGCAGGGATGGAGAGGGAAACAGAGTTAATATTTTGAGTCCGATTCAACTCTTCTTTAGAACTGAACTCTGTATTTTCTGAAGTGCTGTGTTTACCAGCACGCCTGCGTGATTCAGTCAAAGTCTGGAAAGGCAACACTCTGATACTGCCAAAAAATAGTAGAGAAGCATAAAGGAGAATCAGCTACAAAGATGTATCTTGTCTGAAATATTGCAAAAAACTGATAAAGTCAAATATCAGGATTTATTAACTAACTCTCACTGATCTGAAGTCTGATTTGAAGATCTCATTGATTCTACAACTCTCAGCATTATGACCGTGACAATTGAAAGTTGATTGAACCCATGAGAAGTCTTTCCTTTCTTTTATCCTTTGATCCCACCAGGATGTTTTCTCACATGCCATTTTTTAAAAGTTATTTCATCCCTTCAGAGTTGTATTGTCTTATCTGTTGTGTGTTTGGGTTTAACGTGATATAATTTAGTTCTGTGTAATAGCTTAAATGGCAACTAAGTTTGGTGTAAGGATAAGTTTTTTTTCACAATAATTGAGTTTTTTTGTGTTAATTTTGAAGGAATTTGGTTATGGATAACAATAATGAAAAGAAACTATTTTGATTGTTTTAATGATTGAATAAACTATTTACACTTTAGCGTAGCTTTTGGATTAGTGGGGCTTAATAACCAGTGCATTCGTCCTTTTCAGAGTCAAAATACCATATGAGACACCCTTTTTTCTCAAAAGGCATGTTTCTGCATAGACTTGGCTTATTACAAGACCTGCATTTTTCAGTCAGGGTATGTTTTCCCATCAACCATTTATTTTCTGACCATTTACTGATTTTTAGTCCATGTTCACATTTCATCCAATCTCATGACCCTAATTTTTTCGTAACTGCTCGTACTTGGCAACTCATCAAATGGTTTTTAATAAATGTGCCATATCCATTAGCTTCCTCCTTGTCTCCTGAGCTAGTGAGATCCTCAAAAAACCTTCAGAAATTATATAATAGAGCATTTGTTTCTCAGTTTGAAAACAGTGCTGAATTGTCCACATGGTCTCTAGACACATGCACTACATACCTTGGCTCAGACCTTCCAGTCATTGTTGGAGTGGGTTCCTCTCACATGGTAATTTAAACTGTATGTTTCATTTCATGCCAGATCCTTTGCATCTTTCAATGCTAGCTTCAGCAGGGATGTAGTGATTAAAAGAGTTAGGATGCCAATTGTCACCTAATTCCAGAAGCTATGCCCCCCTTTTCGCATCGGGAACTGAAGGCATCCTTCATTCTGTTTTTAGTTCATTGACTTGCATTGTTTTAAATGGAGCTATCAACCTCCAACATGGCTCAACAATCCCTCACTGACTATTCCTCAATACCCGGCAATGCTCGACTCACCCTCAGTTCTTGATAATGTTCCCAAACCCTTCACCTTGTGACAATGTTCGAATGATAGAATCTCTCCAGTGAGGAAAGAGGCCATTTGGCCCATTGAGTTTTGCACTGCATCTCCGGAGAGTATTCCACCTAGCACCTTGTTCTCTTCCCGTGACCCCATATTTCCTATGGCTAAATAAAAACTGAAAGAGCTCTGGATGCTGTAAATCAGTGACAAAAATAGAAATTGCTGGAAAAGCTGAGCAGGTCTGGCAGCATCTGTGGACAGAAATCAGAGTTAATGTTTTGGGTCAAATGACCCTTCCTCAGAATTGATGGTAGCTAGGAAAGTGTTGGTTTATATGCAGAAGGTAGGATGGGGGAGGGGTAAGGAGTAAATGGTGATCTTTTCCAGCAATTTCTATTTTTGTTTCCTCTGGCTAATCCACCTAGCCTGCACACCCCAGGACTCTATGGGGCAATTTAGCACGGCCAATCCACCTAACCCGCACATCTTTGGACTTTGGGAGGAAAGTGGAGCACCCAGGGGAATACCATTCAGACACAGACAGAACATGCAAACTCCATGCAGACAGTCACTCAAGGCTGGAATTGAACCTGGGTCACTGGTGCCGTGAGGCAGCGGTACTAACCACTGAGCCATCCTACCATGTTGTACTCCATTCCTTCACTCCCTGACTATATTCATCTCCCACTCAGTAGGAGTCATGTTTCAGGCCAAACCATGTCCCTTTTTACGGCACTTGCTGCAACATTTCAGAGTTAAATGTCCCAAAGGCACTTGACAGTGACTGAGGAAATGAAAGTGGGTAAGGTATGTGCGGAGGGAGGGTGGCTGGTGGGTAATAAAAGTTATAGTGTGCCAGGTCGATAAGAGGGTAAGGTGTTAGTTGTGATGAAGAGAGGAGTGTAGCTGATGGGTGAGGGGATTAGAGTTCCAGATAAATTGATGAGTGTTTAGGATGGTGGAGTTGGAGATTTTCAGATCTGTCCAGAACAACCTGATGTGTACGTTTGGTCCTTAAGGGTTGAGTTGGAGGGATGATTGGTCAGAGTTGGTGGAGAAGAAGCAGCGTTATATTCAGCAGAGGAAGATGTTGGTTTCAAGATGGGATGGAATGGACTTTGGATCCAGTAGAGTTGACTGGGGATGGGTTAGGGAGTGATGGGTCTGTCAGAGTGTATTTAGGTTTGGTATAAGTGAGTCAGGTGTTCAGTTTAATGGTTATCTAGGAGTTACAATACCTTTTTAAACTTCAAGTGTTTCCTGGGATTCTATTAAACAAAAGTATCCAGAACTGCCCAAGTTCTCTCACTTTATGGGGTTTTCTGAGGTTTCCAAACCCAAGGAATTGTCCATTGGAATCTTCAGTTTCCTTGGTAATTTCATCAGAGTCAGCTCTATCGGACTTCAACATGGTTGCAATGCGCACTTTGAGGCTACGCTGCTCCAAAAACTCCCCGGTCATCAGAATATCCGGGCCATTGTTGTCCTCTCCACTCATCCAAGTAAAATAAGGCATATTGTTTATGCAATTTTTTAAATTCATTCACAGGACGAGGGTGTCATTGTTCTAGGGAACATATATTGTCCATCCCTAATTGCCCAGAGGGCAGTTGAGAGTCAACCACATTGCTGTGGGTCTTCAGTCACATGTAGGCCAGACCAGGTAAGGATAGTCCTTCCCTAAAGGATATTAGTGAACCAAGAGATAACAACGTGTGGAGCTGGATGAACACAGCAGCCCAGCAGCATCATAGGAGCAGGAAAGCTTGACGTTTTGGGCCTAGACCCTTCATCAGAAATGGGTGAGGGGAAGAGGGTTCTGAAATAAATAGGAAGGGGGGGAGGCGGATAGAAGATGGATAGAGGAGAAGATAGGTGGAGAGGAGACAGACAAGTCAAAGAGGCGGGGATGGAGCCAGTAAAGGTGAGTGTAGTTGGGGAGGTAGGGAGGACATAGGTCAGTCCAGGGAGGACGGACAGGTCAAGGGGGCGGGATGAGGTTAGTAGATAGGAGATGGGGGTGGGGCTTGAGGTGGGAGGAGGGGATAGGTGAGAGGAAGAACAGGTTAGGGAGGCGGGGACAAGCTGGGGTGGTTTTGGGATGCGGTTGGGGGAGGGGAGATTTTGAAGCTTGTGAAATCCACATTGATGCCATTGGGCTGCAGGGTTCCCAAGCTGAATATGATTTGCTGTTCCTGCAGCCTTTGGGTGACATCATTGTGGTACTGCAGGAGGCCCAGGATGGACATGTCATCTGAGGAATGGAAGGGGGAGTTGAAATGGTTCGCGACTGGGAGGTGCAGTTGTTTGTTGCGAACTGAGCACAGGTGTTCTGCAAAGCGGTCCCCAAGCCTCCGCTTGGTTTCCCCGATGTAGAGGAGGCCACAATGGGTACAGCGGATGCAGTATACCACATTGGCAGATGTGCAGGTGAGCATCTGCTTGATGTGGAAAGTCTTCTTGGGGCCTGGGATTGGGGTGAGGGAGGAGGTGTGAGGACAGGTGTAGCACTTCCTGCGGTTGCAGGGAAAAGTGCCGGGTGTGGTGGGGCTGGAGGGTATTGTGGAGCAGACAAGGGAGTCACAGAGAGAGTGGTCCCTCCGGAAAGCAGACAAGGGTGGGGAGGGAAAAATGTCTTTGGTTGTGGGGTTGGATTGCGTATGGCGGAAGTGTCGGAGGATGATGCGTTGTATCCGGAGGTTGGTGGGTGGTACATGAGGACGAGGGGGATTCTTTTTTGGTTGTTATTGCGGGGTCGGGGTGTGAGGGATGAGTTGCAGGAAATGTGGGAGACACAGTCGAGGGCGTTCTCGACCACTGCGGGGGGGAATGTTGCGGTCCTTGAAGAATGAGGACATCTGAGATGTACGGGATTAGTGAACCTGACAGGTTTCCCCCCCTACAATTATCAGTGGATTTATAATAATCATTAAATTCTTAATTACAGATATTTATTGAATTCAAATTCCACCATGTGCCGTGGATTTAAACCCATGTTCCCAGAATGTTATCTGGGACTCTGGATTAACAACCCAGCGATAATACCACCAGACCATTGATTCCCTAGAGGGACGAGAGGGACTAATGACTATGCAGTTTCCATTGCAAAACTGGTCCCAAACTAAACACAGTGTGTGGTATACATGCACATTGCCATCAGTTTGCTCAAGTGGAAAACAGCCACAGCAGCATTCTGAAAGGATGCCAACTACAAGTAGTGCCTTTAACACAATAAAACATCCCAGAACACTTGAGAAGAGTGCAATGAAGTAACGTTTGCACTGAACCACATGAGATATTTGTACTGATGACTGAAAGCTTGGTGGAGGAAGTAGGTTTAAGTAGTGGCTTTAGAAAAGAAAAATAGGTGGAGAGGTGGAAGGGTCGTGAGGTGGAAGGGTCGTGAGGTGGAGGGGTAGAGAGGTGGAGGGGTAGAGAGGTGGAAGGGTCGTGAGGTGGAGGGTTAGAGAGGTGGAGGGGTTGTGAGGTGGGGGGTAGAGAGGTGGAGGGGTTGAGAGGTGGAGGGGTTGAGAGGTGGAGGGGTTGAGAGGTGCAGGGTTAGTGAGCTGAAGGATATTTGGGGAAGAAATTCCTGAGCTGAGGGTTTTTGACAGCTGAAGCCCACCAAGGCTAATCTGATTATGTATATATTTGTCAGTTCGTGGTTTGGTCAGTTAGTGCTGCTAAAGTTGAGGTCAATTGCTGAATTATTTCAAATTTTAAATCATTTTCTGATATCACAAATAAGGACTTTGGATCCTATTGTGATTCTCCACGCTGGATGATAACAAACTCATAGCTGTGTCTTGCAGTATGTCAATAAAGTAAGTAGTAAATCCCCAAATAGAATTAATAATTAATTGTTCTGCAATGTAATATACTGGATCCAGGGAATGAAGCACCTTCAACCAGATTAGTGTCCATAGTGTGGGGCAATACACCAGGCTCTAGCATAGAGACAATGAAACACAACAGTAAAGAAAATCTGCACCTGTTTTTACTGATGAACCCCGGTGTGATGTTTCTATGGTTGTATAATGTGCAGTACATTTTAGGCATTGCAGGAGATGGAGGGAGAGGCTGGATTATGTTTCGAGTGTGCAGTCAGTACCTGCTACTGTTGGTGATTTCCATACACTGATATTGCTTATCTGGGACCTTCTGTCCAGTAAAGCTGTTTGGCAACCAGTAGACAATTCCAGGCCATTAAGTGCTTGTGTGATGAGTGTGTTGCAACACCCTGTCAGATTATGCAAGAAAATGTTCGCAGCCTGCGTAACACACATAGCTGTCTCAAATCACTTATGCTTTGTTGGAATTTACTCGTCTGTTCTCTGCCTCACTTTATAGCAAACAGCAGCTGGTACCAGGACAGTTAACCATGCTGGAGTTTTTTATTTCTCTGTATTGGATATATAATGTTATCTATATTAAAAATACAGCTAAACTATGACCAAAGCAAGAAGTGCATCATAAAGTGCCATTTGTGTTCCCTTCTCATTACTGTCATGACAGCATACAGGCAGAGTGCCTGAACACAAGGTACAAAACTGTGAGAGGCCACATCACTTAAACTCAGATAGCATAATTTAAAAAGTAAGTGTAGTTTGAATGGAACAGGGCTGGGTGTGGCTGGAGAAGTGTTCCTGGGCAGGAAGACCATTGTGGACGAGCAGAGAGATCTCGGTGTCCATGTGCATAGATCCCTGAAAGTTGCCACCCAGGTTGATAGGGTTGTTAAGAAGGCGTACAGTGTGTTAGGTTTTATTGGTAGAGGGATTGAGTTTCGGAGCCGTGAGGTCATGTTGCAGCTGTACAAAACTCTGATGCGGCCGCACATGGAGTATTGCGTACAGTTCTGGTCACTGCATTATAGGAAGGATGTGGAAACATTGGAAAGGGTGCAGAGGAGATTTACCAGGATGTTGCCTGGTATGGAGGGAAGGTCTTATGAGGAAAGGCTGAGGGACTTGAGGCTGTTTTCGTTAGAGAGAAGAAGGTTAAGAGGTGACTTAATAGAGACAGACAAGATGATCAGAGGATTAGATAGGGTGGACATTGAGAGCCTTTGTCCTCGGATGGTGACGGCTAGCATGAGGGGACATAGCTTTAAATTGAGGGGTGATAGATATAGGACAGATGTCAGAGGTAGATTCTTTACTCAGAGAGTAGTAAAGGCATGGAATGCCTTGCCTGCAGCAGTTGTAGACTCACCTACTTTAAGGGCATTTAAATGGTCGTTGGATAAACATATGGATGATAATGGAGATAAAAGGTACTGCAGATGCTGGAGAATCCAAGATAACAAGCATGGGGCTGGATGAACACAGCAGGTCAAGCAGCATCATAGGAGCAGGAAAACTCGACGTTTCGGGCCTAAACCCTTCATCAGAAATGGGGGAGGGGAAGGGGGTTCTGAAATAAATAGGGAGAGAGGGGG